>OY730479.1:34871329-35204636 GCA_963422695.1 Xylophagus ater
GAATATAGTAATAATAAAAAAAAATTGATAATAACATAATAATAAAAAAATTTAATAATATTAACAAAAAACTCCCCCACCAAAATTATATATATGAAAAAAAAATATGAAGATAATAAACAATGTTCAAAATATAATTAAAAATAATAATAGAAAACAAATTCAAAAAATATTAATATAACTCAAAAAATTTAATAAAACCAAAACCAAATCCAAGAAATCGAAATAATAATAAAAAAAATAAGAAACTTATCAAAATCAAAAATGAAAAAAAACTGAATTAAACTAAAACTAAAGAAAACGTAATCGAAAAAAAAAACTAACTCAAAATGAAAAAAAAACTGAATTAACCTAAACTAAGCTTAACTAAACTGAAATTTAAACTAGGCTTAATAAAGAAACTAAAATAAAAAAACTAAATTGAAAGAAAGAAAAAAAAATAAATTCCCTACCGAGAAAAAAAATATCCCTTTCAAAAGAATTTCCTCAAAGAAACTTCCCCAAAGTAAATTTCTAAATGTACCCTGAGTTTACCTTCATTGAAAATATCAAACGCAATTTCCCGAAGTCAATTCCAAGAAAACGGAATTTCAAAATCAAATTTCCCAAGAATTTAAATAAAATTGCAAAAAAAAAAAAATTTTCTAAATTTATCAAACGTATATGTAACGTAAGAGCGAGAGAGAGAGACGAAACAAGCGGACGGCACGAAGAAAACACAAACCCGACATGCACTCACGAAACGAAAATTGGATGTTTATGGGTGACCCGCGAACTGTACCAAGTCGAGTGATCGGACACCTGCAATAGCAACCAAGGCCGAAGCATGTGATCCGATCCAAACGACTGGCACAATCCCGGACCACTATGACTGATGTGATTGCATGACTCTCGTGTCCTCACCGCATTATTCATAGGCTTAATTAAGCACGAGAATGTGCGAAAAGGCGCACTAAAGCTCACACATACACACCCATAGCATTTCCCGGAGTCCAAACTGCATTGAAACGTGAAGCGTCGCAATGACTACAATATTCATGTAGCACGTAATCCACATTTCAAACGCTTTTGCGGCAAGCGGAATATTTTGTTTGAGCGCCATTTGTAATTTCAACCGAAGTCGAAAATACAAATGGCAAACAAAATTAAAAATCCGCTGGCAGAACCAACGAATCGTTGGGCGCCATATATGTAACAAGGGGTTTTACATATTGGGATTTGTTAACGAAGAAAGCAAATCCCCTGATGACCTTTTCAGCATATCTTCTTTCTTGCGAGGAGAAGATATGAGATGGTGCAGCAAATGTGAGCAACTGAAAGGCTGCACGCCTTGCTGAGTTGCGCAAACTAGCTCGCCGGTGGGGTGGGTCGCTGCTCACCACCATCTGTCATCGCGTTACACATAGTTATTCATGCGTGCATAAAAGTTTTAATGTCGCTTAGACTTTATGAGGATAGCATAAGCTATCAAGCAAGGAAAATTCGGTTGTGGCGAAAACAACCGAATAAAGGGAGTGTTCGTTAGGTCTTGGTCACCGAAACTGACCGAACTTAACGCGAAAGCCTTGCGAGGCATGTCGGGGCCGATTGGCAGAGGTGTTATTGCCAACCGGACTTTGGGGAACTTCCCACCCGAATGGACTGACAGCAGAATGCCGGCCCCCGTTGACGATAACCGCCCCTACAATTGGTTATCGTCCCTGTACCTTTGTTTTTTTTTTGCCCTTTTTTCGGACCCCCTCCTACTTCACCCCTCTCTCACGCTCAGCAATTACCCCCTATTCAACAAAAGCAATCATCGTTTTTTTTTTTTGAAAGAGAAAAAAAAAGAAAAACTTGGAGCGACTTTTATTCCCTTTCCTCAACGAAATATACAACAACAAAACAAAAGCATTTCAAAACTATAACCTGGAAACAATTAGTTCTCAATAAGAAAATTTATGGCTTTTCTTTTCCCTTACATACTTTTTTATTTTTAAAAAAAATTTAGGTTTCTTTTTTTTTCTTTTTTTTTTCTTTACTTTTTTTGTTTTTAAATGTTTGATTTTCTTTTAAAAAAAATTCCTTAACTTTCAATCAAATGTTACTTGGTTGATCCATTTTGTATTTAGAGCTGTATTGTCAGGAGGCTGCTTATTTTCTCGATAATTACTCGCTTTGATGAGATGCTAGAGCAAGCTGGTGGCATGAATAACGCGGGTGACCAATCCTCGGTGAATGTCGATATACATATGTGACCATATTTTTTTCCTTTTTTTTTTTTAATAAACCTGCGGAGGTAACGGAAACACTGATACCAATATACGTTACCTTTATATTAAGTGTAGTCGACTCCGTCCATAGTTATTGTCTATTGTGAGCGATTTTGACAAAGAATATTTATATCGACTGCAGCGCACGAAAAGCAGACTTCCGCGATGTCATCAATTGGTTGTGTTGCGCCCGAGATCTTGACGATATTTTTTTTCCTTTTTTTTTCTTGTTCTCGCACAAATTGGATTTCAGTTTTTGTAGAATTTAATTTAATTTTATGATGATACGATTTTAGAAATAACAAAAAAATAAATTTCTTTCCCCCTCTTTTTTTTCAAAATTATTTTCATCTTTTATTAATCCACCATTTTGTTACAATTATTTTTATTTTTAGCACAATAATATTTTTTTATTTAATTTTACGAAATTTGTACTTTTACTCCTTTTTTTTGACATTAATATTAAATTAAGAAAACCCTTCGTTTCTCAGTTTTAGACCAATTTTTAGAATTTTATTTCATTTCATTTTTTTTTTTGTTTTCCGCCATTTTGAGAAAAAACATTAATTTTTAATTCTTTATAACTATTTTTACTTTTCTTAAAAAAAAACCACAAATTTTATATTTAACTTTGCAAAATTTAAACTGCTTTTCTTCTGTTGAAAGTGCTATTAATTTAAGAACACATTTATTTATTTATTTTTTTTTTCAAAATTAATCGTTTCTCAGTGTTAGGCCACTTTTCTTTAAAATATCATTTCATTTTTTCCCACTTTTTCTTTCATTCCAAACCCTTCTTTGAATTTTTCTTTTTTTCTGATTTTACTTTGAGGCACTACATAATAGCTATCTTGAAACTTTAACAAAAAAATTTTTTTTTTCATTTAAACCAATCCTATTTGCTTTGAACCACTATTAATCCTTTTCTCACAAAAAAAAAAAATCTCCTAGTTCTCTGCCCCATCCGGCCTATTTCAGCTTGCATACCAGACTGCCCTTTTATCGACAAAATTTTTCTTCATTCTTTCATCTCCCATTCGCAAAAATTTTTCTCCAGTCTAAAACCAAAACCGGTATTTCTTTTCCTATCTTTTATCCCGCCAATCAGAATATTACACGTATAATTCTGGTTATTCCTCTTTGCCCTTTTCATTCTGTTTCCCTCAAGACTCTCTTTTCAACTTCTTTTCACCACGGATATGTGGTGAATAGAATTTTCTGGAATGAATTTAATAAAACCATGCGGTTTTTTTGCAAAAAGTTGACCACGCAGATGATTTCAATCATGTTACCCTGTAGGTTTGAAAATACAAGTAAACGTGTAGTTTAATACACACGTTATAGAAAAGCATTTTAAAGTAAAGTAGTACAGATTTTAATAGAAGAAAAGTGTTTGACACAAATTAAAATGAGAATTTAAACGAAGAAAAGCATTTTAAAGCAAATTAACTTGAGATTTTTGAAAAGGAAAGTAGTTAAGTTCCAATAAAAATTGTGGAATAGAATAAGATTTTGAAAGAGGAAAGTACATTGAATAAAATTGTCTTAAAGGCAAGGACTTGTTTTATTTAAAAATAATTGTGTTAAGTGAAAGTGTGAAACTCTATTGAGGATACGCACCACCAAGGGAGTTTATCCACACATTCAGCCAAACGGAAAGGAGGAGGAGTAGGTAAACCATCTTCAAAAAGCACACCGAATATCAGCAATTTACTAAATAAATTGAAGTGAGTGCCAAGAGAACCAGACATCAAGGAGAAAATTATGTAAGTCCTATTTATATTAAATAAATTGAAACATCACCCAAACGGCAACACTTCCAATACACGGATGGACCCAAAAACGAGTGACGACTTCACGATTCCTCTTTCTTACTAAAGAAAACTCTAGTATCTTCGCAAATCAATTTCTCGAAGAGAGCCACGAGAGTCGTCTCAAGGGCTAAATTACACAACACACATTGGGTAGCATATAATAAAAATAATACAGATATTGAATATTTTGATAGTTTTGGAAATCTAAATCCACCATTAGAAATTATTAATTATTTAGGAAATAATATAAAATAGGACTTTAAGTGCTTTCAAAATAGTAATTCAGTGATTTGTGGACATTTATGTTTGGATTTCTTGTACAACCGTTTTTTGAGCAAAAAATGAATAAATATTAATTTATCTATCATCACGTCATTAACATTATCTCTTACTGGAAATATATCTGTACTTACAGCAACATATTTCCCGCCAATAGATTTACATACTGGATATGTATGCGGGTTAATTGATTTTCATACATACAATTCTATACCAAATATTGATAATAGAAAAAACTTATTTCATATTGGAAAAGAGAAAAAAGAAATAATAATTAAAATTCCTGAAGGGTCTTATGAAATTGATGATATAAGTAGATATTTAAAAGAAGAACTGAAAAAAAAATATTGAAATTTCTTTGGTAGCAAACAATAATACTTTGAAAAGTGAAATCTTAGCTTCTGAAGAAATAAGACTTAATAAACCTAATTTCGTTGGAAAACTTTTAGGATTTAGTAAACCTGTGTTAGCTGCCAATATTAAGCATGAATCAGACTCAGCTGTGAATATAATCAAAGTGAATTCAATACATGTTGAATGCGATATAATTGCCGGTTCATATATTAACAATATACCAGTTATACATTACACGAATTTTCAGTTGATGTAGGGCCAGGCTATAAAATAATTGAAGTTCCACGAAATCTTATCTATTTGCCGGTGAATGTTAAACAAATAAGTTCTATTACAATTAAACTTATTGATCAGGACAAAGATTTAATTAATTTTAGAGGAGAAACAATTACTATAAGACTACATTTGAAACCTTTAGCATGTTGATATTTAATGATAAATACAAACAAGAAAACAATAATTTTACCAGTGCTAACACTTCTTTATTAGTATCAACACCAACACCATCATCATCTTCATCATCATCATTATCAACACTAAAAAAAATAAAAGCTTTAACATCTACAAATAAAAAATACTTAGAGGCATTAGGTTTTCGATTAAAAAAATCAAAATGAGTGATATATTGAATATTACACAGGGTGTAAATTATGATAATAAAATATCAAAATATGATTATTATACATATTCACCTTTTTTAAATACATTTGAAAATAATGATGAAATAAGAATTTGTGTACAACATCAGGATTTGTATGTTCTACCGAGTGAAAGTTTTATTTATATTGAAGCAGATTTAACAACTGTAGCAAATACAACTAACTTAGTTAACAATGCTATAGCTTTTATGTTTAATGAAATTCGTTATGAGTTAAATGGTGTGGAAATTGATCGAAATAGAAATGTAGGTTTGACGTCAACATTAAAAAATTATATATCTTTGAATCCAGATGAAAGTAAAGCATTATATAATGCATGCTGGTCACCTAAAGAAGCACTTGTTAAAAGATCGCTTAATTTTTGTATTTCACTAAAATTACTACTAGGATTCGCTGAAGATTACAAGAAAATTGTTATAAATGCTAAGCATGAGTTAATTTTAACTCGTAGTAGAACTGATTATAATTCTATAATTTCTACAAAAGATGATGAATCAACGCTTAGAACTTTTAAATTGCAATGGAGGCTTCCTCATATAACTGTTTCTGATACAGAAAAACTTAAATTACTACAAATACAAAATAATGCACAACCAATTCAAGTTTGTTTCCGTAGTTGGGAAATGCATGAATATCCTGTATTACCAGAATCAACACAACATATTTGGACTATAAAAACATCAACTCAACTAGAAAAACCACCCTATGTTATTGTAGCATTCCAAACAGATCGCCAAAATAAAAAAGATGCAAATGCAAGTGAATTTGAAAAACAAAAATTAAAGCATTCTTTTTATAATAAAATATCATATATAAAATAAATGTTGGTTTTTTAATTTGAATTTGATACTTCATTTACTTTGTTTTGTAAATCTACAAAACGATTTAGCATTTTTTCTTGAATAATTTGTAGAGCAGTCTGCAAATCTGTTAACTTTATTCTAATTTGATTATATTTCTCCATCCTTTCTTCTTCACATTTTTTTCGTAATTCCTTTTTTCCTTGTTCAAGCCCCATTGTATTTATTGTATTTAAAATATATTCTTTTTCGTCAGTTGGTAACGACTCTATACTTCTTTTTTCTCGTTCCCAATCCTCAATATCTCCAAATGGACATTTAGCTGTAAAATGATTACCTAATCTGTTTCTACGTACACCTTCTTCAGAAATTCCTACGAGTGTTATTTCACCACCATATACATCTATTTGAACATGATCCCATGGTTCAAAGTTAAATTCGTTAAAATGTGAAATATTACGTGCCCTTCTTAAACTGAATACAAGATTTTTCCCGCCATTCTCTGCAGTCATATATATTTCTAATAAATTTGTATCGACAGTTACGTTTAGAATTCTGAAACTAACCCATGCACCGTGACAAATGCAATAGTGATCATCTTCTTTTATTGTGTCAACCCAAAACATGGTAACTATGCAAAATACTCAATACAACTACATTCTTTTATTAATGTTATTCAATATATGTATATATAAATCTAAGGACTTATAGCAATTATATATTCTTTTTTAAATAGTTGATATTGAACATTCAAAGAAACAACAACATCGTTATTATTATCTTCATAATGATAAAACATTTATATATAATTTTATTATTAGCTGTGTGTGCAGTACATATTAATAGTGATCCAATACCTATAAATTTAAATTCTGATGATGAAAATACGGGAAATCTTAAATTTGATTTGCAGTTACCAATCAAAGATATTATTCAAATTGGATTATCTTTTAAATTGTTAAACATTACTCAAAATATTACTAAGAATGAAGAATAAGGAAATATAACATCAACAACAACAACAACACCAATAACGTCAACTGATTATCCAAAACCAAAACCCAAACTAGTGTCAGTTAAAGAAGCTATAGAAGGTTTTAGGCAAGATTTAATAAAAAAAGAAATTGAAATAGCTGGAACTATTGAAAGCCAAAATATTTTTTATAGGCATTTTAAATTGGACTTTGATGAAGATAAAACTTTAACTATTCGATGTGAATATGATAGCAAATATAAAAACGTACACTAAGCATAGCATGTTTTGAATATCATGGATTTGAAACGGAACGAATTTTAAGTAATGATGATGTTGAAATTATCAAAAGACATGATTCAAATTATAAATCTGACGTTGAGTATGTAAATTTAAAAAATATGAAACAATAATATCAAATGATTATTACATAGAAAATTGGGTGTGATTTAAAAAAATAAAATAAATTGTTGAGTCTCCTACTCAATATTTATGTGACTCAATTGTAATTGTTTATGAGCTGTATACTCCTAACCAATTACAACCTAATCACGCTGAAAAATAATGTTGGATAGGTTGATGGCAAATAAAAAGATTGAGCTGTTTAAAATTCGGCTTTTTTTATTAATTTTATATCTTATTCTATTTCATGTAGTTAATAATTAGTTCGTCTTATAACTAGATAATTTTATCTGCAATCTTCGTTCGATGCTTCTCCTAATATCAGCAACTCTACCCCGTTCTGGTACTCTCCAACTAAATGCTATTTCTACTCAAAAGCTATAATCAGGCAAATGTTAATGGTTCTAATTGGTATAAATCAGGCAAACGATGTTCGTGATTTAATTGGGAACAAATCAGGCAAAAGTTGTCCGTGATTTGAATTGGAACAAACCAGGCAAAAGTTGTCCGTGATTTGAATTGAAAAAAAAAGAACAAAACAACACTTTGTTTCGTTTGAAATTGCTTTTGGCTATTTACTTTATATTGATTCGGCAACGAATGTCCAAAATCAATCCCGATTGAAATTACTAAGGCAAATATCCGTCACTAATTTCAATGTATTACAAACAAGGCAACGAATGTCCTTTGTTTGCTAACCCGACATAAATTAACTGGGCAAATATCCACAATCAATTCTTATGATTCGAAATCAAAAAATGAATTTCAAACGAAATTAATTTATTAAAAAAAATACCTTTTTTTTGTTTGGTGTGGTCCTGGATTGGTTTCCTACTTCTTACTCGCACTGATAGTTCAAAACGAGTGACTTGTTACTGAAACGACACCCCCTTTTATACTCGGATCGTAACGGATCCTGGAAAATTTCAGTATTTTTCTGTCTTTGTTTTAAAAAAAACGGAGTTTTGGGACATCAAATTTCTGGATTATCTGGTTGTGCGTTGTTTCCCATGATCTAGATTTAGTTTCTTATCGTTGCTTATTTTCGTTGTTATGCTTTTTCTCAACGAATTTGTATTTCCCATACTTAATTTTTCTTAAAATTTGAAAAAACTTTTCTTTATACACATGTATGTGTGCATCTGTATTTTATTCTTTGTAACATGATCATGTCGTTGTCCTCGCTTTTCGTTAAGTTTAGGTTTGAACCATTTAAATGATATGGATGTCCGAATTCTATCCATTTTAATAGCAAATCGTTGATCTAACTGATTATGACAGTACTGTCAGCGATTTATATTGATATTGTTTTTATTGAGACTTAACGCGATACTGTCAGGTAAACAATGATTTTTTTGTTTTCAATTTAATTTATTTTCTTTTCGTTTAGCTTTCAATAATATACAAAAATATAAAAAATGTTGAGAGGACTCAACATATTCCACCGTACTACACCCTAGGACGTTTTGCTGGTGGTTTTTTGATCTGGTTGGTTCCTGTATGGTCCCAAAACAATTTGCTTCCCTGGTGCAATTTGTATGATTTGGTAATATTGGATTTCTAATTTGAAATCTAATGCCTGAGTAGATTTGCAAATTATACACCAGACAATGACTCTCAATAAATTTGTGAGTGACGAATGTTTTGTAAATAAGTCGAACTGACTTTTTATTTGAAAGGCCAAACCTTTCACCTGTTTTAATTGGCATATTATCTTCAATGAAGAAGAATTTTCACTGGACCAACATTCTTCTTCATTTGCTAACCATGATGGCTCATGCCACCATGATTTTAGATCCTGTATTATAATTGCATCTACGCCTCGAAAGGCGCGATCAGCGGGATTTTCCTTGGTCGGAATGTACCGCCACTGGTTGAAGGCATTGTTTTCTTGGATTTGAACTGCTATGTGAGCCACAAAGGCTCTATATTTGTTTGGATTCCCTTTGATCCAAGCAGGAGTAATTTTGGAATTACTCAACAATATTGATTTTTCTTCGGTAATGCACATGTCGATTCGTATCTGTTTCCCTAGCCTACTTAAGAACACTGTGACACAAAATTTTAGCCGAGGAAGTGATACTGGTCTAAATGGAGTAACTCTGGTTTCGGTTGTAAATAAGTTTGCATAAGTTCCTCCACCTTTATCTATTATTTGCTGGTACACCACTGCTGCAAATGCTTTTTTTAAAACATCTGTAAAACCATGAATTTCTTATGTATTATGATTGTTTGTTTTTACCCACCGAGGGATTTTTATATTCTTTAAATGCTTGATAAGCTGACTCTTAGTGGTTTTCCACTCAATTTCTAAATTGGATGGTATTGGTTCGTCCCACGAACACCCGGTCATCCACAATTGTTGCATTAAAGTTTTGATTTTGTTGGCGACTCTTGATTTTCTAAGCGCAGTGGCTTGCAAATCAATTTTGGAGCAGTTCAACTTTCTCCGTTGAATTGCTCGCTCTGTAGTGGAGGGTACTTGGGAGCCAGAGTTTCCTAGAGCTCGCAGGAAAAGTGATCTCCAATATGACCTACCTACTTGTACCAATGCGGTAGCGATTTTAAACATTAATACTTTCATGCTTTGTGCAGACTTGAATTTGTTGAGTGACTTTATATCATAAGTCACTCGTTTATCCCCTGTTGCGACTCTTGATTTGCTAATCGCTGCGACTTGCAAGTAAATTTTGGAGCTATTCAATCTACTTTGTTGAATCTCTCGCTTTGTGATGGAGGGTACTTGGGAGCCATAGTGTATTAAGACTCGCTGTACAAGTGATCCCCCACCTGAACTATCCATTCGTACCATTGTGCTGACGAGTTTGAGCATTCATGGTGTTATACTTAGCGCAAACTTTGATTTGTTGAGTGACTTTATATCACAAGTCACTCGCTTATCCCCTGTTGTGACTCTTGATTTACTAAGTACTGCGTCTTGCAAATGACCTTTGGAGCTCTTCAACTTACTTTGTTGAATTACTCGCTTTGCGATGGAGGATACTTGGGAGCCATAGTCTACTAAGGCTCGCTGAACAAGTGATCCCCCATGTGAATTACCTACTCGTACCATTGTGGAGACGAGTTTGTTTCCTATTGGCATTGTTTGAATTGGTCTACTTGTTGTAAATAACATGGTTGCCGTCTTAGGAGAATTGATAGTGGATTCCTCCGAACTGGAGTGCACCCTTTTGCTTTTGTCTGCCGTTGCAGGCGTAATTTGGTCAGAGTGAAGTAATGTGTTGTGTCTTTGACTACACATTTTGCATGTGACTTTACTCTGACATTTTTTCAACTGATGTCCCTTTCTGAGACAGTTGTAGCAATAACCTTCCTGGTATAAATGCCTTCGTTTCATTTGAAGATTCATACCGAGGAACTTCTGACATATGGCTAATCTGTGTGATTCACCACATAACGAACACCTAGTGATATCTACATGATGGCTGTCCGTTTTGATAATGTTAGGTTTTGTATTTGACAAAGCCTCTAATGTTCGGTACCGCGCTTCTAAAAACTTCATAAGTTCTTCTAATGACGGTATTTCTACTACATTAGCTAATGACTGTTCCCACAAAGTTCTAGTTTCGATAGGAAGTCGCTGTGTAACTTGGTACACTATTATTGGATCCCAATTATTGATCGGAACCTGCAATGCTTCTAACTCATGCAGACATTCTGAGGTTTGATCAATAATTGACTTGATGCCGTTTACTGATTCGGCCCTTAAATTATTCTGACTACACAGAATTTTCAACTGAGTATTGACTAATACTCGTTTGTTGTGGTACCGTTTGACTAACGTATTCCACGCAGGACTATAATTGTCACCTACTGTTTGGTATTGTCTTAAAAGCTTCTCTGCTTCGCCGACCAGACTCGTTTTTAAGTAATGAAGCTTTTGAACGGAGGGAATTCCGGAGTTGGAATGAATTAATGATATAAATATATCATGGAACGACCGCCATGATCCATAATCCCCATCGAATTTAGGTAGATTTATTTTTGGCAAATTAATCTCAGATCGGTGCTGATTTCTACCTTCACCATTGTTCAAATTGAACGAATCGTTAATAGGGACGGGGTTTGTAGCCCTACTTGTGATTTCAAGTGCCTCTTGAAGGTCCCCAATGAACTCGAAGTATATTCCTTCTATTTCATCAAACATCCCATTAACTATATACTTGGTATCCTTTAATGCATCGCCTTGAATTGAAATCAGCACTTCTTTCATTGAAATTTCACCCCACAATTTTTCTACTGCAGCTATTCTGCGAGTTAGATACCCTACCGTTCGTCTTGATTCTCCAGTCTTCTTATGATTTATGATCGCCTTTTTAACTTGGTCGATCAACCCTATTTGTTCTAAAATTATTTTTGAATCACCCATTGTACCCTCTGAAAATTCAACAACAATGTATTTGAGTGAATCCTTTTCTTACAATGGCCTTTAATATGTCAGATTCGAATACTACAAAGATAATACAAATATTTTCGCGGAGTACATGAAATAATGAAGCAAATTAAAAAAACGCGAACCCTTTTTACAATCAATCTATCCGGCTCGAAGGACCAAAATGTTGAGTCTCCTACTCAATATTTATGTGACTCAATTGTAATTGTTTATGAGCTGTATACTCCTAACCAATTAAAACCCAATCACGCTGAAAAATAATGTTGGATAGGTTGATGGCAAATAAAAAGATTGAGTTGTTTAAAATTCGGCTTTTTTTTATTAATTTTATATCTTATTCTATTTCATGTACTTAATAATTAGTTCGTCTTATAACTATATAATTTAATCTGCAATCTTCGTTCGATGCTTCTCCTAATATCAGCAACTCTACCCCGTTCTGGTACTCTCCAACTAAATGCTATTTCTACTCAAAAGCTATAATCAGACAAAATGTTAATGATTCTAATTGGTACAAATCAGGCGAACGCTGTCCGTGATTTGAAATGAGAAAATCAGGCAAATGTTAATGGTTCTAATTGGTACAAACCAGGCAAACGCTGTCCGTGATTTGAAATGAGAAAATCAGGCAAATGTTAATGGTTCTAATTGGTACAAATCCGGCAAACGCTGTCCGTGAATTGAAATGAGAAAATCAGGCAAAACGATGTCCGTTATTTAATTGGGAGTAAATCAGGCAAACTATGTCCGTGATTTAATTGGGAACAAATCAGGCAAAAGCTGTCCTTGATTTGAGTTGCGAAGAAAATCAGGCAAACGATGTCCGTGATTTAATTGGGAACAGATCAGGCAAAAGCTGTCCTTGATTTGAGTTGCGAAGAAAATCAGGCAAAAGCTGTCCTTGATTTGAGTTGCGAAGAAAATCTGGCAAACGCTGTCCGTGATTTAGTTTGGAACAAATCAGGCAAAAGTTGTCCGTGATTTGAATTGGAACTAATCAGGCAAAAGTTGTCCGTGATTTGAATTAAAAAAAAGAACAAAACAACACTTTATTTCGTTTGAAATTGCTTTTGGCTATTTACTTTATGTTGATTCGGCAACGAATGTCCAAAATCAAACCCGATTGAAATTACTAAGGCAAATATCCGTCACTAATTTCAATGTATTACAAACAAGGCAACGAATGTCCTTTGTTTGCTAACCCGACATAAATTAACTGGGCAAATATACACAACCAATTCTTATGATTTGAAATCAAAAAATGAATTTCAAACGAAATTAATTTGTTAAAAAAAATACCTTTTTTTTGTTTGGTGTGGTCCTAGATTGGTTTCCTACTTCTTACTCTCACTGATAGTTCAAAACGAGTGACTTGTTACTGAAACGACACCCCCTTTTATACTCGGATCGTAACGGATCCTGGAAAATTTCAGTATTTTTCTGTCGTTGTATGGAAGAAACGGAGTTTTGGGACATCAAATTTCTGGATTATCTGGTTGGCGTTGTTTCCCATGATCTAGATTTAGTTTCTTATCGTTGCTTATTTTCGTTGTTATGCTTTTTCTCAACGAATTTGTATTTTCCATACTTAATTTTTCTTAAAATTTGAAAAAACTTTTCTTTATACACATGTATGTGTGCATCTGTATTTTATTCTTTGTAACATGATCATGTCGTTGTCCTCGCTTTTCGTTAAGTTTAGGTTTGAACCATTTAAACGATATGGATGTCCGAATTCTATCCATTTTAATAGCAAATCGTTGATCTAACTGATTATGACAGTACTGTCAGCGATTGATATTGATATTGTTTTTATTGAGACTTAACGCGATACTGTCAGGTAAACAATGATTTTTTTGTTTTCAATTTAATTTATTTTCTTTTCTTTTAGCTTTCAATAATATACAAAAATATAAAAAATGTTGAGAGGACTCAACATAAATAAAACAATGTTTGTTTTAATCAATATATAAAAACTGATTTTTTTATTCTATAATATTATAATGACTCCATGGTTAAGTATCTGTTGAATTATTTATCATACATCTTTTATCATCATATGGACTCAAAGCTATTTTAGTTTGATTTATTGTATAAACTTTATGTTTATCACTTTTTATACATTTTTGATTGGTTATAATAATTTCATTATTTTCCAAGCAATTAATATAATCATTAAAAGTTATTTTTCGATTTACTACATAATTTTTTACGCCTTTAATTTTTTAATATCTGCACGTCCATCAACTTTAATGCTATACATTTTTGATCGTAATCCTACAAAATCAGTCATTATTCTACCATTCATTTCATCTTTCATTAAACCAATCACCTTCTTATTAACACGTGGTAAACCAAATTGATTGTTTTGGCTGTAATCACTTGTATCAAAATATTCTATATTATTTTTCATTATTTCATATATGTTTTCATGCTTGATCTCGTAAATTAATGAATCTGTATCTGTATATAACAATTTACACTTTGTATTTAATTGATTATGCATGAAATTATAGTGAAAGTCGTATAGACAAATTTTTGATATATCTAATATCGCCATCCCTATGTATAATGATTTATTGAATACTGCTTCAGTTTTATTTAATTCAACAGCAACAAGATTTTCATTAAATATTGATAAATTTTTAAAATTTGGTTCAGCTATTAAAACTTTTGCACCATACCGACCAAACCATTTTGTAACTAATTTAATGTTACTATAATTTCGAACATTTTCCATAGTTTTTCCATACACAGCATTGTTAATCAGTTTATAATAATTTTTTTCAAAATCATTTTTTGCATTTTTACGCATATTAGTTGTAATGGTCGATATTTTGACAGAAAGAAGAAAGAAAAAGATTCCTTCTATAATTGTACCACATCAACGAAAATTATCTTTCCATTGCAACATCTCTGCAATATGTAAGGGGGAGTTAAGTTGGTTGCGGTTGAAGGTTTTTCAGACAGAATTTTGGTTCAAGGAGGAATTTTTTTTGACGGATGTGGAAAAAATTAGGGAGATGGTGTCTCTTTGAAATAGATAGTAGATGGAAAAAGACGTGATCAGGGAGGAAAAAGTTTTTTTTTTTTTTTTTGAAGATGAAGCGAGAATAGAAAAAAAACTAAAAGAAGTATCCGCGTGGCATCATGTTTTTTTTATTGACTTGACGTATATGGATACAAAATAAAGGAATGCTAGTCTTAAAAACGCTTTCCTACATGTGATTCTAATAATAAGTGAAAAGAAAAAAAAAGGGGGTGAATAAATTTTGTTAAAAATTGGGGGAAGTGGGAAAAATTCAGAAAGCTGGAGAGACGATAACAAGAAAGAAAAGATTATATTATATTTTGATGGGTAGGAAGCGTATCTGCAAAATTTGAAAAAAAAAAGAAGAAGAAAGAAATCAGCAAAAACAGAAAAAAAACCGCATGGAAAAGATTTTCTCGAATTACAAATTTTTCTAACGGAAACCAATTTTTTTTGTTTTTTTCTTTAGCTTGTGGATCCTACGAAAAAAAAAATATTTTTTTTTCCTTTTGTTCGTGATCATCCAATCGCATCAAGAACATCCTTTCTTCAAATAATAAAAAAAAAACTCATCTCATCACATGGTGGGAACATCATTTCTTCAAATAATAAGAATATCATTTCATCAAATAATATAAAAAAACATCATTTCATCAAAATTAAGAACATCGTTTCTTCAAATAAGAAGAACATCATTTCATCCAATAATCAAAACATCATTTCATCCAATAATCAAAACATCATTTCTTCAAATAAGAAAAACATCATTTCTTCAAATAAGAAAAACATCATTTCTTCAAATAAGAAGAACATCATTTCATCCAATAATCAAAACATCATTTCATCAAAAAAAAAAAAAAAACCATCATTTCATCAAATAATCAAGAACATCATTTCTTCAAATAAGAAAAACATTATTTCATCAAAAAAATAAAAAAACCATCATTTCATCAAATAATTAAGAACATCATTTCTTCAAATAAGAAAAAACAACATTTCACCAAATAGTATAACATTAACATTAATTATTCAAATTTTTTTTTATGATAGAATATATAATATATAATTTAGTAAGTAGCTATAGAAAAAGAAAAGAAAAAGAAAAAAAAACGAATTTTGGGAAGAAGAAAGAAAATACCAGAGCAAAGAAGGAAAGTTATTCTTATATAGAGATAATGGTTCACATTTTATTAGTTGGTGAAGAGTCACATTATATTTAAAAAAAAAAAAGAGGAATGAGCCCAATTTTTTTTTATTTTTTTTTGTCCCAAAGAAGTTTGTTTTTTTTTTCTTTTCTTTCTGGAACCGAAGAAAAAAAAAGAAAGGAAGAAAAAAAGAAAATTAAGAAAAATAAGATTATTAAAGGCTTAACTTATGGCCGAGTAAGATAAGATGAATAATTTTCTTTTTTCTGCTTTTCAATGGATATATATATATAAGTAGCCTAATTATTATAGTGTAGAAGAAAATTACTAAAAGTGTAATTCACAAAAAAAAAAAGAAAAAAGGAATAAGAGAAGAAAAAAAAAAAGGATTTTATAAAGATATGTAGATTTTTTTTCTCTTCTCGCGGTTAGGAGATTGTAATTGAGTTCATTCGTCGAGTCGGAGGAAGAACCATGATGAAACGGGTCAATTATCCTAAACGCGAATCAATATAGAAAACAAAAAAAGAAACCTATGTATAAAAGAAAAGGAAAAAGTGAAGGAAATTAAAAGTTTTCTTTCTTTTTTTTGTGTTGGCGATGTTGGGGAGATAGAGGGGGGGAGTGAAATGGGGAGGGTAGCGAGAGAGAAGGAGTTCATTGAGTTAATATGGGGACGTAATAAGAGAGTTTAACGAAACAAAAAAAAATTTATTTTTTTTTTAATAAACACTTCGAGGGATCGTACCATTAATTCGGTTGCGGTACGATCAAAGGGGATGACCATGGCATATGGTTATCCTACGGGCGGGAAATGACCTTTCAAGCGTTGGCCACAATATCTGCCAACGCCACATTCATGTTATCCATGTCAGTTTTGGCGTCATGCTTTCTTTGTGCCGACCACTAAGGAAATTCTTTGTTTGACCCTTGATAAAAAGGAAGAAAGGATTTTGGTTTCGACCATCCTCTCCCCTTTTCGTTGTGTTTGTAAACCACGAACCAGCAGGTACTTATGCTGGCTTTCGAGCCATTATCATTTGGATAATGAAATTCTACTCTTCACGAGTAAAAGTACACTAAACAGCACGAATTTTTTTGTTTATGATGATTCACCGCACTAAACTTTTGATGAATGATGACCCACCCCATCGACGAGCTAGAACGAGCCAGCCAACTAGTCGTGTTAAAACCAGTCATCATCAAATAGTGCGAGCTTTTTTTTGGTTGTCATTCCTTTCATGGCATGAGTGAGACCGTAACTACCTTTAAGGGTAGTTCAGTTCTCACTATGCCTTCTGAAGGGAATGAGTTGCTGAAGAAAGGAAGGAAGATAAGAAAACCGAAAACCTAATAATAATCATTCTAAAACAATTGGCGCCCAACGGTTCTTGGTGTTGCGCTAAGACTTGAGTTTTGGGTTGGCGTTTTTATCATGTAAAGTGCATTTACATTATAAAGGATGACGCCCAGCCTTTCTTTGGTTTGCGCAATGCGAGAGATTTAAGTTGGTCGATTTTAAAAGGCAAACTTCATTGGCATTATAAAAATACCGCCCAACTTATAGTTTTGATGTTTCGTCCTCTGAAGGCCAACGTCAAGTTCTGGCGTACAGAACGAAGGAGAGTTGTGCTGTGCAGGGTTGTGATATAAACTTCCTTTATGTCGCAAATGACACAACGCACAAACTTTGTAAACTTGACCGAAGAATTTGGAAGTCGAAATATTTTATACGCATTTGTGATTTTTACCCCTGTTTAAATTTCAAATGGCGCTACGTCTCTGCTCTTCTAGCATTGGCGTCTGATATACTTAATTTCTTCCCTTTCGTATATCAGTAATATTCGTTTACTCGCATTTATTGTTTTGCTTTCGAAACAATGTGCGATTCTAACAACACTTCAAGGAAATTATGGAGTCTTTTTTTTGGTTCAAAGAGGTATGGATTATTTGGTACTTATGTTTTGAGCAACACGTTTTTCCAAGCTCACAGCTATACGCATGTGGGTGTAGGCACTGTTGCTCATTTCCTCTAAGCATGAAGTAGTCGGAATATTAGATGGTATAGAAATTGTTAAGCTTCGGTTTACGCGTATATATATCTTAGTCGGAAACGTTGCGTTTAATATAGATTCTAGTATAATACGGTTCAATTAAATTATAAATATAATAGTACTCTTTAAGTATAAGATTACTAAATTTTCTCTTAAACATTCAAAATAACAAACTTTAATAAAAACATTAATTACGTAATAACTTTCGGTAAAGATACGTTCGATCGGAATTTATTCTTACCATGCGTGCATTTGAAGGAATGGCTTTTGGTGAGTTCCTGTTACTGATGTATACATCAATGTAAATTAAGGTGTTGCCAGATCTATTCTTTTTTATTTGTCATTTAAATTAAGTATCGGTTCGGTCGAGTTGAAAGATATAGATCCGGATATGTACGGTCATAACCCATTCAAATTTATTATAACTATAATATAATGAATGGATGCGTTTTCATCCGTCGTGAATGGTTCAGTCTGGAAATTCGTCGATTCGAATATAACATCTCTACGTCAAATACGTCACTATGTTAACGTCAGTGAACGGTACAGCACGAAGGAGCTGTTCGTCTTGCTCCCCTCTCCTCAATCCTTTTATGCCTTGCTCAGCATCGACAAACGAAGATTTTTTTTTCTTGGAAATTTAGAAGCAATTTTCAAGGGATGGAGATTTGAGAATTTGAATTTTTTTTGAAATTTAAAAGTAATTTTCAAGATTTATAGATTTAAGCTTTGATTTTTGAAATTCAATAGTAATTTTCAAAATTTAGATATTTAAGATTTGATTTTTGAAATTTAATTTTTTTTTACTTTCGAATTTTGAATTTGGAATTGGGAATTGAGTTCCAAGGGACAATTCAACATAATTACTTTCTTTTTGAAATTACAATTATTAATATATTCTCTATATTTACATGAATTAGGTCGTAGTGGATAGTGTCGGTTCCACTTAATAAAAAAAGGGATTCTTGGGAAAATAAATTTCGTTAGAAAGGCCTTCCTTTTATACCCGTCGTATATAATTAGAAATAGTATATCGTGAGCCAGTGGCGCTAAAACTAAAATTAATAGTATATAGGAAAATGAATTATTATGGTATTCAATTGAGTTACCTTAGAAATTAAGAAAAATAACTTACCTGCGTCATTTCAAAATATTGTTTCGATTCAGTGGTATACTCTGTGGAATCAAAAGAACAATACAATAACTTACCTCTTGAGTCTCTGATCAATTCGATATAGCGGTATACTTGGTATACCCTATATTCAAAACTGATTTACCTGCTGTGTCAATAAATTCTGCATCATAAACTTAGCTACTTGGACATGTCAAATACTCAAACCGGTGCCACTCGCAAAACTAGAAATCAAAAAGGAAGTAATACTTTGCACAAGTCGCTATCGGAAGATCCTCCCACTGGCATTCATATAATCGATCAAGCCAATTATAAAAGCGGTAACCGAGTAATACATTCACCTCGAAATAGCATTAGCAATACTGATCTCGCTTCCGGATTTCAAACAATTGCCGCTGGGTTAGCCAATAGTGGTTCTGTGAACACAAACCCCGTGCAACCCCCTCTAGTTCCTACCAACAGTCGGGTCGACATTAATTCGGAGAATAGTGATCAATTGACTTTTCCACTGTCACCTATCCGAGATTCAATGTGGGAGTTTCCAACTCTTCCACCTAATACTCCAATGAACACTGCAAATAAATCATTTTCAAATCCAGCTGCCCAAATGTATACGGGAAATCAGCCTCGGAACTTTCCACCACAGCACTTTATGTCATCAAACATAAATAACCTTTTCGTACCGCCACAAAATGTTCCCCGGCAAGCACACTACCCGGTACAAAAACCTCCTAAACACGTACGCCACTCTATGGATAATCCTGTACGGAACCATACAGTTGGAATTAGTAACGTTCAACCCTTTGCTCGTCCACCATTTTACGATACTAGAATCGAAAAATGGGGACTTAAATTTAGTGGTACGTCACACGAGATGACCGTGGACGAATTTTTATTTCGTATCGAAACTCTTCGATGACGCTGTAACATATCGTGGCCAAGTATTTGTACACAGTTTCATTCTCTTCTTACACAGAAGGCTGAAAATTGGTACTGGCAATATCTTCGGCGACAGCCAAATCCAACATGGGATATGTTGCAAAATGCGTTAAGACAACAGTTCAAAAGTTTAGATTCCGACCATGAAATAGTCAGTCGGATACTTCAATTGAAGCAGGCCCCTCAAGAAACTTTTGACACCTATTACGATAAGGTGCTAAGTCTTTATTATCAATTGCACCATCCGATGCCTGAACACGAATTAGTACAAATTATGAAAACAAACGTGAAGGATCGTGTAGCAAACCTTATCTTCGGAACTAGTATTAGTTCTCTTATTAAACTTCAAGAAATCTGCAGAAAGGCTGAACGCCATATATCTGCTCGTAAACCAGCACGTCGTGCTTTTGTTCCCTCTTATAGACCAGTGCATGAATTGGAAGAATCTTTTCAAAATCTAGATGGAATGGATAGACCGCCTTATAATGCTCAATTAAACCCTTATAAGGATCATGCTATCCCGGAGAATGTACGTCAATTTGACAACCAAATACCAGAATTTAACAGTTACTCTTTTGGGCAACCCCCTTATTATCCTGAAGTTCATAATGGACCTCCAGAAAATCATAAATTAGATGCTATTAACAATGGTTCACACCAGAATTGGACCTGTTGGAATTGTGGAATCTTGGGCCATGGGTACTTTGAATGTACCAGTCCGAAACGGTCAATATTTTGCTATAGTTGTGGGAAAAAGGATGTATTTACTCCAAACTGTCCCACATGTCTCGCAAAAAACTCTATAAGGCACCGAGAGAACCACGGGAGCTATCGGTTGCCAATAACGCCAACAAAATATTCCCAAATCCAGCATTAAATCATCTTCATGAAAAACCATTAATAAATAATGATTTGTCACTATCTGGAACGGTCGAAAATCAGGATAACCACCAAGAATCAAAATTGCTTAAATTAATGAAGGAAACACAAAAATATGAAAAAGCATTACTAAACAACAAGTCGGAAGTCGGGGATACTAAACCGAAACAAATCAATCCGTATAAAAACCTTCATGATAGACGGGTCGAATATGATGAAGAATTTTCGGGAACGTACGTACAACTACGCGTTCGCGTCATCAACAATATTTTAGGGAGAAGTGTTGGCAACGTAAACGTTTGCAATCTTCAATTGCAGCCGCGATCGTTAACGTGAAACACGATGTTAGGCCTTACGCTAGAGTGCAGATACAAGGCGAAACTATTCTAGGTTTACTAGACAGTGGAGCCAGTGTATCTTGCTTGGGTTCAGGGGCGTTAGATTTCATGAAACGTTAAGGTCTAACATTGGAAGGCCGCCAGTCATCTGTAAAGACGGCTGACGGTTCGAAACAAATCATTCACGGGGAAATTGATTTACCAATTACATACGGTAATCAAACCAAAACGGTTAAGCTACAGGTTGTCCCAGGTCTGTCTCAAGTTTTGTATCTCGGCGTGAATTTTTGGAAAATTTTTCAGATAGCACCCACAATATTCGACTTATCTGTAAATGCTATTTCTATTGATGATCCCAACACACATACCCTTACAACGGAACAGACAACACGCCTCGATCAAGTGTTGTTCTTATTTCCCTCGTTTAACAAGTCGGGATTAGGAAAAACCTCAATCGAAGAGCACGTTATTGACGTCGGTGACGCAGAACCGATAAAGCAACGTCATTACCCTGTTTCGCCGGCGGTACAAGGCCTCATGTACGCGGAGATCGATCGTATGTTGGGGATAGATGTGATCGAAGAAAGTCTTAGTGCATGGAACTCTCCGGTAGTCTTGGTACGCACACCTGGTAAGGTGCGCCTCTGCCTCGATTCCCGTAAAGTCAACCTGGTCACGAAAAAAGACGCATATCCACTTCCACATATTGATGGATTGCTGAGTCGTTTAGAGAACACCTGTCATATCTCTAGCATAGATTTGAAGGATGCTTTCTGGCAGATACCGCTGGAGAAGGAGAGTCGTGAAAAGACTGCTTTTACTGTCCCCGGTCGTCCCTTATACCAATTCAAGGTGATGCCCTTTGGATTGTGTAATGCTCCACAACGAATGTGTCGATTGATGGACAAAGTAATTCCTTCAGAATTACGAGAAAAGGTCTTTGTTTATCTGGATGATTTACTCATCGCATCGGAAGATTTCGATTCTCATCTTCATTTATTAAAAATAGTTGCGCGCTGCTTATCTTCAGCTGGTTTAACGATAAACCTAGAAAAAAGCAAGTTTTGTATGAAAGAAGTGAAATACTTGGGTTACATTGTTGGAAACAAATGTTTAAAGACCGACCCAAGTAAAATATCTGCAATTCTTGATTTCCCAGCACCAACGACTTCGAAACAAATTCGCCGGTTTATGGGCATGACGGAGTGGTACCGTAGATTCATTTCTAACTACGCCAGCTTGTCATCTCCCATAACAGATTGCTTGAAAAAGCAAGCGAAATTTTGTTGGACGGAGGAAGCACAAGTGGCTTTTGAGAAGTTAAAGACTACGTTAACAACGGCTCCAGTTCTGGCAAACCCAGACTACGCTAAGCCGTTTATAGTTCAGTGCGATGCCAGTAAAACTGGTGTCGGTGGTGTTTTGTTGCAAGTCAACGACCTCAGGTACGAACAAACCGTTGCATATGTCTCGCAAAAATTAAATGCTGCACAGCGGAATTACAGCGTAACCGAATTAGAATGTTATGCTGCTGTGATAAGCATAAAGAAATTTAGAGCGTCGTCACGGACCATGCCAGCCTCAAATGGCTAATGAGTCAGAAAGATTTGAGTGGACGTTTGGCTCGTTGGAGTTTGAAGCTCCAAGGTTTTGATTTCGATATTGAACATCGGAAGGGTTCGGAAAACGTCGTACCGGATACTTTGTCCAGGGCTTTTGCCGAAGAAGTATCTGAGTACGGGAAAATCCCTTCCGTTGACCTCAATTCCCTAGAATTTAAATCAACCTATTATCTCCATCTGATCGAGACAGTATTGAACAATGTGGACAAACTGATGCACAAGTATCAGAAGAATTTGCCTATTTCCGAACAAAGTTTAGTACTGGAAACCCTGATCAGGACGATTGTACGTGGAAGTTATGGATTCCACCGAGTCTCACGTCTAACTTGATCCGATTGGCTCATGAACCTCCTCAAGCTGCGCATGGCGGTGTCGGAAAAACTCTTTTTAGACTGCGTCAAAAATATTATTGGCCCAGAATGACGAAACAAGTCAAAGACTTTATTTCGGGTTGCGATATTTGTAAGGAGACGAAAGCTCCAAATGTCGTTTTGAGACCATCAATGGGAAAGCATATACTTACGGAACGTATTTTCCAATTTTTATATATCGATTTATTAGAACCCTATCCGCGTTCGAAAAAAGGCAATACTACCTTATTAGTTGTATTAGACAAATTTTCGAAATTTGTTCTATTAAAACCGCTAAAACAAGCGTCGGCCTCGCGTATTGTAGAGTTTCTCGAGGAAAACGTATTTAATTTATTTGATGTACCCGAATCTATATTATCAGACAACGCTTCACAGTTCGTTTCAAAAGAATTCACTAAATTACTTGATGTGTACGGTGTAAAGCACATTCGTACGGCAATATATTCTCCACAAGCAAATGCCTCAGAAAGAGTCAATCGTTCGGTGTTAGCTGCTATTAGGTCCAATATTGGTGAAGATCATAGGGAATGGGATAAGCATTTGGGAAGTATTGGTTGTGCCTTAAGAAGCACAGTCCATGCTTCTACGGATGTGGATCCCTATTTCTTGGTGTTCGGAACCCATATGGTGACCCATGGCACTACTTATGAGCTATTGCGCAAGCTTGACGGATTGAATAGTGGGAATTTCAATGTCGTTACAAAACCCGAACACCTCGAGTTAGTAAGAAATCGAGTTACAAATAAATTAATTACCGCTCATCAGAAACACGAAAGAATTTACAATCGTCGGTCGCGTCAGGTAAATTTCATTGTCGGTCAAGAAGTTTTTCGGAGAAACTTTTCGTTGAGTGACTTCTCGAAAAATGTCAACGCGAAATTGAATAAAAAGTTCTTGAAATGTCGGATAGCTAAAGTAATCGGTAATTCGTTATATCAAATCGAAGATCTGAATGGAAAAACAGTCGGTATTTATCATGCGAAAGATTTGCGTCAGTAAAATTATTGCCCGGTGCTCAGTTGGAATGCACGAGACTCATTTTCTCGGGTGTGGTCGACTCCCACATTGGGCGCGCGAAAAAAAAGAAGAAAAAAAAAAAGAGAAAGAAAGAAAAAGGAAAAAAAATATCGCTCCTTGTTTTTTTTTCAACCTCGTCCGGGATGACAGGTCAATTCTGACTAGGTTGTGGTGTAATGGTCGATATTTTGACAGAAAGAAGAAAGAAAAAGATTCCTTCTATAATTGTACCACATCAACGAAAATTATCTTTCCATTGCAACAACTCTGCAATATGTAAGGGGGAGTTAAGTTGGTTGCGGTTGAAGGTTTTTCAGACAGAATTTTGGTTCAAGGGGGAATTTTTTTTTGACGGATGTGGAAAAAATTAGGGATGTCTCTTTGAAATAGATAGTAGATGGAAAAAGACGTGATCAGGGAGGAAAAGTTTTTTTTTTTTTTTTGAAGATGAAGCGAGAATAGAAAAAAACTAAAAGAAGTACCCGCGTGGGATCATGTTTTTTTTATTGACTTGACGTATATGGATACAAAATAAAGGAATGCTAGTCATAAAAACGCTTTCCTACATGTGATTCTAATAATAAGTGCAAAGAAAAAAAAAGGGGGTGAATAAATTTTGTTAAAAATTGGGAGAAGTGGGAAAAATTCAGAAAGCTGGAGAGACGATAACAAGAAAGAAAAGATTATATTATATTTTGATGGGTAGGAAGCGTATCTGCAAAATTTGAAAAAAAAAAGAAAAAAAAGAAGACAGAAATCAGCAAAAACAGAAAAAAAACCGCATGGAAAAGATTTTCTCGAATTACAAATTTTTCTAACGGAAACCAATTTTTTTTGTTTTTTTCTTTAGCTTGTGGATCCTACGAAAAAAAAAATATTTTTTTTTTGTTTTGTTCGTGATAATCCAATCGCATCAAGAACATCCTTTCTTCAAATAATGAAAAAAAAACTCATCTCATCAAATGGTGGGAACTTCATTTCTTCAAATAATAAGAACATCATTTCTTCAAATAAGAAGAACATCATTTCATCCAATAATCAAAACATTATTTCATCCAATAATCAAAACATCATTTCTTCAAATAAGAAAAACATCATTTCTTCAAATAAGAAAAACATCATTTTTTCAAATAAGAAGAACATCATTTCATCAAAAAAATAAAAAAACCATCATTTCATCAAATAATCAAGAACATCATTTCTTCAAATAAGAAAAAACAACATTTCATCAAATAGTATAACATTAACATTAATTAATCAAATTTTTTTTATGATAGAATATATAATATATAATTTAGTAAGTAGCTATAGAAAAAGAAATGAAAAAGACAAAAAATTGAATTTTGGGAAGAAGGAAGAAAATACCAGAGCAAAGAAGGAAAGTTATTCTTATATAGAGATAGTGGTTCACATTTTATTAGTTGGTGAAGAGTCACATTACATTTAAAAAAAAAAAAACGAA
Organism: Xylophagus ater; assembly: GCA_963422695.1. Classification (NCBI taxonomy): domain Eukaryota; kingdom Metazoa; phylum Arthropoda; class Insecta; order Diptera; family Xylophagidae; genus Xylophagus; species Xylophagus ater. The sequence goes on from OY730479.1 coordinate 34,897,267, forward strand.
TGAGCTCAATTTTTTTTTTTTTTTTTTGTACCAAAGAAGTTTGTTTTTTTTTCCTTTTCTTTCTGGAACCGAAGAAAAAAAAAGAAAGGAAGAAAAAAAGAAAAATAAGATTATTAAAGGCTTAACTTATGGCCGAGTAAGATAAGATGAATAATTTTCTTTTTTCTGCTTTTCAATGGATATATATATATAAGTAGCCTAATTATTATAGTGTAGAAGAAAATTACTAAAAGTGTAATTCACAAAAAAAAAGAAAAAAGGAATAAGAGAAGAAAAAAAGAAAAAAAGAATAAGGATTTTATAAATATATGTAGATTTTTTTTTCTCTTCTCGCGGTTAGGAGATTGTAATTGAGTTCATTCGTCGAGTCGGAGGAAGAACCATGATGAGACGGGTCAATTATCCTAAACGCGAATGAATATAGAAAACAAAAAAAGAAGCCTATGTATAAAAGAAAAGGAAAAAGTGAAGGAAATTAAAAGTTTTCTTTCTTTTTTTTTGTGTTGGCGATGTTGGGGATGTTTGTTTCGTTAAACTCTCTTATGACGTCCCCATGTTAACTCAATGAACTCCTTCTCTCTCGCTACCCTCCACATTTCACTCCCCCCCTCTATCTCCCTCTTTTCGCGTTGACATTTTTTGAGAAGTCACTCAACGAAAAGTTTCTCCGAAAAACTTCTTGACCGACAATGAAATTTACCTGGCGCGACCGACGATTGTAAATTCTTTCGTGTTTCTGATGAGCGGTAATTAATTTATTTGTAACTCGATTTCTTACTAACTCGAGGTGTTCGGGTTTTGTAACGACATTGAAATTCCCACTATTCAATCCGTCAAGCTTGCGCAATAGCTCATAAGTAGTGCCATGGGTCACCATATGGGTTCCGAACACCAAGAAATAGGGATCCACATCCGTAGAAGCATGGACTGTGCTTCTTAAGGCACAACCAATACTTCCCAAATGCTTATCCCATTCCCTATGATCTTCACCAATATTGGACCTAATAGCAGCTAACACCGAGCGATTGACTCTTTCTGAGGCATTTGCTTGTGGAGAATATATTGCCGTACGAATGCGCTTTACACCGTACACATCAAGTAATTTAGTGAATTCTTTTGAAACGAACTGTGAAGCGTTGTCCGATAATATAGATTCCGGTACACCAAATAAATTAAATACGTTTTCCTCGAGAAACTCTACAATACGCGAGGCCGACGCTTGTTTTAGCGGTTTTAATAGAACAAATTTCGAAAATTTGTCTAATACAACTAATAAGGTAGTATTGCCTTTTTTCGAACGCGGATAGGGTCCTAATAAATCGATATATAAAAATTGGAAAATACGTTCCGTAAGTATATGCTTTCCCATTGATGGTCTCAAAACGACATTTGGAGCATTCGTCTCCTTACAAATATCGCAACCCGAAATAAAGTCTTTGACTTGTTTCGTCATTCTGGGCCAATAATATTTTTGACGCAGTCTAAAAAGAGTTTTTCCGACACCGCCATGCGCAGCTTGAGGAGGTTCATGAGCCAATCGGATCAAGTTAGACGTGAGACTCGGTGGAAAAAAACAAAAAAAAAATTAATTTTTTTTTTAAATAAACACTTCGAGGGATCGTACCATTAATTCGGTCGCGGTACGATCAAAGGGAATGACCATGGCATATGGTTATCCTACGGGCGGGAAATGACCTTTCAAGCGTTGGCCACAATATCTGTCAACGCCACTGTTAAGTCCTCAACTTAACATTTATAATGATGAAATTGTGTTAATGTAACTTGCGTAACTTTGACACAATCTAATCACTAATTTTTTAAACGGATAGGTTGTTGGTAAAATAATAAGATTGTTTTATTTGTAAATAGGAATATTATTTAATTTTATTTAATTCAATTATACAATATTTAAAATTCATATATATATATCTTAGTTTGGCTAATAAAATTCAAGATGAAACATCAATTTAATTATTAATTTTAAAACTCTAAACTAGTAGTCTGGTGTGTGTTGCCTTGGTGAAATCTCTTGAATGAATCTCCGTGTTGTTTCGCTGAGTATTGAGATATATCATCTGTGATGATAGAAAGTCAGGCGATCTGTCCGTGATTTTGTACGGAGAAATCGGGCGAAATCGTCCGTGATTTAATATGAGATCAATTAGACGTTATTGTCCGTTATTGTCTCAAAGAAGTATCAGGCGATAATATCTGTAATTTATAAAGGGATAAACAGGCGAGGGTGTCCGTGTTTATGTGCAGATAATCAGGCGTTTAATATCCGTGATTGATTTGATGAAAATTAGGCGATATGTCCGTAATTTTATAAAAGAATAAACAGGCAAAAATGTCCGTATTTATAAAAGAATAAACAGGCAAAAATGTCCGTGTTTATAAATGAATAAACAGGCAAAAATGTCCGTGTTTATGTCAAGATAATCAGGCGTAAATATCCGTGATTAATCTGACGAAAATTAGGCGATATGTCCGTAATTTTATAAAAGAATAAACAGGCAAAAATGTCCGTATTTATAAAGGAATAAACAGGCAAAATGTCCGTGTCTATATAGGAATAAACAGGCAAAATGTCCGTGTTTATATAGGAATAAACAGGCAAAAAATGTCCGTGTTTATGTGCAGATAATAATGTTGTCTATGGTTGAAACTTTCTTGATTGTATTTATCAAGCTATTTGATTTTTACGTTAATTCGGCAACGATATCCAGAATTAAAATCCCGATTAAAAATGATGAGGCAAATTATCCATCACCATTCTTAATATGAAAAAATGATAAGGCAACGAGTATCCTTTATCAATGCCCGATTGAAAATTTGCAAGGCAATTTGTCCGTTGGAAATTTTCAATTTAACTCTGTTCTATGTTTCACCATAGACGACTTAATTTTAATTTGTACTCACCATGTTTGGTTGATCCCTTCTCGTTCAGTTGAGAAAACTAAGTGATTTGATTTGGATTTAATTCCCCTTTTTATACTGGCTGTTTAACGGATTTTTCAATGATACGGGATCGATTGACTTCTGAGTCAAGTTGTCGTTCTTACGACTTTAAAAATTAAATATATTTATGATATGTAGTATTGATGCTCTAATTCTTGCATTACTTCATTTGAATTTATTTCTTGCGAATTTTGCTAACGCACCTGTGTCCCCCTGATAATTTTTTGTACAAAAATTAATAAAAAAACTTCTTCAAAATTTTAGGGGTGTGTAAAAACCCAAAATACAGTTTTGGATCTTATTAACTTATTTTATCGTATGTTCTTTAATTTTGACGTTATTAGGTGTGTAAATGGTTTCTTTAAGTTTTTTTGTTATCGTTTTGGATTTTCCACTTAAATTGGATTTACAAACTTAAATGAAAGTAGCAAAATGCAGGGGTGTACAATTGGGAGGATGTGGCTAAACTTATTGTTGGATCAAATTCACAACTGATGTGTTGGGTTTTATTGAATATTTAATCAAATATTCCTATTTGTTGAAAACTAATTATATGGTAATTCGTCACATTACTTATAATGTGGTAATTAGTTGAATGTATGAATTAATTTTAAAAAAAAATTATAATTTATTCTGAATAATTCTGTTCAGTGGATACATAAAATATGGTCTTATTTTAATATGGTGTACTGCGCATGGCTGTCGTTTGACAGTTTAAATATAAACAAGGTATTTGATAATTCATATTTTTATTCATTTATTTTAATTTTTTTTATTTTATAGAAAATGTTGAGCAAGACTCAACAGCCACATTCATGTTATCCATCTCAGTTTTGGCGTCATGCTTTCTTTGTGCCGACCACTAAGGAAATTCTTTGTTTGACCCTTGATAAAAAGGAAGAAAGGATTTTGGTTTCGACCATCCTCTCCCCTTTTCGTTGTGTTTGTAAACCACGAACCAGCAGGTACTTATGCTGGCTTTCGAGCCATTATCATTTGGATAATGAAAGTCTACTCTTCACGAGTAAAAGTACACTAAATAGCACGAATTTTGTTGTTTATTATGATTCACCGCACTAAACTTTTGATGAATGATGACCCACCCCATCGACGAGCTAGAACGAGCCAACCAACTAGTCGTGCTAAAACCAGTCATCATCAAATAGTGCGAGCTTTTTTTTTGGTTGTCATTCCTTTCATGGCATGAGTGAGACCGTAACTACCTTTAGGGGTAGTTCAGTTCTCACTATGCCCTCTGAAGGGAACGAGTTGCTGAAGAAAGGAAGAAAGATAAGAAAACCGAAAACCTAATAATAATCATTCTAAAACATAGTGTAAAAATCAATATATGGTTTCAACCATGCTGATTGATTAAATTTAAGAACTCTTATGTATTTTTTTAAAAATAAGTCCTTCTGATAAACATTGTTTAAGATTACGATAATGTATTACATATTTATTTAGTGAATGTAATGTTGCTAACAATTTTTTTTGTTTAGATCTTAGTGGAGTACAATGTAACGGACAGAATGGTAAATCTTTATGTTTATCATGTAATTGTTTTGGATATTCCAGATCCACTTCTAATATACAGTGGTGTTCAATGAAATCCGGACACCTATCTTTTTCGATTTGAAGCGATTTTTTCCAAAGAAGCAGTGATGCTCATTCGGTGAAATAATTTTTTATATTACCTCAGGTAATATTTACTAAAAATATTATATGGTTCAATCAGTATTCTTGGTTTTATTCGAAAATTAAAAAAATTCATAGGAATTCAGATGATTTTTTGTAAATATTAGGTTTATTAAGATAGATAAGATAGATTCAATAAAATTAATCACTTGTATTTTGTACACACTAGTTGGGACCTCCTATTTATAATTAAGTATGACTACCATTTGCCTTAATAACCGCTGTGCACCTGTGCTTCATGGAATTCACCAAATTTCCAGTGACGTCATCACTAATTTCATCACAAGCACTTTGAATTTGCCACTTTAAGTCCTGTTGTGTTTGGAGATTACCTTTACAGACTTTTTCTTCATAATAGCCCAGATATTTTCGATGGGATGAAGATCTGGGCTGTACGGAGGCCATTCCAAAGTGTGATTATCGTTTTGGTTTAGGTAGTGCTTTACCTGAAAATTAAAAAAAAACGGAAGTTAATAAAATTTCACAAAATGTTAGGACTGGATTTTCTTGAGGATTGTCCAATAGTTCTAAAAAAATAAATAAATACCTTTTCTGAAGTATGTGCTGGCGTATCATCTTGTGGAAAGATGTACCTTTCAGTTTCAGCAAACAGCTCCAAAACTGACGCTTTCCAATGACTCTCTAGGACATTTAAATACACATCTGCGGTTACTCTTCCATCTATAAACCCCAGATGACCTAAACCACTTGCACTGAAACATCCCCAGACCATTACTCCTTCAGCTTTGTTGGGAATTTCCTGAATGCAGTTATCACTGAGGCGTTCTCCTGGCTTCCTTGGGACGCGTAGCCGCCCATCCCCGACATTCAGCTTAAATTTGCTTTCGTCAGAGAAGATTACTCTATTCCACATCTCTCGGGTCCAACTGGAATGTTCCTGGGCCCACCGAAGCCGAGTGATCTTTGATGAAACCTTTAAAGATGGCTTTTGGAGCGAGCAACGTGAGTTTAGATTTGCCTCAAGTAACCTTCTCCGCACGGTTACCGCAGAAATTTCAGTTCCATTGGCTAAAGCAAGCTCCGCTTTCAATTTTGTGGAAGATTTAAAGCGGTCTCGTTTGCAGCGAAGGACCAGAAATTGGTCTTCTACTATGGTTGTCTTGCGTTTCCTTCCCAGATCGTTTGGAGCGTTCTGTGGTCCCGGTATTTTTAAATTTTATTATTAAATCAACAACAGAGGACTTCCCCCGTCATACTCTATCACTAATTTCCCGTACTGACAATCCTTCATGCTATAATGCGATAATAACACTTTTTTCAGCATCACTTAATTTCGACATTTTTTTCATTTATTAAATGTTTATGCTTATAACTTGACTTATCGATTATTACTAAACTATTTTTTGAAATATACACTTACTACATAAATCAAGTAACTAAATACTGAAAAAAAAATGGGAGGGGATTAAATTTCGACCTGCACCATGCATTTTTTCCAGGAATTCAAAGTGTCCGGATTTCATTGAACACCACTGTATAACCTACAGGTGAATCATCTTGAATTTCATAAAGATTTATATTAGTATTTGCCCATTTTAATCCACCAGTTGGTAAATGCTGTGACATAGCCCATCCATACAAATTATTCACATCATAATATATTAAAAATTTTGTTTCCAGATTAGGATTGTAATCTGTCATGTATTGATTATTTGCTTTACTATAGCGATTAGAACATTGACTTAAGCCCCCACGAATTCCACGCTCTATAAATAATAACATATCAACATCTGTTAAAACCTCCAACTTTACACCAGAATATTTAAGCATAGCATCCGAAGTATAACCAGGTGTTGTATAATAATGGGCAGGATCTAAACCATATGTTCTGATACATCCATTTCGAAAATTTTCAAAAACGTCTGCTAAAAGAAGAATATCCGTTTTCAAATATAAATCTGAATATTCTCCTAATATATTAATATGAAAGAGTTGCCATATTTTTTGCGCATGTTCATAATCACTATCTGATATATTTAAATCAGTTAATTGATTGTAAAACAAATTTTTTGATGGTAATACGGAATAGTCTAATTTTTCCCATGAATCAATAAAATCATATGGGAATACACCTTTCTTTGTTAACAAATGAAATTGTGTTTCATTTAAATTGCTCCATTATTCTTTGCTAATTATGAAATCGTCATTGTTTAAATATGAAGATAATTTATCTAATGATGTACTCATGAAACGAAAAGAGTCAATAAATCTTAATTCTATCTTCTTTTCAAAATCAAAAAAATATTTTGAAAATGATATATATTTCTCTTTATTAATCGGTAAAAGTTTTACTTGTCCCTCAAATTTTGTTGCGACTTCTTTAATAATAAAATGTGCATCATATCCTGATAAATTATGAAATATTACTGGAATTTTATATGTATGTTTGTAGTTTAAGTTGCATGATGTATGAGCTGGACCTCTATATTTTCCAGTTAAATGACAATGATCTCGCACACGTTTCTCATTTAAAATAAAAGGTTTAGCGCATATGTGACAATTTCCAATTCTTTGTTGCTCCATTTCAAATTCGGTAAGATTATTCATTGGAATTATCGTTCTAAGTATGTTTTTAGTGCGTTCAACAATTTGTTGTAATTCTTTTGCAAACCAAAGACAGCAATCTGTATTGCGATATGATGCATAATATGATAAACTCTTATTATATGAGCAATGTAAATAATATCCTATGCTATATACTTCATGTTGTTGAATTTTTTTTGAATTATTTGTATCACTTGGTATACACGGTTTTAATATTGATTCTAAGTCAGCATAAACACAAAATGGTACATACCCCGCATATTTATAATTTTGAAATGACAACCATTTATTTTCACAATTAGGAAGCACAACTTTACATTTATTTTGTTTTTCACAATCTGTAATATGAATATTAAGTTTTTCTTGCGAACAAAATTAGCAAAGGCATCTATCACATATATATTTGGCTCTATTAGATTTAGATAATTGAGTAGAGCAAAGTCGTGATAAATTTTTTATCCAACAAAAGTGATAGATAATATCATCATTATCATTATCATTATCATCATCATCATCTTTATTTTGATTCTCTTCTTAATTATTTTGAATCATCAAAAGATTAACATGCGTATTTCTCTTATGCTTAGTCAAACGTACAGGAAGAGTCATAAACTTCGTATGTTTCTCTAAAATGAACATATTTATTGAAATATCATTCTGTTCCTCAAATTTATTTATTTGATTTAAAGTCATAGGAAAATGAATATCCGTTAAATTAAATAGATTTAAATAATTTGGATATGATTATACAAGATTACAGTTACTCGATGATGGATAAAGAGCCGAAACCACTGCCCATGCAAAACAAGCATTATCAGAATTTTTTACGTTTATACAGGCATGTGTTAACTGAATTTCTTTTGGAAGCTCAATACAAGTATATGAAGATCCACTAAATTCTTCAAACTTATTAATATTAACTACTAAATGTATTATTGAGCTTAATCCCCAAGCGCTATCACGTTCTTGAAATTCTTCCAAATCCTTTAATATAGGCTGTTGAATGTTTATCTCATACCATTCTTTTAAATTGGTAGTTCCATCAATACTATTATATTTTGTATTGAAATGTTTCAATTCTTCTTTGATTTCATCATTCTGTGTGACATAAAATTCATTATAAAAAATTGCATTCACTTTAATTGTATAGCGTGATTCATTCTTTACTTTTTTGAAGTGAAAATTTCTTTAGCCGCGTTGGGAGTGATTTGAAACTCGATGAAACGCTAAAAAAGCGACACTTTTTGCCAAGATGAAATACCAGTCGATCAGAATTCATAACAACAAAAATTTTGCATAAAAAAATTTTGCAGAGAAATATGGCCAGTTATTTCTGAAAAATAATTTGTTCTGAAATTTTGTCTTATTATTATGATTTCTGAGCGCCGTGATTCCTATTATCTTCGTCTCCTCTTTGTTCGTTGCTTCGTAAAAATATTTTGATCATATACAGGCCAAAGCATTCATTTCATCTTTCATAGCTAGCATCGTGTATTGTTCACGTGTATCGTTTCGTGAATATTTTATCGTTTTAAAGTACGGTCCAGACGCTCAGTCTTTTTGCTAAGTCGTAGTTTGCGGAGTTTTTCTGTGGGAAAGCCTGCGCAAATTTTGTATCCACACGGTACCGTCTTTTCCATGTTTTTTACGCAGTTTTATTTGGAGCTCCTTAGTTATTAGTCATTTTTCAGACACGATCTGAAATCGCACAGGCCGCACTTTTGCCAGCGCAAACGACCTGTGACTTGTCTAGACGCTCAGTTTTGCCTATGCAAATCTGATTCGCGCATGCAAAACTAAGTAAAAAACTGTGCGTTTGGACGGCTCTTAATAAAACATTTTCCAAGTGTGCCGAAAACTAATGCCACAAAAAATTTACGAGCTGATGTACAGGATCTCCAATTAGACAGAATAGCATGGTCGTCGAATTTTCTAATTCTTACCGAGACGTGGATGAAAAATGAGCTTATTGTAGAAATTCCAAATTTTGATATTGTTGTTCAATATAAAAGAAAATATATGAGGGAGGACGAGTTGCAATATATCATAATTATATAAATGACAACCCGCGTTGTTACTCGACAAATAGATCTCAATGTACAATAACTAGAATCATTGTCTGTTCAGCTTTCTAAAGTGCGAGAAATATCTACTTGTGAAAGCAGATTGGACCATAATAAATCAATTATAATTGTGGCAATTTATATTTCTCCCAACCAATCAATAAATGCAATTATTGAATTCATCCACGAGAATTTGCTAAAGTACACACCAGAAATTTCGCGTATTCTTAAAAAAGATTACGATAAAATTCCGATGATTTTAAGTGGGGATTTTAATGTTAATTTTGCATTGGATACAGCGCTCCCTTTGGTTGAGTTCCTCAACACCAAATTAAATTGAAAAATGTGCAGTAGTCGCACTGAATCGACAACAAGATCGAAAACAGTAATTGACGCTGTATTTCAAAGTTGTATTGATCAAATCCAAACCAAAGCTTTCATTTCACACTTTAGTTATCATAAGCCACTCATGTCATTTATTGAAATTGAAAACAAAGAGTGTGAATAATAAAATGTAAAATAACTTTAAAACTAGATACCAATATTTTAATAAATGGACCCTATAACTATCACACCCCTGATACTGTATTCGTCTCATTCTCTCTGGCTGTTTAGTTTTCCGAAGGTTTCACTTCTACCAGTGTGCACAGCACACATGATTTTTTTTTTTTTTTAAATAAAAATAAAACACTTAGAATTGAATGCAGATATCAAATCTTTATTATCAACTTTAAGCACATAGTATATCAATTAATATTTGAAAATAATTTCCTTCAAATGTTGGCCGGCACTACGTTTCAGCTCAACCAGTCTCGCGGTCCAATTTTCGATCACTCGCTCAAGCATTCCGACCGGAATCTCATGAATGACACGTGTAATGTTCGCTTCCAATGCTTCAATTGTCACTGGTTTATCGGCAAAGACTTTTGACTTTACATAGCCCCAAATAAAAAAGTCCAAAGGTGTGATATCGCACGATCTTGGTGGCCAATTCACTGGGCCAAAACGTGAAATTAATTGCTCACCGAAATGATTTTGCAATAAATCCATTGTAACACGGGCTGTATGGCTCGTAGCACCGTCTTGTTGAAACCAAATATTGTCGAGACCACGGGCTTCTATTTCAGGTTCCATAAAGTCCGTTATCGTGGCACGATAGCGCTCACCATTGACGGTAACGTGGCCGCCGGCCGCATTTTTGAAGAAATACGAACCGATGATGCCCCCGGCCCATAAACCACACCAAACTGTTGTTTTCAATGGATGTAATGGTAGCTCTTGAAACTCTTGTGGATGCTCATCATCCCAAATATGGCAATTTTGCTTATTAACGTAGCCATTAAGCCAGAAATGAGCCTCATTACTGAACAAAATCTGGCTTGAAAATTCCGGATTTTCTTCGATGCATTCAAGCGCCCATTCAGCAAACAGCTGAGATGCAAGTCTTGACATGATGAATTGCCATACAATACTGAACAAAAATGACAAATGAGAATGACATTAGTCACGCGTGATCTGTCAAAAAAACCCTATTGAAAAAAGTAAGGTTTGAATCACACGTTATGATGAATCCTTAAAACTTTTAATATTTTTTTAATGATTACTTCTGATGCATCTTTTAAAAATAATTTTGGATCAATAGAATTAAAATTTGTTATAACACCACTTTCTATTCTTTTAGAAAACGCTGACTCGAAATCTTCCCATATAAGATAATTCTGATCATCTTCAGTTTCCAACGTTCCTCCTTGATGATGATGATGATGATGATAACATTTTCTTTTTAAACTTATTAATTGTGCCAGACAATTCTCTAAGTGACGTTTTGCACAAGGAAATATATTGCTTGTCTTAAGTTCATTTTATATTTTCCTAATAGCTGCATTACATTCCTCAATTAAATCTGGAGAAGAAATGAATTGTTTCAGTTTCAATTGGTATCTAATATTTTTCACAACTTCACTATAACACTTATTATTATTAGACATTTTTGAATACACTTTACTTGTGAAAAGAACTAATTTGAATGACTATTCAGTTTAACAGGCACTTTCCTTATAAATTTATAAACATTCATTATTTCAAATTCAAAAAATGTATATAAGACTAGTCTCCTTCAAGCAATCTTTCTGATTAGTCGTGTTTTTACATTTCGCATAAAAATGACTAATATTTTAAGAAAACTACGTAATCGTCCATCAAAACAACAAAATAAATCCAATGAAATGGAAATACAAAATCGAAAAATTAATGCAAATAAAAAATATCGTTTAAAGAGAAAGGAAAAGGAACAAAAATACAAGGAAGAAGAAAAGCGATTATCAGCTGAAAATAAACGCTTGAAAAGTGAAGCAGAGAAATATGACAGAATCGAATCAAAGTTGCATGAATATTTGCACCAGTTATTCAATAAGAAAGAAAACAAATAATATATATATAAAATACAATGTATAAGTTTTTTATTTTTTCAATAAAAAATTATAATACATAAATTTTTTTCGGTTTTTATTAATAAAAAAATTTACGTTGTGATCTAAATTTATCAAGTTTTAAATTAAATGAATTTCCACTTGGACCTGTATTTTGTATATTTGATTTCACATATTTTACCAATCGCATTATCTGATAAAGTGTTGTATCTCATTGGTAGAAATATGTTTTCTTCTTCATCTTCATCATTTTCTACTGTTAAAAAAATTCGTTCTCCATATTTTGTAAACATACGTTGTGCATTAGTGATTAGATATGGATAATTCAATTTCATATCTTTTACATAAAGTAATTCTTTAAATTCACGCGAATTAAATTCCTCCTCAACTGACATTTGCGGCTGTTGTTGTTGTTGTAACGGTTGTTGTTGTTGTAGAGGTTTTTATTGTACAGGTTGATGTTGTGGAGGTTGTTGTTGTTGTTGTTGTTTGTTCACTTTAATTCACTCTTTTTTGCTTTTCACTTGTTAAACTCGTCACTGCTTCACTTAGACTATAATCAATATTAATTCAAAAATCCTCTTTTATAGGTAAATTTAACTTAATAACTTTTTTTATTAAAAGAAGGGGAAATATTCAAAATTTCATAAATATTACAAAAATCTTGTTCTATATATTTTTTCACGATGTTGGTTATCTAATATAACATTTAATATATTTGCTATATTTTGTATTCGATTTTTAAATCTTAAACGATCACAAGCGAAAATATCGAAAAAACGTTTACGAGCACTACAATGTGCAAATTGCCATGTATGCATCACATGAATCATAGGTTGAGGATTGAAATGAACTTTTTTTATATGAACTTTTTTTGTTGTTTCTTTTATAGAGCTTTTTTCATCATTATGAATCATCGGTTGACGGTTAATATGAACTTTTTTGTTGTTTCTTTTATAGACGTTTTTTCATCACTAACATTTTTGAACATGAAAAAAACAATAATTTCAATTAAAAAAGAATATTTTATTATTATATTAATTTTTTAAAAAACTTTTTATATAAATTTATTATTTTTTCAGCTTCTTTTATCTGTTTATCAATATAAAAACAATTACATGTGCCTGATTCTGCATTATCATTTGACCAAACACAATCTATATAGTGTAATCCAAATATGGATAATTTCTTCGTCATTGTTTTATATGTTATCAAATAATTTTTATATTTTAAAATTAAAGGCTTATGTTCATCTAATATCAAATCATCATCGATATCTAAAAAAAAAATCATGTTCCCATTTTGTAACTGTTGTTTTTGTTCTTGCTGCTGTTGTTGTTGTTGTTCTTGCTGTTGCTCCATTTTTTATCAATTGATCAAAACTTGTTATATGTTTTTTAAATATTTGTATAACACTCTGCATGTAAATCAATGTGTTTCTTAGTAAAAGAACGTTTTGCAAAGCACAAGAGTATTGATTACCTCTGTGCATTAAACAATGTTCAATATATTTATATTGTCTCTTTAATATTTTTAAATTTGGACAATTGTAATTATCTAAATTATATACACTTGCACTATGTTCCAACACATTATAAAACAATTTCCTTTTTTCATCACATTTTACGAATATCGATTTATTTTTTAATTTCATTAATAGAAATTGTTTTACACTATTCATTGAAATAGATCCGTCTTCCCAACATAACCCATGATAATTATTATATACCCATCTCGCTTCTGATTGCAACTTTATTGGTAGATTAGTTATTTTAAACGGTGATCTAATAAGAAAAATTTGATACTCATTTTTGGTATGCAAAACTGCTAATTCTTTCACTATGAATCGTTTATTTGCATCTCGAAAACCTTGCATATCGACTATAATCCTAGGTGATACCGTATTTTTTCAACAGCTTTTTAAATTTTGAAAAAAAAATTTGAGAACTGTCGTTAAATATTAATCAACAACCAAACCGATACTAATTGAGTTACGATCCCCTGACATAACATACATACAAAATAAGTCTAAATCCAACTTAGGTCTAGAAGTCTAGACCTACCTTAGTAGCACATTCCCACTTAGCACATACACACCTCTAGCACATACACACCTCTAGCACACACACACCTCTAGCAAATACACACCTCTAGCGCATACACCCACCTCTAGCGCATGCACTCACCAAGTCCTCCCTGGTCAGGTACTTCCCCCCGGAACCCCTCACCCCAATATGCCAGAACCTGCTTAGGTATACTACTCTTGGAGTTTCGTTAATGTTTCTACCGATAATATTGAGGGGTGGAGTTTACGTTGTTGTAGAGATGATAGAATAGAAAATTGATCTTTCAGATGGGTGTATAATTCTTGGAGTAAATGTAAAATGAATATTAGAATTTCGTTTATTTCTGCTCGGATATGTAGTATTTGGAATTCTGGTTTCAAATTTCGAATTTCCGTGTGTAATTTATTAGAGAATATTTCAAACCGTTGCTCTAGAGGTTCTTGTTGGAGAGTTATATTAGTAATTGCCCTATTTAAAGTATCAAAAGCAGATTGTACTATTGTTACTTGTTTCTTAATTAGATGTAACTTTTCAGAGTCATGTTCTTCCAGTGTTTTGATTCTATTGTTAATATCTTCCGCATCGTCTTCGGTCATTGTTCCGAATAGATGTTTCATACCTGTACCAATTATGTTGAACCATGCTCGTTTAGTTCGTTTGTTGATATTGAAAAAATTAACTGCCTCTATTTGTATTTTTATTTTGTGTGATAATTTCTGAAATTCCGCATGTCAATATGAGCAAGAAGCGTTGGACAGTGCTCCAGATATATTACAAAGACTTTTAATTTTATCATCGCAGAGTGTGAGGAAATTTAAAGTTTCGTCCTCCTGGTACAGACTATGTACTTAAACATCAAAAAAAATTCGGATATAATAAAAATCCGTTTCTAAATTTTTTTTTTATAAAAGTGACTACAAATAATAAAGTTTCAAATTTATATTAATCATTTGTTATTATTTGTTCCCCTTTTCTTCTTTCGCTTCAAGTTGTGGGCTAAAATTTTCTGTAGGTTGTTTTTAATTATTTCGTACCTTAGGGAATCAAGGCAATGCTATTAAGGTTTCCATAGTTGGAACAATTAATTAAACGTGTGAAAGTTAACAAGCATAGAAATTTATAAAGTGTTGAAATTTTACATGACAGAGCATTTTGTATAAAGAAGAATATCCTTGGATAAATTCTTGAAAAGCAGAGATTTATGGAAAAGGTTATATGAATAAACTGAAAAACCTATTGAAGCTATTACGTTGATAGATTCAGATTCACATGATGATGTCGAATATATGTCTAGTTTCGAGGAAAATGTTATAAAGGATACAAACAAAGTAAATGAAAGACAAATCGATTCGTCTCAAGAAAAAATAAATGATTTTCCAACATTAATTTTATTTTAAAAAGAAATGCACAGACTATGATTCCGGTAAAATTAATGAAACAAAACATTTATCAAATTAAACTGATAAATTGAAAATTAATGATGATTTGAATATAAATGATTTATAAAATAATTAAAATTATAAAGAATACGAGGTAGAATTTAATAATGGTAAGACTAAGAACACTGATTTAAGGAATTCCTTAAAATCAATTTCTTTGGAGAAAATCGGGTTTTTGTAATTGATACCATAGTGTAATATATTTTGTACATGGTACCTTGGGATTTCTACGGGGAGTTTTTCATATGTCAACTAAGACTAAATTTGGAAAATTGTTCTTATGAAGATTTTGTATCCAAAATATTAAAAGAAAATTTCTCTTCATCTTTGTAAGACTGTACATGTGAAATATGTGAAAAAAAAATTTCAGATAGTTTCATATTTCTTTTGTTTCCTTTCATATATGGTATATTGCTGCAAGTTGTACTACAATGGTTATATAATATATATATATATTAATTTATATATATTAATATATTTTGTTTACATTGAAATCTCCTCAGGTTTTATTCATGTACGTAGGTATAAAACATGTTCAATGTTTACCATTTTGCAACTGGGTAAACTTGAACTTGTCCTAATTATGAAATATTGTATGCAAAAGATTATACTTTCTCTATACTTAGGGTTAAATGTTGGCTTGAACAATGTATTAGCAATCGGTGAATGTTAGGGTTTGGGTATTAATTTTTGAGAATTTTAAGTATCGGATAAAAAAATTATTTAGGTTAGTACCTTACATTATCCCGGATTTTTGTTTTTATAAATAGGTATGGTAAAATTGTCTTTTCTGAATTTAGTTTATGTCATTATCTTTTGGTAATAAGAATTTTTATATTTGATGGTACTACAATAATCGTCAAAATTATATATCGGATCAGGTTTTTTCGTACGATTGGTGGGGAGAGCTCGGTGATATCCATATAATGCGTGGATCGGTGTAAATTTACTACCCGTATGGGGTGCGTGATTGTGAACGAGGGCAGCTTCACTAGTCATTGATCCCATGTGTCAATATTGCCGTCGACCATTGTACGTAAATACTCGATAAGTGGTCCGTGAGTGCGTTCTAGTGATCCATTTGATTGGGGGTGCTAAGCAGTAGTTTGCACCTTTTTGATGTGTAATAATTTGCATATACGTTTAAACAAATCGCTGGTAAAATTCGAACTTTGATCGGTTATTAGCTTATCCGGTATGACTAAATATTTCCAAATAATATTCCGATAGAAGCATTCGGTCGCTGTGGTCGTCTCGGCATTGGGTATAGCGAAACAATCCAGGATTTTTGTCAAATCGTCCTGAAAAGTTAAAATATACTTATTGCCATGTTGTGATGTCGGAAGTGGTCCAACAATATCCAAATAAATTTTTTCAAAAGGTTCATTTGCCGTGTCCGTAATTTTCATTGGCATTTTCAAACCTCTTCCATTTTTATTGCGTTGGCAGTTTATGCACTTATTTATGTATTTAGCTATATCCTGGAACATATTTTTCCAACGGTAGTTTTTTCTGATTCCATTAAATGTATTTTGGATACCGGCATGCCCTCCTAAGGGGGAGTCATAATGTGCTTTTAGCAATGTTTGGATATCATGTGGGTCCGTTCAAATTTCGATTTGTTCTTCTGTTTCGGATTCCGATGTTTCATAAGAGGCGTTAAATTATGTGTCTGAGGGTTCAACTTCTGTGGGGTCCTTTAAGTTTATTCTTATGGGCTCGTCAATCAATGTTTGTTGGTGCTATTTCCAGTGTAGTGGTGAGTTTTTGGGAAAGTTCCACCTTATTCATTGGCTCGTTTTGTTAGATTTTAGCCTGAGTTCTGGTTACAACATTAATTTGACTTGATTTGATTTCTACCGATGCTATATTATTGCTTGTTTAATTTGGGGTGATTTTTGGGAGTAATTTTTTCCTTCTAAAATACTTAAATATGCAAATTTTAATTGTTCGGCAGTTTAAACTAAACCCTTCCTTTTCTCGCGCATTTCTAACAATATTTGGGGTATTGTTATTTTGTTCCCATTTTTGGTAGCAATTAGAGTGAGGCAAATATCAATTAGACAAAATGTTCCGGACCGACCGATTCCAGCACTGGAATGTATTAATATAGGTTCATTTTCGCATTCATGTGTTTGATAATGTTTAATTTCTAGGTAAAATTTCAAAAATTCTTTTGAAATAGAAGGGGTTCCCGTATCGGGCCATGTATTAAATTGAAATTGTGTTACATCGCGATATTTTTTAGTTGCAATTTCTGTAAGTCGAAAAATTCGTTTAATAAAATGCGTTTGTTCTGCTAGTGTCAAATATTCGATGGTGAAACCGATTTGTGTTAGGGATATTATATGTTTATCTCCAGTTTCTTTTGGCCAATACTTATGACACTTGATTTTATTTTGTTCTATTAATCTCGTTAACATTACTATTATTTTACAATTATTTTGCCAAATCATTAACCAGAAATTGTCAATGGTCTCCTTTATAGGACCTTGTGTTAAAATGTATGTTGTGTCAAGTTTGCTTATTTTCACTAAGTTTGCGTTTATATAGTAGTTTTTTCTGTTGAGTAATTTTATGCGTGAATGAACGTACGGTATTACGTCTTCGTATCTATTTAGTGATTTTTTAGAAAGTTGGAGGGCGTCTTTGTAAATCCGTCTTCTTTAATTTTAGTTTTTGAAATTGTTTCAATTTCGTGTAGCATTGAATTCCATCCGTTTGTATTTTCTAAATTTTTTATTTGTTGTTCTAAATTAATGGTATCAAAATTTTCAGGTTTTTCGACCATTTGTTGTTTCGGGGTTATCACTTCTAATGTAGATTCTGATTCAAGGGGTGGAATACGACTAAGAGCATCAGCATTCGTGTTATATTTTCCTGCTTTGTACTCAATTTGATAATTGTACTCCGAAAGTTTATGGTGGAAACGCACCAAACGACTTGTCGGATCCTTCACGTTAAAAACTCCTTTCAAAGGTTTAGGATAAGTATAGACAGTGAATTTGCTGCCATAAAGATAACAACAGAAATTTTTGGTTGCCCATACGATGGCTAGTAATTCCTTTTCAATTGTGGAATAATTTCGTTCCGCTTTATTTAATGAGCGACTAGCGTATGCAATCCGTTTATCTTTTCCTACTTCGCATTGAGAAAGAACTGCTCCAATAGCTTCATTACTGGCATCAGTTGTTAAGTTGAAAGCTTAAGCAAAATCGGGGTATATAAGTAATGGGGGTGATATTAGAGTATTTTTTAAATTTTGGAATGCAGATTCGCAAATTTCGGACCATTTAAATTTATTATTTTTGCGTAAAAGTTTGTTTAGAGGTTCCGGAACCTTTGAAAAATTAGATATTAACTTGCGATAATAATTTGCCAAACCCAAAAAGGATTGGACTTGACGAATGATTTTGGGAACTGGGAAATTTTGAACACAAATTATTTTGGAGGGGTCAGGTAGAGCACCCTCGACCGTATATTGGTGTCCTAAATAGACAATTTCTTTCCTAAGAAAATTGCATTTTTCAGGTTGTAATTTTAGGTTATGTGTTCTCAATCTTGAAAAAATTGCGTCCAATTTTAGGTTATGCTCGAGTAAATTTTTTCCGTATATGACGATATCGTCAATGTACACAAAACATAAAAAACCTTGTAAACCTGACAATACGTGGTTCATTAGTCGTTGGAAAGTTGCTGGAGCTCCCGGTTAGTCCGAAAGCCAAAAAAGTCATAATGACCGAAAGGTGTGCTGAAAGCAGTTTTAGCTCTGTCTTCTTGGTTTACTAACACTTGATGATACCCACTAGCGAGATCTAGTGTGGTGAAATATCTGAAATGACCAAGTTGGTCTAAAATATCTTCAATTCGAGGCAGGGGAAAAGCATCACCGATTGTAATTTCGTTCAATTTTCTGAAATCCACTACTACTCTCCATCGTTTTTCTCCGTCGGGGCCACTCTTTTTGGGTACCACTAATAACGGGGAATTTCATGGACTTTTGCTTGGAGCAATTATTTCATTGTCAAGCATTTCTTTTATCTGGTGTTGGATAATTTCGCTTTGTTTTTCGGGTAGGCGATACATCTTTTGCTTTATGGGTGCATGGTCTTGTTTTACGGGGATTGTGTGTTCGTAAGAAAGTGTGTGAGTCAATTTGTCATTTGATAAATAAAAAACATCGTTGTATTCTTTGCATATTTGTAATATAGAGTTTTTCTCTTCAGTAGTTACGTTTTCATCTAATCGTACATATTTCATAAGTTCTTCTATTCTATCATTGTGTATAGGGTTTTGGTTTAGGTTGAATAAATATTGTACATTCTCTTTAGGCAACTGTTCTGCTGTTTCTTGTTTTAAATCGTATATTTCGTAATAATTAAGGGGACGTGTGCTGAAATTAAAAGGGGCGATTTTCGTTCGTTTCATTTTGGTATTGAGTACACAAAGCGTTATTTTTCCGTTATCAGGCCTAACTAAACAACTTCCAAGATATGCTCCTTCGCTTAGATAAACAAGCAGAGTCTATCTTGTTTGAAATCCACTTTTATTTGAATCAGTCTTCGGGAGCGGGGCGGAATATGAATTGCTCTCTGAGTCTCCACTTCATACTCCGTTTCGTCCCGTGCTTGATTCGTTAAAGTTTGTCCGTTCCATGAGCCACTTACAATTTTAACCTCTGATTCAGGTGTTTCCACCTGTTCGTTGGTGACATCTATATGGACCTTATCCATGGAATCTATGGTCGTACTTTTTAAAAATGGAATTCCGAAGTTATCTTCATCAATCCTAATTTCGGGAAAAGTTAAACGTTTATTTGGGCCTTCAATATTGCAATTACGAGAAAGGAAATCGAACCCTAAAATTCCATCTCCTGGAATTAGAGTAGTTTTTTCCACCACATGAAATTTACATGATTGCGATATGGGAGGTGGGAATTTGTAAGACATGTACCTATTGTTTTTCCGATGCCGAAAATAGTTTGAATGTTTATTTTTTCCTCTTTATTTATTTTTATATTATCCTTCAAAGATGATTTTTTTATTATACTTATATCTGCTCCCGTGTCTACTAATAATTCGGCCGGATTGTTTATAATAATTGGTAAAGGTACTTTTATTACGCATTTAGAAAGGGTAGGCAATTTTTGGGCGGGCTGCCACCTTGTCTCGTTTTTTGGGGGCTAAGGTGACAGCCCTGTTTTGGTTTTCCGTCGGTTTAATTGATGGGGAATTATTCTCATCCCATAATTTCTTTGCTACACAATTTTCTATAGCGTGTCCAGGTTGTTGGCAAAAAATACATATGCGTATATTGTCTACAGGGTCATCGTGTTCCCTACTACCACTTGGTTCGTTGGATATCATATTAATTCGTTTTTTTGGGGTCGGTAACATTTGAGAATTGCAGTTGTTGTTCGTATGCCCATGTACTCAGCATCGACTACAATATGGTGTATTCATACGCGTACGGCATTCATTATAAGTATGCCCAAAACGATTGCGAAATCCTCATGGTGGTCGGGGGCTCGATGGGTTTTGGTCGTGGGGTTTATTGTAGGAGTCACTGTTTCGCGGTGAATTATTAGTATTGTTATTATTGTTCCCTTCTTCAAAATTATGTCCTCTGTTATTGTTAATCCCTCCGACGAACCTATTCTTATTGTTTCCAAAGTTGGTGTTGCGCTTGTTGCAGTGATTATTTTCGTTGTTGGAGTAGTTTTGGTTGTGACTATTGTAGTTGTTGTAACCGTTATTGTTATTGTTTGGTCGGTTTCTGTTATTTGTGTTGTAATTTTTGTAGTTATTGTAATTATTGTTGGCTTGGCCCCTATTGTTGTTGTTGAAATTACTATTTTGATTGTTGTTGTTATTTGTACTCTTGTAATTGTTATTTCTGTTATTATTGTTGTTATTGTTGTTATTGTTGTTGTTGTAGTTGTTTCGATATGTGTTATTACTGTTCCTGTTATTATTAAAATTGTTCGTTCCTCTGTTAAAATTATTATTAAACCTAGCATTGTTGTTATTGATATTGTTGTTTCTATCGTTGTTGAAATTATTGTTGTTGAAGTTATCAGAGTATGGGTTGAAATTGGGATCGGTTATGTTCGGTTCCTCCTGTGTGGGGTAGAACATGTGTGAATTGGGTTGGCCGTTTTGTGCGGTTGAATTTATTGAGATTGGGGGATTTAAAGCAAATTGTCTTTCTGCTGACTGAAGAAACTCTGCTTTACTCGTTAAAGCCTCAAAATTTTCATGCTTCTCATGTAAAAAGAAGAGACGGTGGTTAGAATTTAATATTCCTGCTTGGAAAGTGAACATTGCGGTTTCTTCCAAGTCTTTTATTACAGAAGCATAATGGTTGGGATGCCTCTGAATAGCCTGATTGATGCATTCTTTTAAAATAGATTTCATGCGCACCTCAAAACCTGTAAGAGTTTCGCCAGGCAATCGCTTGGAATTCTGTAATTCATGTATCAAGGTGGCGTAAGGTCTTCTGGAAACTAATTTCGAAATTAAAGTATCTAAAAAGGTTGTTAAATCGGATACAGATACGTTATCTAAAAGGGATGCGGCGCGTCCACGAAATCGTGTGGGTAGTAAGGAGACGAGTATGGTTTGTTCGTCCTTGCCAAGTATGTCATGGATGGTTTGACAGCACTTAGCAAAAACCTTTACTTCCGATGCTAAATTTGGTGCGAGTTCCGCGTGAACTAAAAGGATCGAATTAAAAACAAATTGAGACACTGTTGTGGAGCAAAAAGGACGACCTGATCCTTCCCAGGACGACTCTGGGAAACTTTTATTTTATAAGGAATTTTTGTCTCCGGGGGTCGGAAATCCCGGAAACACGATGCAATTTTAATATACAATAAAAATTTAAACGCTTACCCCTTGTTGGTTCAAAAAAAGCAATAAATTTATTTAGTATTTTACAAGATTACAATTTTTTGGGCAATCTTAACAATTTTAACCTATTCACTTAACAATTATAACAAAATATAAAGAATTTGTAATTGGAATTTTCCTTTTTATTTCCACAAATTTTGGCCAACCTTAACAATTTTAACCTTTTCACTTAACAATTATAACAAAATATAAAGAATTTGTAATTGGAATTTTCCTTTTTATTTCCACAAATTTTGGCCAACCTTAACAATTTTAACCTTTTCACTTAACAATTATAACAAAATATAAAGAATTTGTAATTGGAATTTTCCTTTTAATTTCCACAAATTTTGGCCAACCATAACAATTTTAACCTTTTCACTTAACAATTATAACAAAATATAAAGAATTTGTAATTGGAATTTTCCTTTTTATTTCCACCAATTTTTGGCCAACCTTAACAATTTTAACCTTTTCACTTAACAATTATAACAAAATATAAAGAATTTGTAATTGGACTTTTCCTTTTTATTTCCACAAATTTTGGCCAACCTTAACAATTTTAACCTTTTCACTTAACAATTATAACAAAATATAAAGAATTTGTAATTGGAATTTTCCTTTTTATTTCCACAAATTTTGGCCAACCATAACAATTTTAACCTTTTCACTTAACAATTATAACAAAATATAAAGAATTTGTAATTGGAATTTTCCTTTTAATTTCCACAAATTTTGGCCAACCATAACAATTTTAACCTTTTCACTTGACAATTATAACAAAATATAAAGAATTTGTAATTGGAATTTTCCTTTTTATTTCCACCAATTTTTGGCCAACCTTAACAATTTTAACCTTTTCACTTAACAATTATAACAAAATATAAAGAATTTGTAATTGGACTTTTCCTTTTTATTTCCACAAATTTTGGCCAACCTTAACAATTTTAACCTTTTCACTTAACAATTATAACAAAATATAAAGAATTTGTAATTGGAATTTTCCTTTTTATTTCCACAAATTTTGGCCAACCATAACAATTTTAACCTTTTCACTTAACAATTATAACAAAATATAAAGAATTTGTAATTGGAATTTTCCTTTTTATTTCCGACCAAAGGACGTTTTGAAAACCAAGAAAACAACTGAAAACATTTTTAAAACCACGACCGGTCAATTGAAAAAAAGTTATATGCGTTTTGGAAATTAATCAAATACTGATCGATAATTGATTTCAAATCGATCAAGAAATTTTAAAAAAAAGGTATCAAAAATTTGTCAAAGTACTTTAAGTTCATCGTACTTTGACCGATATTAGTTTTTTTCGCATAATTGACAAAAAATAATTATTCTTGGAAGAAAAATAATTATTGAAAAAAAAGTTCGCGTAATCAAATTTTTGATATCGTAAGAACAAAAAATGAATTTAAATAGCGTTATACTAAAATTTGTTAGTATACACTTTTTTTATGTATTTCGACATAGGAAATTTATGTCGAAACGAAATAATAATTTTATTAACATATTTTGAAATTGTTTAAATTTCGAAATATGTTTAATAAAATTGAAATGATTATTTACGCGTTTTTATTAAAAATTGGGTTTCGAAATGTTGGGTTCGATAACCGTTCTTTTGGTCGGAAACGTTTTGTTGGTACAGGGTGTACCATAACATACCTTCCTGTTACTGAAAAAAAAATTTTTCTGTCGGCTTTTAAACAAACTTACAAAAATTGTTTGTTCAAAAGTCACAAAAAAAAATTTTTATACTATTACAATGTTAATAAAAAAGGAATGGTATGTTTTACCATTTTTACATTTTGATTTCTTACCATGCTAAATACTGTACTTATATTTAGTAAACAACAAAGTATTTCAGATAGGATTATTATCTGTCTTTTATTTTGCATGGGTCGGATTACCTATAGGAATTTCTTACTTTCGGAATTGTTTGGTAATATCTCGCATTACTTTTTGAAAAAAAATTTTTTGTTTAAGGAATACTTTACGTGCATTGATATTAAAAAAGAATTTTGGAAGGAAGTAAAAAAAATGCACTCTACTATTGAACCTAGTGTCTAACCGAGGCTTTCCATAGATTTTCGTACCCTCTGTTTCTTGTTAAGAGTGTCACAGATTTGTTTTACTTTTCCTATCTGAATTTGCGGGGGCGGTGGTGGTGGTATAGTCATGAGTTTAGGTTGAGTAATTTTAAATTCTGTTTCTGATTTTTGAACTGTCGGGGGAGTGTTTAAAGTTTGTCGTGTAGGTGGTTCTGTATTCGGTTGCGTACTACTTGGTGGATGAAGAGTATTCAGAGCGATTACCGTTGCCGTGTTTTGTTTTGGCGGCTTGGGTATCCTTTTATTTCGTATATAAAAAATGATTAATAGAATCAGAATAAAAATAGATATTCCGGCGACACTACTATTTGTATACGTGATTAATTCATAATTCTTTGTTTTCCGCTCTTTTTCCACATTTAGTAACTCCTGATTGAAATCTTCTAATGATTTACTTGCTTCTTGCAGATCAGTGTTAAAAGAATGGTGAGATTTGAATAGAATTTCATCTGCCTTGGTTTTCTCGGTTACTGGTGTTGGTGCTAAAATGAATTTCGGCAATTGTACATATTCGGGTTGGGGAATCGGTAAATCAGAATCTTTGTTTCCTTCGAAAGGAATTTCCTGGTTTCCTAACAGGTACACACAATTTGTCTCAAGTGTGATAATTCCGCTTCCGTTTAGTGTGCGATGGGAGTTTTCTTCGGGACATTCCATCGAAAATATACGTGTTTGGCGGAAAGAGAATAACCATGTGTTCTTTCTTACCAGTTTGGTAAAAATATCTGGTATATTCTTTAACACGTGATAGATACAGACTGCTACTTGAGGTTGTTGTTTGAGTAGCAAATTTGGTAGGCACTTAGTGTTGAGTGGGCCCACCTGACGTGGTTGAGTGATTTTACAAATATACAAAGGGATGAAATGGTTTACCAGTATTTCTTGGCATGTATGCCTAAATTCATTTGTGGTTAATTCGACAGAGTAACCCTTTTTGGTGTTATTTAGGATATATTCAGTTTTTGTTTTCAAAATTGCAAAATTTGATTGGTTTATTGCAGTTGGGAACAAGTATATTTTGTTCAATGAATATATTTCTTTGGCAGGTAGAGGAAAAGATATGCGTACTAGAATACCGTTTCGCAAATGTTCCGCGTCGACTCTTATCATTTGGTTCAAAGTGGGAAAATCCAAATGTAAGGCATTAGTATCATTCGCTATTTCCGTTTGGATTTTTATTAATGCTTCCGCCGAAATTATTGAGGGGTGAAGTTTGCGTTGTTGAAGGGAGGATAGGATTGAAAACTGTTCGTTTAAATGATTATATACTTGTTGTTCTAAAGATTCTTGTTGGAGCGTTATGTTAGTAATTACTTTGTGGAACTTATCAAAAGAAGATTGTACTATTGTTGTTTGCTTTTGGATAAGATGTATATTTTCGGAATCATGTTCCTCTAAAGTCTTAATTCTATTGTTAATTTCTTCCGCGTCGTCCTCGGTTATTGTACCAAATAAATGTTTCATTCCCGTTCCGACGATGTTGAACCATGCTCGTTTTGTTCGCCGGTTGATGTTGAAATAGTTAACAGCTTCTATTTGTATTTTGATTTTATGTGATAGTTTTTGAAATTCTGCATGCCAATATGAACAAGTTGCGTTAGACATTGCTCCAGACATAGTACAGAGGTCCCTAATTTTGGTGTCGCAGAGTGTAAGGAAGTTTAAAGTTTCGTCCTCCTGATACAGTCCCATTCTTGTATAAATATTCCACGTTGTTTGGTAGATTACGGCATTTCCTACCGGTTCAAATAAAATTCCCGTGTTGTTTAGGGGTTGTATTTGGATTTGGGTGTACGTGTAGTTCACGCGTATTGACAATAATACTAACAGCTTCATGTTTGTTTACTCCCTTTCTTTTTTCTTTCTAGTAATTAATAAAAAAAACAAAATTAAAAATTTAGACAATATTGGAGTATGTTGCAAAAAAAAATTTTCGTGTTTGGCGAGGTGCTACTGTATTTTTAGTGGATACTTTGTTGCACATTGTGGGTGGTACTCGCGGTTTGGTGATTCTATGGATTTTATTTTTATGCAGTTTTATTCTGAATCTAGCAGAGATGACATGTCGAAAAATAGCTGTTAATGACGAATGGAATGGGGACCGTTGGCTTATGGACAGCCCGGTCACAATTGGGTCTTCTCCCAATTGTGACGTCACCCTTGATGTGGGTATCCTCTCCCATCATTGTGTGTTTAGCATCCGAGGAAACGTAAGTTTATTTTCCCCCTCCCTTTTTTTTTGATTATTAATAAATTTTTCTCTCTTTTTTCCTTTTAGTGGCTAAAAATGACGTTGGCGGTCGATGCGGCGGTCTCCATTGGTGGAGCCGAATGTGTTGGGCCCGGGGAGTGGTTTCTTCCGTCCGGGGTGGAGGTGCTGTTCCCCCCTTTTGATGGAAGTCGGGAACTTACCATTCTCATTAAATATTGCTTAGATTGATTGTATTTTTATTTTTTTTTAAAATAAAAAAAAATAGATTAGAATTTATATCTTTCGGCGTTTTTATTTGTTCTCCTTTTTAGTGGTGGCCCTTATTTTTTTTTCGATTGTCCATGGTTTTCATCTGTAATTCCTTGGGATTTCTACGGGGAGTTGTTCCTTATTTCGACAGATTAAATTTTGAAAATAGTTCTTATTAAGATTTTGTATCCAAAATGTTAAAAGACATTTTCCCTTCGTCTTTGTGCATGAGATATAAAAAAGAATTTGTGGTGGTTTCATATTTCTTTTCTCTAGTTTTTTTTTTTTTATTTGGTATTTTTCTGCACGTTGTTCCGCAATGACTATATATTGGATATAAATATATATTAATATATATATATGAATATATTTAATTCACTTCGAGATCTCCTTAGGTTTTATTCGTGGACGTAGGTGTAAAACATGTTCAATGTTTACCATTTGGCAAAGAACAAATGGGTGAACTTGAACTTGACCTAATTTTGAAATTTCATATGTAAAGAATATACTTTCTCTATGCTTATGGTTGGGTGTGAAACATTTTTTTTTTTTTTTTTTTTAATTGTCGTTCACAGAATAAAAGATCTTTGCGTTTAATAAAATAGGTGTGGTAAAGTTTTTTGAAGTTTTTAGACAGGGTGTAGTTAAAATTTTTTTAATCGGTTGTTATGGACTCCTCGCATTTTCTTTCCGATTTGTATGGAAGTAATTAGGTCATCATGAACTTTTCGCACTAGAAAAGGGCCATTCCATACTGCTGATAATTTGTGTTTCGTTGCTGCGTTCCTCAATAGTACTGTATCTCCTACGTGGAATTTTACTGTCTTTGAGTTTTTCTCATAGTACTCTTTCGATTTTTCCTTAGCTTTCATGAGGTTTTCCCTCATACTGGTGTGGATTTTTTGTAATTTATATTTGATAGTATTACAATAATCATCAAAGTTGTATATGGGATCTGGTTTTTTCGTGAGGTTTGTGGGTAGAGCGCGATGGTAGCCATACAAAGCATGAATTGGTGTAAATTTACTTCCGCTATGGGGTGTGTGATTATGTACTAGCGCGGCTTCCGAAAGGTACTGGTCCCATGTGTCAATATTGTCGTCGACCATTGTACGCAAATATTCGATAAGGGGTCCGTGAGTGCGCTCTAGTGATCCATTCGATTGTGGGTGGTAAGCAGTAGTTTGCACTTTTTTGATATGTAGTAACTTGCATAGTTTTTTGAACAATTCGCTGGTGAAATTTGCACCTTGGTCCGTTATTAATTTGTCAGGCACCACTAAATATTTTAATATGATACGTTGATAAAAACAATTTGCTATCGTACTGGCCTCGCCATCTGGTTTAGCAAAACAATCCAGGATTTTGGTTAAATCGTCTTGGAAAGTTAGAATATATTTGTTACCTTGTTGAGAGATTGGAAGAGGTCCGACGACGTCCAAATAAACTTTTTCGAATGGACGATTGGCTGTGTCGGTTATTCTCATTGGCATTTTTAACTGTTTTCCCTTTTTGTTACGTTGGCATTTTGAGCATTTTTTAATATAAGTTGTTATATCAAACAGCATATTTTTCCAACGGTAATTTTTTCGTAAACGGTTGAAAGTTTTTTGGATTCCGGCATGCCCTCCTAAAGGTGAGTCGTGATGGGCTTTTAAAAGAGTTTGAATATCGTTTGGATTGGTTAAAATTTCAACTTCTTCTTCTTCGTCGGATTCCGATGTTTCATATGAGGCATTTGACTCTGTGTCTGATGGTACGACTTCAGTGGGGTCCTTTAAATCTATTCTTATGGGTTCGTCAATCGGGTCGATGTTTGTATGTGCTATTTTCAGTATATTTGTGGGTTTTTGGGGAAGTTCCACCTCATTCATTTGCTCGTTTTGTTGGGTTTTAGTGTGACTTCTGGTTACAACATTAATTTGGCTTGAGTTGAGTTCTACCGATGCTATATTATTACTTGTAGAATTTGGGGTGATTTTTGAGAGAAGTTTTTGTCCTTCTAAAATGGTTAAGTATGCAAATTTTAATTGTTCGGCAGTTTGAACTAAACCCTTCCTTTTTTCGCGCATTTTTAATAATATTTGGGGTATCGTCGTTTTGTTTCCATTTTTTGTAGCAATTAAAGTGAGGCAAATATCGATTAGACAAAATGTGCCTGTTCGTCCGATTCCAGCACTGCAATGTATTAATAAAGGTTCATTTTCGCATTCGTGTGTTTGATAATGTTTAAATTCTTGGTAAAATTTCAAAAATTCTTTTGCAGTAGAGGGTGTTCCTGTATCGGACCATGTATTAAATTGAAATTGTGTTATATATATATATTTTTTTGTTGAAATTTCTGTAAGTCGGAAAATTCGTTTAGTAAAATGTGTTTGTTCTGTTAGTGTCAAATATACTATGGTGAAACCGATTTTTGTTAGGGGTATTATATGTTTGTCTCCCGTTTGTTTTGGCCAATACTTATGACACTGAATTTTATTTTGTTCTATTAATCTCGTTAACATTACTATTGTTTTGCAATTGTTTTGCCAAATCATTAACCAAAAATCGTCTATTGTTTCCAATAAAGGTCCTTGCGTTAAAATGTACGTTGTATCAAGTTTGCTTATTTTCACTAAGTTTGCGTTTATATAGTCATTTTTTTCGTTAAGTAATTTTATTCGTGAATGATCGTATGGTAATACGTCTTCGTATCTGTTTAGTGGTTTGTTAGAAAGTTTGAGGGCCTCTTTTGTCGTAAATCCGTCTTCTTTAATTTTAGTTTTTGAATTCGTTTCAATTTCGCGTAGTAGTGAATTCCATCCGTTTGTATATTCTAAATTTTTTATTTGTTGTTCTAAATTAATGGTATCTAAATTTTCAAGTTCTTCAATAATTGTTTGTTTCGGGGTCATTTCTTCTAATATATATCCGGATTCAAGGGGTGGAATGCGACTAAGAGCATCAGCATTCGTGTTATATTTTCCTGCTTTGTACTCGATTTGATAATCGTATTCCGAAAGCTTATGGTGGAAACGCACCAAACGACTTGTCGGATCTTTCACGTTAAAAACTCCTTTCAAAGGTTTATGATCAGTATAAACAGTAAATTTTCTACCATAAAGATAGCAACGAAAATTTTTGGTTGCCCATACAATAGCTAGTAATTCCTTTTCAATTGTGGAATAATTTCGTTCTGCTTTATTTAATGAGCGGCTAGCGTATGCAATTGGTTTATCTTTTCCTACTTCGCCTTGAGAAAGAACTAATCCAATAGCTTCATTACTGGCATCAGTTGTTAAGTTGAAAGCTTGAGCGAAATCGGGGTATATAAGTAATGGGGGTGATATTAGAGCGTTTTTTAAATTTTGGAATGCAGATTCGCAAATTTCGGTCCATTTAAATTTATTATTTTTGCGTAAGAGTTTGTTTAGAGGTTCCGCAACCTTTGAAAAATTGGGTATGAATTTGCGATAATAATTTGCCAAACCCAAAAAGGATTGGACTTGACGAATGGTTTTGGGAACTGGGAAATTTTGCACACAAATTATTTTTGAGGGGTCAGGTAGAGCACCTTTGGGCGTGCATTGGTGTCCTAAATAGACAATTTCTTTCCTAAGAAAATTGCATTTTTCAGGTTGTAATTTTAGGTTATGTGTTCTCAATCTTGAAAAAATTGCGTCCAATTTTAGGTTATGATCGAGTAAATTTTTTCCGTATATGACGATATCGTCAATGTACACAAAACATACCACTAGTAACGGGGAATTCCATGGACTTTTGCTTGGAGTAATTATTTCATTGTCAAGCATTTCTTTTACCTGTTCTTGAATAATTTCGCGTTGTTTTTCGGGTAGGCGATACATCTTTTGGTTTATGGGTGCATGGTCTTGTTTTACTGGGATTGTGTGTTCGTAAGAAAGTGTGTGAGTCAATTTGTCATTTGGTAAATAAAAAATGTCGTTGTATTCTTTGCATATTTGTAATATAGAGTTTTTCTCTTCAATAGTTGCGTTTTCATCTAATCGTATGTTTTTCATAAGTTCTTCTATTCTATCATTGTGTATAGAGTTTTGATTGAGGTTAAATAAATATTGTATATTCTCTTCAGGCGATGGTTCTTCTGTTTCTTGTTCTAAATTGTATATTTCGTAATAGTTAAGGGGACGTGTGCTGAAATTAAAAGGGGCGATTTTCGCTCGTTTCATTTTGGTATTGAGTACACAAAGCGTTATTTTTCCGTTATCAGGCCTAACTAAACAACTTCCAAGGTATACTCCTTCGCTTAGTTCTTTCGACAAGCAGAGTCTATCTTGTTTGAAATCCACTTTTATTTGAATCAGTCTTCGGGAGCGAGGCGGAATATGAATTGCTCTCTGAGTCTCCACTTCATATTCCGTTTCGTCCCGTGCTTGATTCGTTAAAGTTTGTCCGTTCCATGAGCCACTTACACTTTTAACCTCTGATTCAGGTGTTTCCACCTGTTCGTTGGTGACATCTATATGGACCTTATCCATGGAATCTATGGTCGTACTTTTTAAAAATGGAATTCCGAAGTTATCTTCATCAATTCTAATTTCGGGAAAAGTTAAACGTTTATTTGGGCCTTCAATATTGCAATTACGAGAAAGGAAATCGAACCCTAAAATTCCATCTCCTGGAATTGGAGTAGTTTTTTCCACCACTTGAAATTTACATGATTGCGATATGGGGGGTGGGAAATTTGTAAGACATGTACCTATTGTTTTTCCGGTGCCGAAAACATTTTGAATATTTGTTTTTTCTTCTTTATTTATTTTTATATTATCTTTTATTGACGATTTTTTTATTATACTTATATCTGCTCCCGTGTCTACTAATAATTCGGCCGGATTGTTTATTATTATTGGTAAAGGTACTTTTATTACGCATTTAGCAAGGGTAGGTAATTTTTGGGCGGGCTGACACCTTGTCTCGTTTTCTTGGGGGCTAAGGTGACAGCCCTGTTTTAGTTTTCCGTCAGTTTTATTGATGGGGAATTACTTTCATCCCATAATTTTTTTGCTATGCAGTTTTCCATCGTGTGTCCAGGTTGTTGACAGAAAATACATTTGTGCATATTGTCTACAAGGTCGTCGAGTTCCCTATTATCATTTGGTTCGTTAGATATCATGTTAATTCGTTTTGTTGGGGTCGGTAACGTTTGAGAATTACAATTGTTGTTCGTATGCCCATGTATTCGGCATCGACTACAATATGGGGTATTCATACGCGTACGGCATTAATTATACGTATGCCCAAAACGATTGCAAAATCCGCATGGTGGTCGGGGGTTCGATGGGTTTTGGTTGTTGGGATTATTGTAGGAGTCATTGATTCTCGGTGAGTTGTTGGAATTGTTATTATTATTCCTTTCTTCAAAATTTTGTCCTCTGTTGTTGTTAATCCCACCGACGAACCTATTGTCGTTGTGACGATTGTTGTTGTTAAACTCGTTATTCTGGTAGTTGTTGTTCCTCCTCGCATTGTCGTTGAAATTGTAGTAACTGTTGTTGGGTCTGTTGTTGTTGCTGTTGTTGAAATTGACGTTTCTGTTGTTGTTGTTGTTGAAGTTGTTGTTTCGGGTAGTACCGCTGTTATTGAAATTGTTATTTCTGTTAGTGTTGTTGTTGTTGAAGTTAGTGTTTCGGTTGTTGTTGTTGTTGAAGTTGTTGTTGCTGTTGTTATTGTTGTAGGAGTTGTTGTTTCTTCTGTTATTGTTGTTGAAGTTGTTGTTTCTGTTGTTGTTGTTGTGGTTGAAGTTGTTGTGACTGTTGTTGTTGTAGTTGTTAAAATTGTTGTTTCTGCCATTGTGGTTGTTGTTGAAGTTGGTATTTCTGTTATAATTGTCGTTGTTGAGTCCGTTTTGATTTCTGTTGACGTTATTGTTGTAGTCGTGGTTGCTATTGTAATTGTCATTTGAGTTGGTTACGTTTCGTTCCTCTGTTTGGGGGTAGAACATTTGCGACATAGTTGGTGTGATAGGGTTCAACAGATTTGGAGTATTTAGAGTAAATTGTCTTTCCGCTGATTCAAGAAATTCCGCCTTACTTGTCAGTGCATCGAAATCTTCGTGCTTTTCGTGTAGGAAGAACAATCTGTGATTTGAGTTCAGTATTCCTGCTTGGAAAGTGAACATTGCAGTTTCTTCTAGATCTTTTACTACAGAAGCATAATGGTTTGGATGCCTCTGAATAGCCTGATTGATGCATTCTTTTAAAAGTGATTTCATGCGCCCCGCGAAACCAGTAAGAGTTTCACCAGGCAATTGTTTTGAATCTTGTAATTCATGCATCAAGGTGGCGTAAGGTCTTCTGGAAACTAATTTAGAAATTAAAGTATCTAAAAAGGTTGTCAAATCGGTTACAGATATGTTATCTAAAAGTTATGCGGCTCGTCCACGAAATCGTGTGGGTAGTAAAGAGACAAGTATGGGTTGTTCATCCTTACTAAGTATGTCATGGATTGTTTGACAGCACTTAGCAAAAACTTTTACTTCCGACGCTAAATTTGGTCCGAGTTCCGCGTGAAGTAAAGGGATTGAATTAAAAACGAATTGAGACACTTTGTTGCAATCTATGGACATTTTGGTTTCTTTTAATTCACTATGTAAAATTATATCGGCCTTAAAATCTAGTTGTTTTTTTAACAAGTGTTTCCTAGGGCTTATATTCTCTGGTAAATCGTTGGTAGTTGGAGATTTTGGTGTTGATCGTGCGAAATGGTGTGGTAAATTTGGAGCAGAAAATATACGTCCGCTTCTGGTGAGCGCAGGTTCGAGCGTTGTTGGTGATCCAAAAACTGGACTGGTGTTGTCGAAGGAGAACTCGTTTATTTGCTCCTCAAAAGTCAGTTCGTGCACCTCGTTATGTGTTTCCGAAGTCAAATCTGGTTGAATCATTCGTCAATTTGCTACAACTGTCTTATTTTTAGATTCGGGGATCTGAGATTTTTAATGCTTAGCAACTCAGATCCCACCGGCTGCGCCAGATGTTGTGGAGCAAAAAGGACGACCTGATCCTTCCCAGGACGACTCTGGGAAACTTTTATTTTATAAGGAATTTTTGTCTCCGGGGGTCGGAAATCCCGGAAACACGATGCAATTTTAATATACAATAAAAATTTAAACGCTTACCCCTTGTTGGTTCAAAAAAAGCAATAAATTTATTTAGTATTTTACAAGATTACAATTTTTTGGGCAATCTTAACAATTTTAACCTATTCACTTAACAATTATAACAAAATATAAAGAATTTGTAATTGGAATTTTCCTTTTTATTTCCACAAATTTTGGCCAACCTTAACAATTTTAACCTTTTCACTTAACAATTATAACAAAATATAAAGAATTTGTAATTGGAATTTTCCTTTTTATTTCCACAAATTTTGGCCAACCTTAACAATTTTAACCTTTTCACTTAACAATTATAACAAAATATAAAGAATTTGTAATTGGAATTTTCCTTTTTATTTCCACAAATTTTGGCCAACCATAACAATTTTAACCTTTTCACTTAACAATTATAACAAAATATAAAGAATTTGTAATTGGAATTTTCCTTTTTATTTCCGACCAAAGGACGTTTTGAAAACCAAGAAAACAACTGAAAACATTTTTAAAACCACGACCGGTCAATTGAAAAAAAGTTATATGCGTTTTGGAAATCAATCAAATACTAATCGATAATTGATTTCAAATCGATCAAGAAATTTTTAAAAAAAAGGTATCAAAAATTTGTCAAAGTACTTTAAGTTCATCGTACTTTGACCGATATTAGTTTTTTTCGCATAATTGACAAAAAATAATTATTCTTGGAAGAAAAATAATTATTGAAAAAAAAGTTCGCGTAATCAAATTTTTGATATCGTAAGAACAAAAAATGAATTTAAATAGCGTTATACTAAAATTTGTTAGTATACACTTTTTTTATGTATTTCGACATAGGAAATTTATGTCGAAACGAAATAATA
This sequence comes from Xylophagus ater, assembly GCA_963422695.1. Lineage (NCBI taxonomy): Eukaryota > Metazoa > Arthropoda > Insecta > Diptera > Xylophagidae > Xylophagus > Xylophagus ater. The sequence continues at coordinate 34,931,928 of OY730479.1, forward strand.
ATTTTATTAACATATTTTGAAATTGTTTAAATTTCGAAATATGTTTAATAAAATTGAAATGATTATTTACGTGTTTTTATTAAAAATTGGGTTTCGAAATGTTGGGTTCGATAACCGTTCTTTTGGTCGGAAACGTTTTGTTGGTACAGGGTGTACCATAACAAATCTTTGTTACAGTCTACAGACATTTTATTTTTTTTATTTCAATTTCACTACTTAGAAGTATATCTGCCTTAAAATCTAGTTGTTTTCGTAATAGTTGCTTCCTAGGGCTTAAATTCCCTGGGAAATCGAGGTTGGTTGGGGATTTTGGTGTTGATCGTGAAAATACACGCCCGCTTCGTGTTCGTCCTGTTTCTTGCACTGATGGTGAGGCAAAAACTGGACTGGTGTTGACGAAGGTGAACTCGTTTATTTGCTCCTCAAAAGTCAGGTCGTGCACCTCGTTATTTGTTTCTGGAGTCAAATCTGGTTGAATCATTCGTCGATTTACCACAACCGTCTTATTTTTAGATTCGGGGATCTGACATTTTTCATGCTTAGCAACTTAGATCCTACCGGCTGCGCCAGATGTTGAGTCACAATAGGGACGACCTGATCCTTTCCAGGACGACTCGGGGAAACTTTTTTATTATAATAAATTTTTCTTTCCGGAGATCAGAACTCTCGGAAAACGATATACATATGTATATAGAAATGAAAATTAAAACGCTTACCCCTGTGTTACAAATTTTGTCCTAAATTTTAACTCACTAAAATACGTCCTTCTTTTTCTTTTTTAAATCGCAAATTATAATTGCCCTCTTTATTTGATTTAATATTTTACACTTTGATTTAAAATAATCTTATTCACAATAACCTTTCAATGCTAGTATTTCTGTTAAATTTCATTCAAAATTTAACTAAGATACTTTTTTTTTTAATGCAAAACTTTTCTTGATCTTATTTTCATTAAACTCAATTACTAGTTTCCTTTTCTTTTTTAAAACACAGAACTTGACTTTCTGTTAAATGTCATTCAAAATTTAACTAAGATACTTTTTTTTAATGCCAAACTTTTCTCAATATTTTCTACGTTAAAATCCAATTAGAACTTTTCTGAAATATTTATTAAACTCAAAGCTTGACTTTCTGTTAAATTTTATTCAAAATTTAACTAAGATCTTTTTTCTTTAACACAAAACTTTTCTTGATCTTATTTTCATTAAACTCAATTAGTAGTTTACTTTTTTTTTTAAAACACAGAACTTGACTTTCCGTTAAATTTCATTCAAAATTTCACTAAGATACTATTTATTAATGCAATACTTTCCTTAATCTTATCTACGTTAAAATTCAATTAGAACTTTTATATTTATTAAACTCAAAACTTATAAACAACAAAACGATTCCAACCACAAAAGCGTTTCCTTTTTCGAGAACCCGTAGAAACAAATAATTTTTCTCTTTGTTTTTTTTTTATTTTCACCGCGACCGGTAAAAAACAGAACTTTTCATTCACATCCAACTAAAACTATTAATTAACAATTTGCTTCCTTTTTCAAGCATTAAAAGCGACCTTTTATTCATGACCAATTATTTTATTCAACTCATTGATAATCGATAGCAAATCCATGACCAAAATTTTACAATAAAAATTTTGTCAAAGTACTTTAAGTTCATCGTACTTTGACCGATATTAGTAAATTTTGTTGAATAAACGAAAATTAATTATTCTTTGAAGAAAAATAATTAATTGAAAAAAAAAATTACGCGTATGCAATTTTTTTATTAATTCATATTAAAAAAGTGAATTCAAATTTCGCCATACTAAAATTCGTGAATATACAAATTTTATTGTATTTCGACATAAAAAAAACAATGTCGAAGCAAAATAATAATATTAATAAGATATTTCGAAATTGTTTATACTTCGAAATATGTTAATAAATTTAAATAAATATTTACGTGTTTATAAAAATGTTTTGAACAAATGACTAAATTTTGAAACACGTCAAATATAGGAATCAATAACCGCGCTTTTCGGTCGGACTGATTTTCGGTACAGGGTGTATCACAACACTGCTTACACTCCTTGTTCATTTTATTAACTAATTGTACCAAATTTTTTATTAAAAGATCATTAAAATCTGGTTGAAGTCGTTTCACAGGACTCCACTTATACAACAAATAGCTGATTGACTAGGTACCATAAGTGAAGACCTAAATTATCACGAAAGAAATTATAACAAGATGAGACAAATATTTTTGGATATCATTATAGCAATTCTTTTCATCTAAAATCACTTAATAAAATCTTTGCTAAACTAGACATTATAATTCAAAAAAAAAAATCAGTTTCCGACTTCCCAGAAGATTTAAATCCAATTCAGTTATTATTTATTATTTCAGACTTTTCAAATATTCTTTAATTTATTGATATATTGTATATTCGATCGTGGTTTCGGAATTATTTGCCATACTGAATTTAATTTTTTGGTTATTCAAAGCATTCCTGAAACAAATTATGTCAAAATTCGATGTTAAAAATTTAAGAAAAGGTATTTTGTCAAATATCATCAGATATTAACTGCCAAAAACACTTAAAATAAGTTAGACAAAATCCTTCCAAATATATAAATTATATAAAAATCTTTATATATAATATATATAGTTTCAAATTTACGGAAATCCAATAATCCTTAGTTGATCCTAAAATATCAATATATCTATAATTTTTGAAAAAGAAATCAAAGATACATGCATATGTCCATTACTTAAAACAAAATTCAATTCAATTCTTGGCCCAATTTCTAAAGATTTCAAAATGTTAAGTTAGCGTCATCTAAAAGTACACGAGAGACTTGCAGAAAAAATGTAATGCATTCAATATTATCAAATTATACACACAATCGAACATACAAAATATTTCCAAAAATACAATTTAATTCTAAAATCAGAATAGCGAACAACACCAAAATAAACCAATTGATGCCATTCATATTTCTCCATAAGATATATTAAAAGCCACAAATTCCTTATATGCGCACATTAATTAAACAAAAGTTTCTCTACCATCAAATATTTTAATTCCAAAATTAGAAAAAAAAACCAACCACAAAATATGCTCATCCGCGGGATTCATAAGAAGAATGAATTCAAAGCTTAATTTCCTTATCCAGTACAACAACTAAAGCTTAAGAACGAAATGTAAAAATAGGAAAGAATTCTCCTCGTATATTTCTTCCTCATATTTCATTTATTTTTTTAAGTCAAAATTTGTGGGCAAGCCCAATTTTACACATCTTATAATTATTTATGGCTTTGCTTTTAGATTATGATTGCCTGTGACGGTCAGTAATCCAATGGCGCGCCTGAACTTTCATTTTTTTCGAAGCAGCAGAAACAATGACTCTTGTTTGCGTGCGTAAAAATCTCTGATGCGCCAGCATTTTGAGAGGTAGGCCTTCTGCCTCACCTCCAACCTACCGATACCTGTGGCTGCTGTAGAATTCGACCCAAAAAACACCGCGTGTAATCTGGCACTAATTTTAACAAAAATCGAATGGATTGGAACCATATACTTCGTTTACATTATCGGATTGAAGTAGACTTCAATCCGAATATCGTGCATGTAAACCTAGATCGACTTCAAACCGAATTGAGAATTTAAAATAGAATATGAAAAGAGGGAATCATAATCTAAAAAAGAAAAATTTGGTTGGCAGCGTCTATGAAATTGACGTTGATTTGAAGTCGATTTCAAGTCATTCTTTCAATCCAGTAAAGATAAAACACTCGGGTTGAATTTTAAGTCGATCTCAAGTCAATTTTGAAGCCGCCATGTAAACGAAGTAATGGATATATATATTACCAGATTACTGGAGGCAATAAATTCCTTCTTTCTCTTTCTCGCGCCGAACACAAATTTCGCAACACTGACAACATGAGAAATGGTTTACTCTTTCGCCGCGAAACAAAAAATAATTACAACGGAAATTATTCAATTTTTTGAATTTCTTGTAAATATAAATTTTGTATTTTAAAATAAAAGGGCTCGTCACGCGATTTGATTATTTTTGCGAAGATTTTTCGCAAGTTTGAAAGCTCATTCTGATTGGTCAGGGAAACTTAAAATAATCTGCACCCGTTACAACGTTTCGCAAATATAATTTTTCATTTTCGCAGAAATGACGTTAGGCAGTCAGTTATTTTGAATATAAAATGCATTTTGAATTAAACATTCTACTAATTCCCTTTCTTCTGACATTTTATAGAATTCACTTCCAAAAGAAAAACTCGTTAAAATAAATTCAAAATTGCATTTCTCAAAAATGAAAAATTTATCTTCGTAAGTTTGCGAAAATAATCAGCTCCAAGGCATGTTTATTTTTGACATATCCTTCGCAAATCTGCGAAGTCTTTTAAGCATTTTGATTGGTTCAACGAATTGTCAAAAAAATTAAATATTTTCGCAAGTTTGCGAACTAACGCGTGACGAGCCCTAATCTAAGAAAAAAATATGATTTTGTTCAATTTATTTTATTTGCAATAAAATTTTTTTTACATTTTTGGATTGTAACATTGTGATCATTATTTTGAATATAATGAATATATTGTGTGCTGACATTAAATTCTTAATATTAATATTATGTTCTTGAACATTCTCCCGCCTCACGATTTAGTTGAAAATCTTCTAGCGACAATGTGGATTATATTTTGCCTGTGCTAATTGTGTTTCTTTTCATTGGTTGTGGTTTCGTTAAATTTTTTAATGTAATGGTTCGCTTATGGTTCTACAAATTAGATATAATCCTATCATTATCAGTAGTCCAATAGTTATATAGATGAGACTAAATTGATGTATATCATGCTTGTTAATGTGGGTTGGTAGTTCAATCTGTTCCTTTAGTTTTCCCATAGCCTTTTCTAATGCATTCATGTCGTTGGTACTTCCTCGTATGCTTAGGTATGGTTTTATCATCTCCATTTTGTGCATATTGACTTCCTTTGTCAGTTGTTCGCTGATATTTATGGATGGAATGAAGGATGAGTGTGCTTGATTGGTGAATGAGTTGTGAGCGGTTATAGCCATAGCTTGTTGTTTTATTACGCAGTTTGGATTGATATTTATTATGCCATCATTTTTGAGAGTCTTTGCTGTAACTTGATCTTTACAAATTATATTGAACGTGTATTCCTGGTCTAGAACAAATATCCACGCATTAGGATTATTGAGTTGAATCCATATTTGTGTCGGTTTCATTGTTTTAAATAAACATGAAGGTGAAATTCTTTTCTCGTGACGGAGTAAATTCATTTCAGATCGACTTATATTTGAAAGTAAATTGTAGACTTGATGATATTGCGTACATAAAAATCGTCCTTGTGTTAAGTGTGTGCAATCGTGTAACTCACTGCTGCTCATTGGATAATATTGTTCACGGTCAAGGCTTACTACGAGATAGTCACTTGATGGATCAATGAGAACATAATCGTTTTCGTGCGGTGTTGGAATAGGAATAATTTTTAGCAATTGGTATTGTTGATTTGATACGAGTGGTATTCTGATGCTAAATATAATATTTTGGCTAGTAATTCGTGTCTTCACTTTTAGTAGAGTATACATTTGCAGTAACTCTTCTGCTGCTGTAGAGCCTTCTGGAACTCTCAAATTTGGAGGCAAATTATTTTTTAATACTCGGACTTGCGCTTGTAATTGTTCTGGCGCCAATAATAGAGGATTAATTTTACCATTTTGTGTATCAGTTATGACATCCACCAGAACTGTTTGTATTCTCTGATATCTTTCCATTATTAAAGTCGTAAATATCGCCAAATTATTTAATTGTTGTGCTCTGTTTTGGTTTATTAATTCAATATTACCGCTAAGAGTATTATTTTGTAAAGCTTCCATTTGTTCTTGCATAATTTTGAATTGATGATCAATTGCGAGTTCATCTTTTTTAATTATGTTCATAGTAGCTTCAGTGATGGATGTCTGGTTTTTAATTAGTGTTAATAAGTGCTCTTCGTTCGTTCTTACTTTTTGCAGTTGTTCCTCATGGTGTTTTGCAAAGTCTGAGTCTAAAACTCCGAAAAGTGAGTTAGCTATGTATCCTACTATATTTAATGCTCCTCTCTTTTTGCGTACCTGAATGTATGGTTCACCATTTGCACTGTGTAATAGTTTATTATTGTGTTCCATGTCCATTAAATGTTGTTGGAATTGTTTTGTTATTCCCAAACAATAATTTTGTGTTTCGGGAGTTAATTTGTGGCATAGCAAATTAATATTTTTAACTGTGTTCCTGAAACCAATTAGTTCGTGCCAGTAATTAGATAAGTTATAATATATTATGAGGTTCCACGCGTTGTTAGATAAATCAATCCGTCCTATTTCTTCAAAATAAATTCCTGGACGACTTTCAAACTCCTTAATTTCAAAAGGTTCATTCATTTCTTCGCCTAAAGCTGGTGCAATAAAAAGAAATAGCACGAGTACGAATAATATTGTTGATGATAATCGGGTGTTTTTTTGAAGATTAGATGGTTGATTTTCTGCTTTGCGCTTGATGGCCGATTTCATAAGTTCGGCGATTGGAGGCCTCACTGGAATCTGAGTTGGATCGATTTTTATTTTTGAACGTGGTTTCTGTAACGCTATTTTCCTGGATTTATTTATTAGTTGGTTTGTAGATATGTCGAAAGGTGTATTTCCCTTGACTGCTGAAAGTTGTTGTCTGTAAGGCATTGGAAAATTTAATTCTTTGCTTTTTATGCTTTTAGATGCTGTATTCTTAACTTTTGATGTAGTAATATGCAGGCATTCAATACTCTGGCTTTCATGTTCTCTATCGGATGATTCATTTCTGATTTCCATATTTGTGCCTTCAATTGGGAGACGACTAATTTTAGTTATTGGCCGTTTAAAGGAATTTTTTGATGTTTTTACCGTAACTACTCTGACAAGTCCATCTTCACCAGGATGTACTTCCATAATCCTGGCTCGTTGCCATTTTGTTGGTGGTAGTAGCTCGCCCTTTAATAAAACCAAATCTCCAACCTTCTGATTCTCTTTGTTTGACATCCATTTTGGACGCTGTTGAAGTCTGTTGAGATAATCTCTAGACCATTTGCTCCAGAATTCCTGTTGCATTCTTGTTAGTAATTTCCATCTGGTTAGGCTATTTATATTTTTATCTAATAAATTGCTTTGTGGTGGTGCAAGTAGCGCTGAACCTGTCAAAAAATGTCCCGGAGTTAGGGTTTCTAAATCTTCAGGATCGTCAGTTAATGGATACAAAGGTCTTGAATTGACACAAGCTTCTATTTGTGCCAGCACTGTTGTTAATTCTTCGTATGTTAATTTCGTTTCTCCAATTGTCCTTTTCAAATGATGCTTAATTGATTTCACACCGGCTTCCCATATTCCTCCGAAGTGTGGAGAGGCGGGTGGTATGAAATGCCATTGCGTACCACTGTCGGCTAAGGTTTTACTTGCTTTGTCAAATTTTGTACTAGCTGCTTTAATATTTGTTGCATTGTCAGAGTATAAGTTTGCTACTAGTCCTCTCCGTCCAGTAAATCTTTTGAAAACTGCGATAAATGCCTCAGCTGTGAGGTCTGCTTCTATATGTATTTTTTTGTACATAAACATATAAAAATGGCGATGTAACCTTTGTATGCTTTAGCTCCTCTTCCTTTTGACATTCGAATCTGGACCTGGACCTGCATAATCTACGCTACTGTTTAGAAATGGTCTTGCTGGTGTTACGCGTACTTGTGGAAGATTACCCATTAGCTGAATTCTATTTTGGGTCTTGAATCTATGACATCTGATGCATTTTTGAATGTGTTGTTTAACTGCATTATATCCTTTTAGAATCCAATATTGTTGTCGTATGACTCCCAAAGTTAGAGTTGCTCCTCCATGTAGTGCGCTTTGGTGGGCAGCGTCAATTACTAAAGTCGTAAAATGTGACTTGTATGCGAAAATTATAGGATTTTTTGCTTCAAATGTAAGTTCTGATTGCCGAAGCCGTCCTCCAACACGTAATATACCATTTTGATCAACAAATGGGTTTAACGATGTAATTTTTGACTTTGAACTGAGCTATATTTTTGATATTAAGTAGTTTAAGTCATCGCTAAACTCAATTCTTTGAATTGTTTTGATTATAATTACTTTAGACTGCTCTAGTTCTTTTACTGATAATGCTCCAGTTTGTTTTTCCTTTCTTGCTGTTTTGCAATTTGATGTGAATCTGATGCACCATGACAATACTCTGGTTAGCTTTTCGAGTTTTGAATATTTATTTATTACTTCCATAATTGGATTTTCTTTAACTTTTATGATCGCTGTTGTGACTGTTTTACGACACTCGATTGTTGTCTCCTCGATTTTTTCTGATTTTGTGTACTCGATTTTTGGTTTTTGCAGACACTTTGGACCGTACCGCCATAATTCGTTTTTAAGTAATTCTGATGGTTTTATGCCCCGAGTGGCACAGTCAGCAGGATTATCTTTGGATTTTATGTGATTCCAATGACTCGGGGGAAATGAGGATTGTATTTCTGAAACCCTGCTCGCTACAAATGTTTTCCACTTTGTAGGGTGGCCTCTTATCCATGCTAAAGTTATCATTGCGTCCGTCCAGCTAGCAATTTTTGCACTTAGTATTTGTATTGCCCCTATGGTTTCCTTTAATAACTTTGTTAACAGTACCGCGCCATTAAGTTCTAATTGTGGGATTGAAAATTTTTTCGATAGTGGTGCTACTTTTGTTTTGGCTGATAATAAAAATGTTTTTGTATCGTTCGTGTATGATGTAATTCGCAAATATACGACTGCAGCGTATGTCTTTTCGGATGCATCACAAAATCCATGTAATTCACACTCTTTATTGTCCTTTGTAAAGCCAATCCATCGTGGAATTGTTAGTGTTTCTAGTAGTTGTAGTTCTTTTTTGTGCTCAATCCACTTGATGTTAATGTTGTTGGCAATGATTCATCCCAAGTGATACCTGATAACCAAACGTCTTGAAACATTAATTTTGCTTGAATTCTGACCGGAGCCAACCACCCTAATGGATCAAAGACTTGTGCTGCTTCAGATATAAAACTGCGTTTCGTTGCTTTGATACTGTGAATTGGAATTGATAATTTAAATTGAAAAACATCCTTGTATGTATTCCATTGAAGACCCAAAGTTTTGATTAGTTCATTGAATTGCTGCGATTCTTTGTCTCTATTTTCTTCCGGAATTTCCTTTATAATGGCTTCATGATTGCTTGCCCACTTTTTTAATGTGAATCCTCCTTTGTTCATTAAAGCTTGAATTTCTGATTGTACTTGTAATGCTTCCTCCACTGAGTCATTTTCTGAGATCAAATCGTCTATGTAGAAGTCTTCTAGTGAAATTTTTGATGCTAAAGGATATATTTCCCGTTCATCAATTTTGTGTTTCTTCCATCGTAACAGTATTAATATCAAATCTTGCTGTAATGTTGGACCTGTATGCATATTGTCATTTAGGCTGATTCCTGAACTTGTTTTGGATGAAGCGTCAAAATCTACTCGAAGTTTTGTTGTTGAACTATCTATCTATCATCAGGGCCTCTTTTAGTTGTTTCCTCATAAAATTGTTCACATTCGATTTCTTGTGATGATTGAATCTTTTCTGTGGGTATTTCCTCGTACTCCCAAAATTGTTGCAATTTGACATCTAAGTCTTTTTGTGCGATACAGCAAATTATATCGTTTGGTTCCTTGTCTATTTTTTGCATTAAACCCGATATAATCCATCCAAGTTCCTTCTGTTGAACAATAGGAGTTCCTTTATTAGACCGTGAAGTAGAATATCTCCAAATAAGTCTGCTCCTATTATGACATCGATCGGGCCCGGAGTATTATAGCTGGGATCTGCTAAATTTAGATGTTTTATGTGATCCCATTGGGATTCTAATATGTATTCACTTGGCAGCCATTCTGTTAGCTTCGGTAACACTAACCAGTTCGCCGTTGTCTCAAACTCTGAATATTGGGATTTTATTTCCAATTTGACACTATGTTGTGTAATGCCTGCTTTTGTAGATCCAAGTCCAGCTATCTTTACCACATTTTTGACTTTTTTGAGCTTAAGCCTCTGAACTGATTCTTCTGTGATGAAGGATGCTTGTGATCCCTGATCAATCAGTGCACGAAGGTATTTTGTGGAATTATTGACTGTTGTTTTTATAATTGCAGTAGCCAATAAAACCTTTATATTCTTAGCATTATTATTCGCCAGATGTGAATTCACATCTAAATCTGCCTTTAATTCGCTATCTTTTCTTGTTGTTGTGTGTACTGTATTTATTTTTTCTTGATTTGAGGTATTAGCATGAAGTAATGTATGATGTTTTTTCTGACATACTTCACAAGTTTTATTGCTCTTGCAGTTTCGAATTGCATGTTCTCTTGTTAAGCAATTTTTGCATAGGTGTTGCGATGCTTCAAACCGTTCCTTTGGATTTAGTTCGATAAATTTTTTGCACATATATATCATTACATATAATGATTTTCACCACAGTATAGGAATGTAATTTTGTTTCTTTCTGATCTATTTTCCCTTGGTCCAGAATTTGACTTATTGCTATCTTTTGTTGACTCATTATGGCCGTTTTCTTTTGTGATATGGAGGCCATGTTTTGATCTTCCAGAACCTTTGAAATTAGACTTATTTTGTTGATTGTCTCTTGAGTTTTCTCCAACTACCTCCAGTGTTTGGAACCTTTGTTCTAAGAACCTGAAAAAATGATCAAGCGTCTGTACCTTTTTAGAATCGGTTATCGATTGTTCATAAAGCATATGACTCTCTTTGTCAAGTTTGCTTGTAAGTATGTATATGACCAAAGGGTCCCATGATTTGGTATCAATGCCCAGGTTGCTGATTGCAGCCAAGCATTCCTTTGTGGTGTCGAAAATTCGTTTTAGCCCGTTACTTGATTCTCCTGTCAATGTTTATTGTAGAAACAATGTTTTTATTTCGGCTGAAACTAAATGCCGGGTATTATCATATCGTTGATTAAGTAATTCCCAAGCTGTTTCGTAGTTTTCGTCTGTTACATGTAAATGTTGCAACAGTCGTTCAGGTTCACCCTTTAATTGTGCCTTTAGATAATACATTCGTTGAGCAGGGCTCAACGTGATATTTTTATGAATCAATTGTGTAAAAATATCTTGAAATGATTTCCACTCTGCGTACTTTCCAGTAAATATGGGAATATTCAGTCTTGGTAGCTTTATATCTGCTTGAGTATCAGTTGTGTTATAGTGCAGCCTGTTTACTCTTTGTTGAATTCCGCTTGTTGCTGATAGTTCATCATATTTACTTTGAAGAATAATTATGGTTGAGTGGTATACATCTTCTGTTTCTTCAAAATTATTGTTTTTAAAATAATCCTTAGTGTAATCTTCATATGTTGCATACACGAGAATATCACTATGAATATTTATAATTTTGTCCCAATAATCTGTTAATGTCTTTATTTTTAATAGAAAATATGCTTTGGGTTGATTTTGAGATGGTTCTTGCTCAACTGTTTCTATGAGTCGCAAAATTGCTGCTATCAATCCCATTTGCCTTTTTATTAGTTTGGTTAATTCTTCATTTACTAAACAATGTTGGCCTTTATCAACCATTTGTACATCTGGCAAGGCCTTAGATAAAAGGCTTGTTATTTCTTCACAAGCTGTATTTACCTGATGATGGAAATTGGATGTAAAGTACGGATGATGTGGTTGTTCACTAAGAAACTTATTAATTTTAATTTCGCGCTCTTTAAAGGCTTCCCAAAGTTTTAATACATTTTCGCTTCGTTTTGCGATGTATTCCTTCGTCTTCCTTATTTTGTGATCCTTTTTAAAATTAATTATTAGCTTCTGTAGTTCATCCCCAATTTCTTTCTGGCTTAATGCTAACCTGTCCAATTGTTCTGCCATTTTACTATAAATTTGATTTTAATATTCAAGATCTAGAAAATTTATTGTCTTGAATTTTTTTATGAGATATAAAATTATTAATTTTATATACAATGTAGATATGTATCTTCACAGGCGATGTCCAAATTGTGCTCGAAGGACCAAATGTTAAGAGAGCGGTAACTCTTAACGAATTTTATTTTTTGTAGTTGATTTGATGATCGTCGAATGCTTGATGGATGCCCTTACCGTTGCTCGGGGGGCTGATGAGTTGTTTGAATAAAACGCTTGTTGATGAATGCCCTTACCGCTGGTGGGGGGTTTGAGACTTTATTTTAATCTAATTTATTATTCAAAAAATCACTGTATTTATACTAAAATTATCCTAACTAAGCATAAATCTATTTCATGCATGTAATTGATATTTTATTGATTATTGCACATAAAGGTAATTGACCAAACATAATTATTTTGTATCAAAAATAATGTATGCAGGTGAATAACCAAAAATGTGCTGACCTTAATTTTTTGCAACTTAGTTAATTATTGCATATAAAGGTAAATGACCGAAGACCGAACAGAATTATTTTATATCATAATAATTTATGCATGTAATAAAAAATGTGCTGACATTTAATTATTTACAATTTACTTTAATATTGCACATAAAGGTAAATGACCAATTATGTGCTGGCATTAAATTCTTAATATTAATATTATGTTCTTGAACATATTGTATTATGCCAATATAAATAAATATAGTCGAAAACTTAATTTTTAAAAAATTTATTTTATTTAAAATTTAAGTGTTTGACTCTTTACTCTCTATCGATTTTCGTTAATTTCTGCCAATCGATTTCATTCCTGTGTTTCTTTATTTTTCTCTGCAGTTGATTGCCCAATTTGTAGCTAAAAGTATAATATTTGAAAGCATTTTAATGAATTAAAGTATTTTAGAGATTATGTGCGTTTCCACTTCACTCAAGAGCGTATTATGGGTAATATAATACTATCATATATATATAATTACTTATAATTCGCCCAAGAGGTATCATATTCGAAGCGTTACAGAGTTTTTGTGTTCGGTCCCCCAAACGTATATTAAGATAGTGAAATAATATCTATTAACTCAAAATAATAAATACTACTAAAAAAAATAAACTTATTTTAAAATACTACCTTTTTAGTATTAAAGGAATTTTAAAAAAGAAAAATTGCAAAAGAAAACCATGCCATATTAAACAAAACAACACTAATGAAAAAAAATAATAAACTTATTTAAATAATATAGTTTTAGGCCTATTCCACATATTTGAAAAGAAACAAAATAAATAAAAATTAAATAACAAAAAAGAAAACAATTCACTATATTAATATATTCCAAAAAAATAAATAAATAAATAAATAAATAAATACGTGATAATAAGATGTCTAAACCGGACAAAATAGCATTTACTGGATTTTGAAAATAACTGACTGAGTAAGTTTACGGCGTAACAAAGAATTATTTTTAAAATTTCGCTGTTTAACAATATGACTTAATTTAATTTTTAGATATGAAAATGCAATACACTTTGCAATTTTATAAACATGATTGTTTTCTAATTCATGATCTGCAAAGTACTCCGATAAACATGGGAAAAGCGTTTGTAAATTCAAAAATCTAAACACACGCGTAAAGTTTTTTTGATGTACTTTAAAAACTAATTTACTAATTTAAATAAAATTTGCGTATTGGATTTATCCTATTAGGGCCCAGATTATCTGCGAATTAGAAGAAATTTTGAAAAGAGAAAATAAAGTTATGAAGAAAAACCTTGAAATACTGTTAGATCTGACTGTTTTTCTGAACCATTTCTACCATAGGGCATCAAAAAATCGGCTATAGGCCGATTTTAAGTTGCTATATGTTTTGTTTTAAATTCGGGTCGAATAAATTGAAATGAAAATTAGTTTAAAATTGCCTAAGTATTTTGTTCGTCGTTACACAAATTTTCATCACATCTTTGAAAGGAATAATAAGACCGCTCCTAGATTTAATGAATAACAATCTGTATTCAGCATCTTGAGCATTTTCTTGCGAACTTAACGCCAAAGAGCACTGAACACGTTTTGGTGTCCTACGTACCATTCTCACGACATATCCGCTGATGTAAGTGGTGGTGTTAAGTCTTGCTCAATATTTCCTATGGAAAATAGAAATTATGAAAAATAAATAAAACATATAAAAAATAATAAATACCTTGTTTACTTGTTGAACTGTCAAACGACAGCCATGTTCCTTACATCATATTGGAATAATACCTCGTTTAAATTACCAACATTTTTACAGTGTAAGCAAATGTGGGTAATTTAAACGCTGGTAATGGCCGAAAAATGCCTGTAACCAGTACGACTATTTTTTTACAGTCGTAAGCTGATTTACTCTGGTTGTTTTTTTGACAGATGTTTTTAAAATAATTTTTTCTTAAATAATTTTTTTAAAAAATGTTTTTTATAAAATAAATCAACATGGCAGATAAGGAAAAACCTTATACGGACGAAGAGATAGACAACCTCTTAAATATAATAGAAGATCCTGTTATTCAGGCAAAGTTTAAAGAAAATAAAAAGAAAAAATGGTCTGGGAGGAAGTATCTGCCTTGAAACTTAGAAACTTTATATATAAAAGTGCCATAAAGTGGCAATACCGCTTTGAAAATTTAAAGGGAAAATACTATACGCTTAAACGTAACGTAATGTCTGGGTCAGCTACTCCGGATTGGAGATATTGGGAAGTTTTCCAACGAATGTTTGGCCACAAGCCAAATGGCAATCCAGAAGAATTAGTTGACAGTTTAGCACGCCTGGGCGAACAAGGACACAAATCCTTTGACAACATCGATTTATGTGAAGATATTTCGGCAGATGTGAAATTATTCCCTTATGAAACACTCTAATTATCCACTTGCACTCCAAGAACCTCGAAAAGAACGGCAACTGATGAAAACAACAGACAAATTACAAAGAAAAGAAAAAATGATGACTATCTCTTGGCAGATTTTAAGGAATCGGACAAAAAAATAGCCGAAAATACTGCACGGGCTGAGGCACAAACGGATCGAATGCTAGGATTGTTTGAAAAATTCGTTAATTCCTACATTGCGAAAAAATAATGATAATCAGCATTTTGAATTAATGTTTATTTTAATTTATAATTAATAATTTAATACACAAACTTTGAAAATGAATCAATAGAAAGGTTATTTACTTTTTAGAATATTTCTTAGTTTGTACAATTCTTTTTTTCAAATAACATTTTTTTTACAAAATTTGCATAAGCCATTGGCGTTTACTTTCTCCGGTTTCAGCGTCTAGCAGAAATTGAATTTCATCTGGCTGCTCATTCTCAATTTCCGCTTCGCGAACTGCCTCTAACCACTGTGGATTAAATTGACAATTCTCTTCTTCGCACAAGTTATGCAATATGCAACAAGCTGTAATAGTTTGAATTGTATTTTTAAATGCTGTATCGCACTGCTTTAAAAGGATTCGCCATCTTCTTTTCAGCCTTCCAAAGGCATTTTCTATACACATTCTTGAACTTGATAACACATAATTAAAAATTGACTGTTCTGCTGAGAGGTTGTATCCTGGGAAAGATTTCAGTAAGTTCGGAGTCAATGGGAAAGCGCCATCTCCAATAATGTGAAATTCTTGTCGAATAAGCCCCTCATTCATGCGTTTGCAAAGACCAGAACTTTGGAATACACCGGCATCATGAACTTTCCCCGGGAAACCACAATTTATGTAAGTAAACCTATCCATGTATATAAAAATGATTATAGAATTTACATTTATAATCAAAATTTACTCACTTGTATTTGCTGTCCACCAATAACATTGTGGAATTCCATCCTTTATAATTATGATATTCACATCCGTCATTAGCTGGTCTTATTATTGGAATGTGTGTACCTAATGATAAAACAAAATTTATTCAATTCATTATTTACTGTACTCGCAATTTTGAAAAATTTACCATCAATAGTGTTGTGATATCCAAGAGCAGCCGTCAACTTCACGCATGTCTTTTTTCTGTCTAGTCAGTCACAGTAGAATCATCGTCTTGAATAGACAACTTTTATTTTGTATCTTGTTTAGAAAACTATTGAAGTCTTAATAAATAATTTGTATCAGTTCTCATATCAGTGTTTATTTTTCATCATATTCAACACGTTATCAGCACGAATCGAATCACTGATTAGAAATTGAATAAATTACTTTTTTTTTATATAAAACAAAAAAATAATAAAAAAAGTGTGATTCACAAAAATCCAGGATGGCCGGTCGTAAGTCAAATCTAGAACAATTAAGTGGAAATGAAAGCTTTAGTGGTTGAAAAGTTCAAATGATTGCCATATTAATTAAAAATAAATGGAAAAAGGCAATTATCCTCAAACTAGCTGATGGCGATGAACAACAAGGAAATGCATACGGATTAGTTATCGAATCAATAAGCAACCAAATTGCGAGTACCATTTCTGAATATACAAATGTCTTCGATGTATGGAAAGAATTATGCACAAGGTATGAAACCTCCGGTATTTCAAACCAAATGACAGTTCTCAATCAAATACTTAATATTAAATAAAATGACTTAAGTAAAATAGATGAAAATTTACTAATTTTGAAGAATCATTACTATGAAATCAATAACACAACAAATGAAAATCTAAAAATGTCTGAGCATTGTTTCATTTTAATTGTTCTTCATTTACTTTCATCTCAAACAAAATTGGAACTTCCTGAGAGGCTCCAAATATCTACAATGCCCTAATGGCAAGTTATTCCAAATAGTGGTTGGATATTGGATAGTGCAGCATCTCATCATTATTGCAGCGAAAAATCATTATTTACTAATCTAGTTCAACTGAAAACGCCAATTACAATTCACACATTCGGTAACAACAAAATTAAAGCATATTTTAGGAAAACAACAACAGAAATAAACAATAATGATTGGCATTTGAGATTAGGACACACAGGTAACACCAAACTTTCATTATTAAAGAAAATTTTTCCTGAATTAAAAGTAAAACTAATAAATGATTGTGAAATATGTGCTGAAAATAAATTAATCAAACCACGATTTAAGAAAAGACGTACCACACCAAGCAAACCCCTTGAAGTGGTATATGCCGATTTATGTGGTCCATTCCCACCAAGCCAAGATGGATATCAATATATGGCGGTACTTGTTGATGATTTCAGTCGCCATTGCGCGACATTCTGTTTGAAAAACAAATCAGATTTCTACGATTCTTTTGTTTTCTACGTAAATTGGGCTGAGCGTCAAACTAATCAAAAATTAAAAACACTTTTTAGAGACAACGGTAGTGAATTTATAAACAATCAAATGAATAAATTTACTGATGAACATTTACATGTACATTTAACTACTACACCGCATACGCCACGATCAAATGGAATTGCTGAGAGGAAAATTCGTTCATTAGTGACTATGTCACGTTGTTTAATTAATGAAACTCGATTGCCAAACAAATTCTGGCATTTAGCAGTTAACTATGCAACAAAATTACAAAATTCGTTACCCCAAAATATCGTCCAAGGTAAAATTCCTTATGACTTATTTTTAAATAGAAATGTGAATTTCAGAAAATTACATCGATTGGGTGAAGTCGCTTACGCGAAGAAAAACAAATTTGACAATAAATTTGAAAGTCGAGGTACAAAAATGATGTTCGTAGGATTCCAATTTCCTAATAAATTAAAACTGTTAAATCCGAAAACAGGCGAAGTAATTTATTTTAGAAATGTCAGAGTTTTCAATCATACATTATATGAATTATCCGATTACATGGGTATTACAACAATTATTGATTCTATAGAGAACATAATCGTTACAATAGACGATATTGATCTTTTACCGTTCGTTCCTGAGAACGAAACTACTAACTATAATCGAAATATTTCAGATAATAATATACTTGATACTAACGGAACTATTTTAAATTACCAAGAAGACACAAATCGCCCCAGGAGAAATGTAAAAAAGCCTTCACATCTAAATGACTACATTTGTTACAAAACAATTACTGAACCAAACACATATGAGCAAGGAATTAACAGCGAATATGCAGAAGATTGGATTCTGGCAATGAATGACGAGTTTTACCAATTATGCAAATTAAATGTCTTCAAAGTAATTGATGTTCCAAATGAAAACATCAAAGCATTGAAATCTCCATGGCTATTTAAAGTTAAAAACAGGAAAGATGGTACAATCGACAGATTTAAAGCCAGATTTGTAGTTAAAGGTTATAATCAAGATCCGGGTATAGATTTTGGTGATACCTATGCTCCAGTTGCAAGCCACTCATTAGTGCGCATAGTCCTTGCCATAGCAGCCAAACGGAATATGCCATTTCCATCATTGCGATGTTAAAACAGCCTTTTTATATGCAGATCTAAAGGAATCAATTTATGTTTTACCTCCATCCGGTTATTACAAGCCGAATTCGGTATGGAAATTAAATAAATCCCTATATGGATTGCGCCAAGCTTCTAAATGTTGGAGTGATAAATTAAATTAACTGGTGCAGGTTTAAAACAGTCAAATGCAGATTCATCAATCTACTTCTCCGTTAATCTAATCGTCCTGATTTACGTGGACGACCTTCTTATTTGTGGAAGATCTACAAAAGTCATTGAAACATTAATCGCAGAACTTCAAAAATTCGTCGAAATTAAAGATCTGGGAAAAATTTCGAACTTTCTTGGCATAGGTGTATCCGAATCAACTGATGGTTTCCTAATTGATCAAATAAGCTAGAGTTAATCGTCGATCCCATAGTGGGGTTATTATCAAACTTGGTGACGCAATTGTATCATGGATTAGTCAAAAACAAAGAACGGTAGCCCTTAGCACATGTGAAGCGGAGCTATCAGCTGTTATATCGGGTCTGACTGAATCATATTGGATTACCGAGTTATGTAGAAAAATTGAGCATGAATTAATTATTCCAATTAATATTTATACTGATAATTCACCGGCAATTCAACTTCTTGAAAATAAAAAAACTAAGCTGCGTACTAAGTACTTGTCCGTCAAATGTAAATTTAATCAAGAAATGGTGCTGTTTAAAGCAATTGAGTTGAAGTACATCCATACAAAAAGTAATCCGGCTGACCCATTGACGAAACCATTAGATTCAGTTAATCGTCTCGTTGACATCTGTCTCGGATAGGCGGTATTTGTTGTGATATCCAAGAGCAGGCGTCAACTTCACGCATGTCTTTTTTCTGTCTAGTCAGTCACACTAGAATCATCGTCTTGAATAGACAACTTTTATTTTTTATCTTGTTTATAAAACTATTGAAGTCTTAATAAATAATTTGTATCAGTTCTCATATCTGTGTTTATCTTTCATCATATTCAACAAATAGCACCGACGCTCTTTGGAAATTTGAATCCTTTTAATAATATCTGAAACCCTCTTTCGGTAGTAGGGAATTTTATAGTGGTTGCATAGTATACTTTGCAAATAGCGGCACAAATTTCATGTACAATGTTACAAACAGACGCCTTCCCAATTCCAAAAGTAATTGCAACAACTCGAAAGTCTGAACCAGATTTAAGGTACCACAAGCAAATTGCTATTCTTTTCTCTAGTGGGATTAGGAGCCTAATGCATGTGACTTGTTTCCGAACTATCGGTCCTAAATCTGAACACATTTTATTGAAGAGTTTCTTATTTACACGAAATTCTTCAATAAACTTTTTTTCCGGCCAAAGAGGCACATCAAGCTCCCAAAACTTCTGATTGTATACATATTTCCACTTTCTCTTAAAAAACTTGCGTCTTCAATTTATTTGCCTTTTTGTTATCATTGAGCACCTTTGCAACCTTCGCGAATATAAATTGAAATTATGATTTATTTCTTTTAAAATAGAATAAACCATAAATAAAAACACTCCAAATTCTTCATTCGCGATTGTCAAATTACGATCTGTCACATTTACGGTCTTAAAAATTTTTGTGTGTGAACGCTGGTAATGGCGGCTGATGATTTACGCCTGTAAATAATTGCTGGTAACGGTAGTGGTAATTTAAACAAGGTATAAGACCATGTTTTTATACAACTGTTTTTTATGCATCCACTGAACAGAATTATTCAGAATGAATTATAATTTTTTTGACGATTAATTCATACAATTAACCCTGGAGGACACAGGAGCCTTATAAAAACTCGTAAGGAATAAATTTGAGGATAAGGATAAAAGAATTGGATCATTCATGATAACTATGATCAATATTTCGAATTTTGTAATCCTAAGGACTACAATTTGACTCAGAAGTCAATTGATCCCGTATTAGTTTGAAAAATCCGTTAGGAATCTGTTATGTAAAAATTCTTTGAGTGTACTCACCTTGGCTTTTTCTGAAATCTTAATTAGAAGAAAAGAATACTTTGTCGATACTTTATTTCAGTTTGGTATATTGCCCCGCATTAGTTTCGTTTTATTTCTTCAGTTTTCTTTTAAAAGTTCTCTCCGAATATTCCCCTCTTTTGAGAAATGGAATTATACTTTCTCGTACTTGATATGGGACTATGATTGGGAGGAGGCTTGCGGTCGTTGTCGAATAAAATTGAATAATGCAAAAGAAAACTTACGTGACTTTCTGCTTTTAATCTCGCCTGAGACTCTCACAAATTAACTAACACTGGTTAAAAAAAAAACAAAACACTTATATTCTGTTAAAATTCGGTTTATTTATTGTCTTTTTTTTTGTTACAAAAACTTTTTATTCTCTATTCAGTTAATTCACAGAACTCTTATATCTTAAACGAAAAACTTGTTCAATTATACAACTTCCTTTTTATGGTAACAACTCTTAAAACTTCTAAAACATTCTTTATTCTTGAATCAATTGATGCACAAAACTCATATTTTAAAAGAAAAACTTAGTTAATTTTACATAAAGTCAAAAATATCTTTCCGATCGAGTGTGTTTTAAAAACCGAATTATTACTAACTTTTCATTCGTTCACTATTGCTTTTTATAGGTACAAAATTCCAACCTTTGCACCCATTGTTCTAGTTGACGAAACTTTGCACTATTGTGCAATTTCCCGATTTTATTAATTTCAGTATTTGAATTTCGCAATTTCTTAATTAACTGCTATTTCGAAATTCAAATATTTCTTTTGTCGATGGTGCATTATTTAATCAGAACTTTCGCCCATAAAAATAAAGTGTCTGAACTGAATTTAGGCTTGGTTTTTTGCTTGAAATAAATCCACAACATGTTGAGACCGTTATGATGTTTCAGACTTATTTCATGCATCTGAAACCTATTATTAAAATTTGACGATGTCAAGTTTTTTATATAACAAATCTAGTATGAAAAGGGGAACCAAATCAATATTAAATCACTTAGTTTTTTCAAACAGAACGAGAAGGAATCAACTACCAAGGAAAATGGTAAGTAAAACTTTAAACTAATTTGTCTATGGCGAAACATAGGAAAATTTAAATTGAAATTTACAACGGACATTATTGCCTTGCAAATTTCAATCGGGCATTGACGACGGACACTCGTGGCCTTGTCAATAATTATATTAAAAATAATGACGGATATAATTGTCTTATTATTTTTAATCGGGGTTTAATTCTAGATGCCGAATTAACATAAAGTCAAATAACTTAATTAATTCAATCAAGAAAGTTTCACTCATAGAATATTTAATCACGGATATTAACGCTTGATTCTCTGTACACAAACACGGACACTTTCGCCTATTTATTTCCTTAAAAAATTACGGACATTATCGCCTAATTGATTTCACATAAAATCACGGACAATTTCGCCTGATTTCTCTTTACAAATTCACGGACATTTTCGCCTGATTCTTTCGTTACAAAATCACGTACATGCCGCCTGATTTTTCCACGTTAAAATCAAGGATATGATAGCCTGGTTTTTCTTCACGTAAAAACCACGGACTATATTCGCATGATTCTATCATCACCTAAACATTGAAGAATCGTCCAATTTTCTCACGTAAAATCATGAATGATTTCGTCTCGGATTTCACATCATTGAACAAAATCGCCACGGAGAATTGCTAAAGGGATCTCAAAACTTAAGTTGTTGTTTTATGAATTTTATTAGATACCTAAGATATTTGTATGAATTTTAAAGAACCCCGAATTTGTTTTATGAATTTCAAAAATACTAAATTCTATTGTAATTATTAACAAAATCTAAAATGTAAAATTATTAATTTATATTTCTTTTTACAAACAAAACAATCTTGTTATTTTACCAACAACCTATCCGTTAAATTTAGTGATTAGATTGTGTCGAAGTTACGCAAGTTTACGTCAACACAATTTCATGACTATAAATGTTTAAGTCGTGGACTTAACAGATGGCATTTTCCCTCCATTCAGTAGATCCTTCGTAATTGCATTCATTAGCAATTTCATCCATCTGATCTTCATCTGAATCGTCCATTATTTGGCCGCCCATTAAATCGCCGGAATCGATGATCATCTCTAGTCCTAAGGAAAATTAATTTACAAAGGTATGAACAATAATTGTTTTAATACCGTTAAGTATGTATTTCATCACAATTTTTGTTTGCAGTAATAGTACTTGCTGTTAACTGGTGAATGGTTGTTTCATCCAGTTCTTCAACATTTCCCCTAGAACTCCTAATTTGTCATGAGTCAGTAAAGACTTCATGGCTAAAACAAACTGCCTATTTATTAATTTATTTTCCAATTCGTGGAAATGACTAAATTATTTTTCTGGCGCGTTCCGCGTAGTGTTTTCTAGGTTTTCTTTTATTAAGAAAACCTAGAAAACACTACGCGGAAAAAATGAGT
The DNA here is from genome assembly GCA_963422695.1 of Xylophagus ater. NCBI lineage: Eukaryota > Metazoa > Arthropoda > Insecta > Diptera > Xylophagidae > Xylophagus > Xylophagus ater. The sequence continues at coordinate 34,954,771 of OY730479.1, forward strand.
TTCTAGAAATGCTCTAGGATTTCCTTTTATTTAATAAAAGAAATCATAGAACATTTCTATTAAATTCTAGTGCAATATATGTATGGGTTCTAATTATGGTTTCTAACCACTCATTTTTGTTCGTATCAGACATAGCAGCTTTGGAACCCTCCCCAAATGGGTTTCTACTATTTAATAAATCGAAAGCTTTGTCAATGATTATTAAGAACTCTACGGTAGCATCACTACCTTTAAAATTAGCTGATCTTAATTTTTATCGCACCCGCAACACTATTGCCAATTACCTGAGCAGCATATTTAACTTTCATTTTGTTCCTATACCATTCAATATGTACCCTGGAAAGCTTATTTCGTAACCGTATATTTTCTTGTTCCTTCGTATAATTTTTCTATATACGTCCAGTCAACAAGACCTAAAGGAGATTTTATATGCCTTTCACTGGCTAAATAATTCCTAATTAATTTTAGCATATGGTATGCGTCTAAGATAGTATAAATACGTTTGAATGGGTCTCAAGAATGGCAAAAGAAAGGTGTCGGATCCGGTCGGTCTACTAATCTCCCTAAAATTTTCATCATGCGTTTATTATAGTTAGGACCATCTCATGTGACGCAAGCTACTTGAACGTCTACATCATGAAGCCTATGAATAGCGTCATTTATAAGATTGGCCCTTTCATTCGCATCTAAGCTATGAATAAGAAAATAGGCAAAGGGAATTTTCCAATTATCATTCATGGAAACCGCAATAAAAATGTATGCCTCTGTAGCTTCTGGAAGATCGTCAAAAGTATCTCCTAATCCCAAGTCAACGAAACCCCTGAATTTGTTTCCCATTAATTCAATTTTTTTCATTATAGAAAAATACACTTTTTTATTTTTATTGGCCATCACTTTAGCTTTAATTTTTAAAGTATTAATAGCTTCTAAAATAAAACCCGGCTCGCAATTAACACCAGAGTACCATTTTCGAACCGCACTCTCAGCGGGGAGTGAATTTCGAAATATCAACCTAATGTATCTATAGGTTTTCGGCGAATAAAGGTGCACAGTTAGTGCAAATTCGCGAAGCACTTCAGTATATGAACATGTATTTATTCTGTTCAACATCCTGTTGATGTTGTTATATCTATCAAAGATCTATGAAAGATTTCGAGTAGGTATGGTGGCGATTGAGCCGTAGGCGTGGCCAATAAAGTTCCGGGACTGATTTCCATATGATTTGTATGGGGTGCGTTCTTGGGGTAAATTGTCGTGGGTTTGAGGGGCGTGGCGGACCAATGGGAAGACAGTATGAGGGAGTGGGAGATTGATAGGTGTAGTGGGGCACGGAGAGGGGCGTGGAGAATGAAGAGAGGGAGATGGAAAGGCGTGGTGGGGCACGTTGTAGAGGAGGTGGTAAATGCGGTATTTGTCTCTTTCTGGCACCGTGATTGCCCCAGCGGTTGGTTGGTGGGGGAAAAAATGGCCACACCCCTGGGCTGTCGAGTTTTTAAACATGGCTGTCGACCAATTATTTTTAAACATGGCTGTCGACCAATTATTTTTTAGAAATGGCTGTCGACACATGTCAGGGCGTGGTATTTAGGGCGTATTTCTTTGTCACGGTTATAGTTGTATTAGATTACAAAATTTAACCAGAATTCATGTAAATTTATGGAAAACACATTTGGATCAAGTATTTATTTGACACGATTATAGCTGTATTAGATTACAAAATTTAACGTCTGGTTGCAAGGATAAGTACATCTAAATTTATGGAAAACACATTTGGATCAACTGCGATGCTGAAAAACGTGGGAAAATGTGATAACGAAATTTTTTCCATATTACAAAATACATATGGTTACAATTTCGGGGTTAATTTAAAAACATTTGGATCATCCTTTGAAAAACGATCCGAAAACGTCGCGTGGGGGTGGGAAGATGTTTATGATCGGCAGAACGTGTGATATTTTTCGACAGGATTTGTTTAGTAGAATACAAAATTTAACCAGTTGGTTTCGATTATTTTTTCGGAAAAAACATTTGGATCAGTTGTGACATTAAAGCCGAAAAACAAAATAATTTATTCAAACAATACTTTATTAAAATAATATACATGGTTTCTTTTTTAATTTTAAATAGAATAATATAAGTTTTTTAACAGCTGCGATGTTCATACAGACATAACCGCATCCACAGGTATCCGGTCCACAAGATGTATTATCATTTGCCCATGAACAGCTCTCATAGTGCTCGCCATGCTTTCCAATTTTCTTTTGAACTTTGAGGTACGGTTTCAAGAAGGCATAGTGTGCGTTAAGTTTCTCTCTATGTTCTTCAAGTATAAAGTCGCCGTAATCTTGTAAAAACCATTCAATATCGTTCAAAGTTTTCTGTACATCCATGTTGACTCTCGCCGGGCTACTGAGGTACCTTTCGCACTTCATTAGTTAGTGATCTGTGTTCAACAATCTGATCGTGTAGAAGTAAACAAAATGCCGAAGTATTAGCCGGTATATTCCCCGACAATTTGAATTCCAATCTAACATCTACGGGGCCCGATTTGATTGACTCGTTCTGATGCGCACAATCGATAACTATGATCGGGGCATTGTTTTTAAATTCATTTGGAGAAAGCAGCGGTTGTTCTTTACGAGTATAGTATGCCGATTGAAATTTACAATACATATCGTATAATAGAGCGAATCGATCTTGATCAAATTTAAGATCTAAGTCATCATACGGAAATGATATAGAATTTAAATGAACTTTGATATCTGTTAGTTTACAGTGGTCAAAATTACTCGCATCTTTGCCTTTCTGATTTCTGCGGCCGGTTTGTAGAGCCAATATAACGTATCGAGGTTTCTCTAGCTGGTTTGAAGTTTTAACTGTCCAAGTATGTTGACTAGTTTCTGGTAGTACTGGATATTCATACATATCCCAACTGCGAAAACTCATTTTAATAGGCTGATTGTTCTCAATTAATTTATATAAAGTGAGTTTTTCTTCATCCGCGAGAGTTATATGCGGTATCTTCCATTTTAATTTCAGAATTTTTACCGTCACAGTATCTGTGGGTGACATGAGTACATTATCATCAGATCTAGCCCGTACTAAAATAAGATCATGCTTTGCATTTGGTATAATTTTCTGATAATCCTCGGCGAATCCCAGGAGCATGTTCAATGGAATACAAAAATTGAATTGTCCCGATTGCAATGTAATTGGAGCTGATGGTGACCAACCCGCATTGAGTAGCATTTTACTTTCGTCGGCATGTAGGGAAATATAATTTTTGATGGTAGAAGTAAACCCTGCATTTCTATTGCGATCAATTTCTACACCATTTAATTCATAACGAATTTCATCAAACAGATACGCCATAGCATTATTGCCTAGTTTTTCTGTAGCAGAGACTGTCCCATCATCACTTTTATATACTGCCCCCTCGATGTAAATAAAACTTTCACACGGTAGAAGAATTAAATCCTGATGTTGTATTGAAATTCGTATTTCATCACTGTTACCGTATGAGTTTAGAAATGGTGAGTAGCTGTGAAATTCCTTTTTCACAATGCTGTTATCATAGCTAACACCACTCGAGATTTTTAATAAATCATTCATTATTTTAATGTAAGCCCCAGAGATCTCAAGTATGCTTTATTTATTAGCGACAGCTGCGGCTTAGTTGTTGTAGGTTCTGAGGTTATACTCTGAATGAGAGTACTATTACGCTGCGGGGTATTGTATATCAGCATTTTAAATGCAGTCGAATAGTAATCGTTTCTCCACGAAAATTCACTAAATTACCGTCTTGATCGACAAGCTTCAATGTGAGAGAACTTAATCGTTTGACGTTCAAAGGTAAATAGATGACATTCGTGGGCACCTCGATAATTTTATACCCAGGGCCTACCTTAGGAGCAAACTCGTGCAATGTGTGTACCTGCTTACTGTTAATGTAAGACCCCGAAATAATGTTGCATTCTACTCGGACAGTATTCGTCTTAATAATGTTGACTGGCATATCGGAAACGTGCATTATATTTTTCGTGAGTATACGCTTACTGAAACCCAATAATGACCCAACCGAGTCTTTGTGGGTGAAATCTATATTTTCAGAAGATTTTATTTCACTCTTCAATGTGTTATTATTAGCTCTCAATAAAAATCCAATTTTATTTTCTTCAAGCTTCCTTTCTATATATTTAGAAATATCGTCAATTTCGTACGATCCAACATCTATCTCTATAATTTTATTACCTACATGAAATTTGTTATTGTCCACATCAATATTCGGTATTGAATTATATGTTTGAAAATCAACGAGCCCGCATACGCATCCCTCGGGCAATTCCAGTGGAGGAAAATACTCTGCGGATAACTGTGATTCGTTACCACTTAATGTAAGGGTCAACGACATGGTGAGACGGTTGTAATGAAACTAAACAATTTTATTAAAAATCAATATATTTATTGTACAGAAAATATAAACATAAATGTCCACAAATTACAGAGTCATAGTTTTGATAACTGTTGTAGTTATATTTGATATTATCGCCCAAATAACGAATAATTTCAAGAGGCGGTTGTAGATTCCCGAAACTATCAAAATATTCAATATTTCGGCCTCGTTTGCAGTACGCTACCCAATGTGTTCTTTCCCCGGTTGTCAAATCAAGATTCACAATTCCACACTCGTTTCGCCATGGTGTCTTCGGCAAATTATTTCGCATAAACACACCTCGGAAATGGGGTAAAGATTTACCATATCTATATAAATCTAGTTCATCTAAGGGTTTATTGGGCAGCATTTTTAATAGTTTTTTGGATTCAAATATAGACCAAACCCCTTTTTATATGGCTTCAAATACAGCCCTTTGCCGACAGCAATAGATTCCATTCTTCGATTATGACGACTTTTTTCCTCCAATTCTCTTTTAGCAGCACTAGCATCGTTAACAGCTTTAGCTATACCAGCGGCACCACCTGATAATGCACCTAATGCCGATAGTCCTGCGAAAATGGGTAGTAGAGGGAGAATACCACCAACTTTTGGTACTCTAATCACACGGGGGCGTTTTGTCTTACGATTAATCACATTCTTTGTTGCAGCGGGAGCTAGTTTTACTGCTTCCTTTGTAGTTTTTGGTTTCCGAGCCTTCAATACTACTCGAGCATTTCGAATAATCTGTTGAAAAGATGGCTGACGTTTCACTCCCATCCCTAATTTAGTTTTAGTTTTCATAGTGTTTGTTATTAACCACGCATTCAGGCGTTCACTTAAGTTTGAATCAGAAGATTTTACTCTCTGCCACGCCTTCCCAGCTAATATGCGATCAGCAATATGTCGGTCGTTTAAAGTTTTAAATTTTGAATATGCGATATCGTGCTCTTTGCAGGCTTTATCTAATTCGTTAATTCCAGGATCTCCTCTGGCCAACCTTTCTTGTAGTTTAGTACCAGGCCCACAATATTGGTATCCTGGCAAATGTAATTCTATTGGTAAATTACTAATTAAAGAATTTAATAAACCTCTCCCTTGAACGGTTTTAGAACGAATGTCGCGCGTGTGATCAATCATGCTGCACTGATCAAACTGACTAAAATGCGTTGTCTATGATCTTCTAATAAAATAGGCGATATAATTTCACTCAACTGCTGAATTCTTCGACTGAATCGAAATCTATCGACGGCGTACATTTGCCACGGCCCTTTACGACTAGCACGATAGGCAAAGTCCCAAGTATACATATTGTAAACTTGGGGTTTAAGATTGAACGTAACCTTCTTGTTCATAATACCGTAATCGAATAAGTGGTGGTGTTTATAGACAGTACTCTTTATTCACTACAATGCGTTTCATCAAGCAGCACGTATCACTTTCTGTGAAAAATATTGACATTGCAACCGATATCCGTAAAGAGAGAAAGCACAGTTTATTACTGCCTGATAGGGTAAGGGGAGTTATTGTGGGGCCGTCAAATTGTGGGAAAACTAATGTTATGATCAGTTTAATAGAAGACCCGAACGGATTAAAATTTGAAAATATTTACGTGTACTCAAAATCATTACTGCAACCGAAATATGAGTATCTGAAGAGGCTTGTTTCACCAATATCCGAACTGGGCTATTACACATTTTCAAATAACAACGATGTTATACCACCTGAAGAGGCCATGCCCAATTCGATTTTTATCTTCGATGATGTTGCTTGTGATAAACAGAACAATATTCGGGCATATTTTTGCATGGGTCGACATAAAGATATTGACAGTTTTTATCTCTGTCAAACGTATACGCATATACCCAAACATTTGATTCGAGACAATACGAATTTCCTGGTTATATTCAAACAGGATGAAATGAACTTGAAACATGTTTATAATGATCATGTAAATACAGATATGTCTTTCAACACCTTTCGAAGTATGTGTTCAGAATGCTGGAAGGAAAAATACGGTTTCATTGTAGTAGATAAAGATAGCCCTTTAAATGAAGGCCGCTACCGAAAGTGTTTTGATACCTACATAAAAGTAACTGCTGGCAACTGAAACAGATCAATACCAGTACAGCTGTGAAACAGTGCTGACCGGGTCGAAAGCTGTAACAGGTAACAGATCTGATGAAAACAGTACTCCGAGCTGTTAAAAAGCAGTTGAAAGCCGTTCGAAACCTGTACCGTAGCTGTATAAACCAGATGCATAAACTGATCAGAGCAGATTTGAAAGCAGTTCACAAACATGAAAGAAAAACAACTAAGAGCCATCATAAAAACCACGAATTCAATTCGTAAGAAATACCGGGCTGTAAAATCAGGACGGATAGAGAAAGAGAGCAGGTTTCAAGACACTTTTAAGTCGATCACTGAACGTCTTAAAGAGCTCACCAAACACCCAAAGTTGAAAGACGAAATCAAACCAAAACAGGAAATAAAGGCTGAATTTGTAACACCCAACCCAGCTACGAAAGCTTTGTGTTTCGAGGATGATGACGAAGATACATTTGTCGAGTCCAGGGACACACCGGCCACACCCTACAAAAAATTTGACCGTGGTAAATGGCTTGATACACCAGCCGGGCAGAAGGCTGTCGATAAGCTTATAGCCGAAAAAGAGTTTGATACGCTAGCTAGCGACTATTTGAAGAAATTAATAATACCGTCGGGGAACAGTGCAGTGGATACTGTATATGGGGTTTATCTGTCCCCAAATAGACAGCAGTATAAAATCGGGGATTCAGTTTTTCAAATCCAAAATGATAAAATATATGTTGATGATACTCCGTACAAAGGAACCGTAAGGTTATATGAATTGCTTTTCATGAAAAACCCTGATTCTTCTACGTATAATGAAAATGATTTAGAAAACTATAAAGCTATTCTACTGCAGAGTAATGCTCATAGGCGTGAATATGATGTGAATAAACAGGTAAAAGGAAGTAAAAATCATAAGTACACGGCGATTATAAGTAAGCTTGTCAAGAAAGGTGGTAGTTTAATGCGAGTGTCTAGAAACAAAATTGAACATATTTACTGGGACGATCCGAATGAATTGGTTGATAGACTGCGTTTACTCGTAGCATCACATCAGGCTGGGCATAATAATCACAATAATGAAATTATATCGATTATCGAGGAGCTGAGAGAAGCGAATATTATAGTTTAAATATGTCCGTTGATAAGTTCGGACGTTACCTACAGAAAACTGGGTCTTCTAACCATCGTGGCCCACAAGGCCCTCCTGGGGCCCCTGGAGTACAAGGTGATCGCGGAGCCCCGGGGATAGGTTTTAATTTAACTGAAGATGGAGATTATGATGTAAATTCAAGGCGCATAGTAAATTTGGACTATCCTATTAGTGATAGTGATGCTGTTAGAAAAGACTATGTCGATAGAGAAATTAAATTTTTAAAAGGAATCATCGCCGACCTTAAACATCGCGTCGATATGTCTTATACTGAATATAAACCTGCTGATAAAGCTACAGAAGTTGACGACGCCGATCACCAACTTTTTATTTTGGACAAAAGTGCATAATGCACCATTTTATCTTATGAAGTTAAAGCGAGCAGTCACGTCTGGTAAAAAGCAGTTAGTCGATGAGCTACATAAACCGGCTCGAAGAAATTTTAAACGAAGACATGTTATCATAAAAGGTTTTAACGATTTGTGGCAAGCAGATTTGGTGGAAATGGGACCGTATGCCGCAGAAAATAATGGCTATCATTTCCTTCTTACAGTCATTGATTGTTTTTCGAAATATGCGTGGGCTGTACCTGTAAAAAATAAAACAGGACTTGAAATAACCAAAGCAATGGCAACAATATTTAACCGGGGACGTATTCCTAAAAACCTACAAACTGATGATGGAAAAGAATTCTTCAATAAAAATTTTCAAAATTTAATGTTAAAGTATCATATTAATCATTATTCTACGTATACCACTCTTAAGGCACAGATTGTAGAGAGATTTAATAGAACTCTAAAATCGATGATGTGGAAGGAATTTAGCATGCGTGGAAATTATCAGTGGATTAATTTTGTAAAAGAGTTAACGGATCGATACAACAGAACTCGTCACAGAACAACTCGAATGCGGCCGTGTGATGTCAATCCTTCTAATGAAAAACGTTTACTTTCCACTGTATATAGTTACATCAAAATAAAGCAGAATGCGAAATATAAAACTGGTGATTTTGTACGTATCAGCAAGTAAAAACATGTGTTTGAGACGGGCTACACACCAAATTGGACAACTGAAATTTTCAAAATTCGGGCAGTTCAGCATACAAATCCCGTGACATACATTCTTGAAGATAATTTGGGCCAGACAATAAAAGGCTGCTTTTATGAGAAGGAGCTAACAAAAACCAGATACCCAGACTTGTATCTAGTTGAAAAACTATTAAAGAAGAAAGGGTCCAAAGTATTTGTAAAATGGTTGGGATTTTCGACCAGTCATAATTCATGGATCGCGAGTACTGAAATATTGTAAATAAAAGATTTTAAAATTTCAATTATTATTATTTTATTTCTTTTAATTTTGCACCAAAGTTAAATTTCAAATATTATTATTTTATTTCTTTAATTCTGCACAAAAGTGAGATGGAAACTTTTTCCCACTGCCCCCTTGTTAATGATACTAAATCGCTGCTCGTTTAGTTGATTTAAAGTCTGATCTGTTGTTTTCCCATATCGAGGAGGAAGAAACATCTGATAATCGCCAAGGTCCAGAATTAATCTCTCTCCATATTTGGTGATGCATCGCCGAGCCGAATTTATTTTAAATGGAGTATTTATTTCCATATCCGCCATTTTCTTCGTCGGCTTGTATTGTACGTGATTATTGTTGAGTTCGCTTAAAACATCTACTGCGCCTTCTGCTGCTGCTGCTGCTGCTGCTGGTGTATCAGCTTCCAGAAATTCATTGAAAAAATAAGACATTTTTTTTGTTAGACTGTCTTCCGTAAAGTACCTGATTAAGACTAACTTCTGTTAGCCATGCGGTCCCTATTTATAGTCTGGAGGGGAGACGCCACCTGGACACGTTAGAACACGAATTTTCTTGTTTCACTTCAACATCTGTGGGCACTGAATTATTTTCCATGGAACAACACATGTTTCCACTTGAACCCCATGCTAAATCAGGACATGATCAAACATGTTTTTTCTCCTCGAGAATATTTTTTTGGTCACAAGATCCCGTGGGACAACACGTATGGCCACTTGAACCCCATGCTAAATCAGGACATGATCAAACATGTTTTTTCCATCAAGAATATTTCTTTTTTTGGCCACAAGATCCCATGCGACAACACGTGGGGCCATTTGAAACCCTGCCAAGATCAGTTGAGGCTGGTACTTGAAGCAGTAAACATGGTTATTTTCGTCGATTTACAAGGTTTTAAAGGAGAAAGTAGTAGTAGTAGTTTCATTCCTAAGGAAATTGCGATCCTGTTCAATGCGAATGAAGTACGTCATTTTCATCTAAAACCGCCATTTCAATTTAACAGACTACCATCAGCACTGCAGACTCAAGCTACCTGGCTTTACATAAATCATCATGGGTTATCGTGGGAGGATGCGATATTCTCTAACTCCGAGGTGTTTAGCTCATAGGGGATGTTGTGCCCTACAAAATGTTCATTTGCTAAAACAGTATGTAATACAATGTAATAATGATAGAAATAAAATAGACGCGATGTGAAATAATATTCATTTTATTTTACAATTATATTTACACTTAAAAATAATCTTTCTTACAATCGATATATATTTGCAATTATATTTACACTTAAATATATATTTTTATTAAAAATAGTATTTTTATTTAATAATGCCTGGTGTGTTTGAACCCATAGGGGATGGAATCAAAATTTTCCAAAAATTTCCTTTTTTCTGATCTGGCGTTGTATTGTTTTACCACCGGTGTCGTTATAATTCGATGATCTTCGGTGCGCCGTATACTAGAAGAAATGTTCTTGATCGGCCTCGCTTCTCCATCGCTGTTTACAATTATGTCACGCATACTTTCAAAATTTACCAATTTCGACGCCTCATAGTTTAAACAAATGCCTTTTACTTTACAAACCATTTTTCGACTGTTGTCCTTTGTTGAAAATACCTGGTATGCATAGTTCTTTGGCCCTCCGCTCACAAATTCTTCAATATAACTGCCAGTGCCGTAACAGTCCAATTCATCAGTCATATCTCCAACAAAATTTCCAACAGGGGGGTCATATTCACCATCTCTGCTTATGTATATAACAGAGTCGGTATCGTAATATAATACTCTTTCTCCCAATTTCTCCAGATATGAATACAGTTTCAACCGTGCTTGTGTAGTAGTGTAGGCTGCTATACATACATTGATTGTAGTCAGAGTATCTGCAGCCTCTTCTTTGTACTCCCAGTTCACAATCAGAGTTTCATCATTAACTGGTAAAATATGGTTAACTGCTTTAGATGGATCCGATAAAAGTGTATATAATTCAGCTGGCTGTGTTATTATAGAGGTTTTCGATTGGTTTTCCCTCTGACCAAATTTACCCCAAAATGAATTTAATATCAGCTTAGCAGTGGATCTTAAACCAGGGTTTTTTTCTATTTTTTCCGGTTCTAATACTATGTCCTCATTCTCAAAGAATTCTTTTACATATTCATGTTTTTCCTCCTCTGTAACACATGTACTAGGCCATCCAGAAGCTTCCTGTTTCATTTTTAGGAATTTGTTCATCATTTCTGTGAAGAGTCCATCTCTTTTTTGCCGCACCTCATAAGACCATATTTCATAAATTTCCAGCAGTTGGTAACCCTTTTCAATGGCCTTATTTACCTCATCCAATACCCATGTTCCAGTTAATGCCCTTTCATTTTCTTCATGAGTACAATTCTCTTGACTTTTTTCCAAACTGCATGTGAAGCATAATGAGAACATTAACTTTTGGTTTTGTTTCATCGGTAAGACAGGATGATACAGATTTTGTGGTGGTAAAATTTTGCATTTAATCAGACCATCAATTTCTGTTAAATTTAGCTTGGAGCACTCCAGGTTACCAACATATAATTTCGGATGGGCAATGGGGAATTTTCCGTTTTTACATACCCACGGGTAGAGAGAGCATACATCAATGTATTTAATTTTTTCTCCTGACTTACATTTATAATAAGTTCTGGCGTTACCCGTCCGACCACCGAAAAATGCATCGCGAGGATTAAGTGGAGCACTAACTAGTACAGAATGATTACTCACGTACCTTTTCATTTCCGTGTTAGCATACATTTCTTTTCGGAATTCACATTCCCACTTTTCTATAACCTCATATCCCGACGATCGAAGCCTTTCAGTTTTAAATACTGTTGAATCATATCGAGAATTTAATGTATCGCCTCCCCCTCCATACAGGGAACCATCTCTATTTTTTGTGAGACACACGGGATGACCGTGGTAATAACAGCCGTGAAATTCAAAAATTTGCCCCGTCTCCTCGCAGTAGCCATCAACTTTTACCCCCTTTATAACAGCTTCTTTCTGGTTGTACGCGTGCCGGATTTTTATATTACGTTGTTTTTCCTCCCAAAGCAACCATTGTATAGCAACCTTCGATGCAATTTTATCTTCACGATAGTCTGTTTTTGGTATTAGACCGATTGTATACGGTCGGAGGAAATTACGTCTGAATACCAGATTACAGGCAGACGCTATCGTTACTGCTTCCGCGAATGGGCATACATTACATTCTCTCAGCATCAGACTTCGAAATTTGAGACACCCTTCTGCTAGAATCTCCACATCGCTCTTGCAGTAATCTATTAGATCACGCTGCATGTTGAATTCGTCGTTTTTGTGTTCCTCATACCATTGTAGAAAGCATTTCCGATCATCAACATTCATAGTATTTGGACTGTAGAATTCAACTGCTGGCAATTTTCCGATATATTTCTCATTACTTATTGTATTAAATAAGTGGGAAAAGTATCCTTTTTTAAATTTATCTGCCAGGCCAAAGGCTTGTGGTATTTCTGACAGTGGCATCGGGAAGTAGTTCAAGGAATCTATGAACTTTATATTCCCAATCATCATCAATATGATTTTTGTACCTCGCATGATCAATTCCGGTGTGATATCTGTTTTCTGCAGCACATAATTCAAAATAAATTGGTGATCAAATGCCTGCCCATTATGTGCAAGCACTATCACACGTTTATGGAATTTTCGAACATTTAATAAATATTTTAAGAAACTTCCAATAACGTTTTCTTTGAAAATTTCAAGTCTATACCCACAGTTTTGACAGAACTGTAGTCCTTCGCTATTAATGCATACGCAGCATCGTTTGGAGAAAATGCACAAATTCGGTTCATGCAATTTTATTGCTTCCCCGTCATCTAGAACTTTTTCTTGACGCGTTTCTAGGTCGTAAAATACATAAAAATTGTCACTTTGATCCATTTTACTCGAATTTGGACTTATAAAGCACAGATGATTACTCGCGACATGTTTTTGACAGTTTTTACAAAATATTTCCCCGCACACGTGAATTCTGTCTCTTTTACACAGTTTCAGGCATTCCATACACCGTTTTAGTTTATCACACACACTTTTTACATGATTTTCGTAACATGTAGTGTAGCTGCAGTTAGAGAGGTAATCACATTATAATGTCCGTCGTGGTACAATAAGTTTATTCGTTTACCATCATTACTGCCTTCAAACACTACATCTGTACCACTTTTGTTAATGATATAACGATAGACAGTTATTTTAAAGTTGTTTAAATGATGTTGAAATTTAATTAATTCAGGTATTCCAGCACCTTCCGTGGGTATTTGTATATGACTTTCGGCCAATAGTTTCTCAACAGCTAGTGTTTGCATTTGCCCGTCATTCTGTCTAATTTTTTTATAGTCAACACTTTTTTCCGCATTTGCTATTGCAACAACTATTGCCCGTGGTAAACAGAGATTGTCCTTATTTTTAATTTGGACTATACCTCTCCGCTTAACACTTTCCTCATTGAAACTATTATATTTCCGTTGTCGGAGCCCCCTTCCTACAGGCATTCTTACCGATGTTGCAGTTAAGCAAAATCTATCGGTACTCATTCCTTCAGAATTACTCTGAAAAATTTTGGAAATCATTTCCCAGATGTCCTCAAATTTGACTTCACTAACAGGTTTATAATTAACCCACCCAGGCCCTCTTTCATTGAACCTTTTCCCACAGAATGTGAATCCAATAAAATCACTTGGTTCCAAACCTTCTGTGGCGTTAACAACAACACCTTCTATCGCTGATTTAATCCAACGAGTCGGGTCTTCATTGTCGGGTATCGAACTAATTTGGAAATTAATTTTATACCCGGTCAAATTAAACCTCCGCACAAAAACTTCCCGTTCACTAATTATTTTAAACATTTTACTTTCGTCCGTACTATTGAAATTTATTTTAATAAATCACGGATCTTCAGATAATCCGGCCCTTTTATACCAAAATTTCTTATCCACACACCTGCGTTTTATTTCTTACATGTATTTACCACGAAAAATTAATTGTATGGGAAATTCATTTTGTAATACAGCTTGAAAAAATGCCCTGTAAAAAAAAAATACGTCCTGTCGATCATAAACATCTTCCCACCCCCCGCGCGACGTTTTCGGATCGGATGATCCAAATGTTATAAATTAACGGCTTTAATGTCACAACTGATCCAAATGTTTTTTCCGAAAAATTAATCGAAACCAACTGGTTAAATTTTGTATTCTACTAAAAAAAATCCTGTCGAAAAATATCACACGTCCTGTCGATCATAAACATCTTCCCACCCCGGATCGTTTTTCAAAGGATGATCCACATGTTATAAATTAACCCCGAAATTGCAACCATATGTATTTTGTAATCTGTGGGAAATTCATTTTCTAATACAGCTTGAAAAAATGCCCTGTACAAAATACGTCCTGTCGATCATAAACATATTCCCACCCCGATGCGACGTTTTCGGATCGGATGATCCAAATGTTATAAATTAACCCCCGAAATTGTAACCATATGTAATCTGGAAAAAATTTCCCGCGTTTTTCTGATCGCAGTTGATCCAAATGTGTTTTCCATAAATTTAGATGTACTTATCCTTGCAACCAGACGTTAAATTTTGTAATCTAATACAGCTATAATCGTGTCAAATAAATACTTGATCCAAATGTGTTTTCCATAAATTTACATGAATTCTGGTTAAATTTTGTAATCTAATACAACTATAACCGTGACAAAGAAATACGCCCTAAATACCACGCCCTGACATGTGTCGACAGCCATTTCTAAAAAATAATTGGTCGACAGCCATGTTTAAAAATAATTGGTCGACAGCCATGTTTAAAAACTCGACAGGCCAGGGGTGTGGCCTTTTTTCCCCTACCAACCAACCGCTGGGGCAATCACGATGCCAGAAAGAGACAAATGCCGCATTTACCACGCTCCTCTACAACGTGCCCCACCACGCATTTCCATCTCCGTCTCTTCATTCTCCGTATTTACCACGCCCCTCTCCCACGCCCCTCTCCCACGCCCCTCTCCCACACAACGTGCCCCACTACACCTTTCCATCTCCCACTCCCTCATACTGTCTTCCCATTGGTCCGCCACGCCCCTCAAACCCACGACAATTTACCCCAAGAACGCACCCCATACAAATCATATGGAAATCAGTCCCGGAACTTTATTGGCCACGCCTACGGCTCAATCGCCACCATACCTACTATTTCGGCATGCCTTTCGCTAATATAACCCTTTTGTAAGAGTCTATCAATTAAGCTTTTCTGATTTTCTATTTGTATTTCCTTACGAGCTAACTTTCTTTTCAAATTATAATTTTCCGGCCTTTTTTTTACTAATAGGGTTTGATATTTTAGTAATAAATTTGAAGAACGCGTCGAATTCACTTCATTTACCTGTAACTCCAGTATGTCTTACCGTATATTGCTGCATACCTGAACACGATGCTCCATGATTTATATTGTTGTCCTGGATATTGTCTTCATCATTAGTTCAGTTTGTTACTGTTTGCTGAAATATAGTTATAAATTCAATTTTGTTATTAGTTTTTCTTCAAATTGATTGCAGTGCATTCATCCTTGGGACCAGCATAGTCTTCCTCGAGATATTCTTCATCTATGTACTCGAGATACTCCTCCTCAGTGTGATCTAGATAATCTTCTTCCATTTCATGGGTGACTGTTATTTACTGAAATATAATTCAAAATTCAAATTTTTTTTAGTTTTAAAATGAATAGTTAAAAGTTACTTCAGTGTCTTTATTGATGCGATCAGGGCTGCGTTCACTCACCAATTAAAAGTAACTAAAAGCGACTAAAAGTTACACTTTTGCGTCATTACACCGACACCATCATTCACTGATTTACATCGGTGTCGATTTAAGTAACTTTTTTCGACCAATGTCATAGGGCGTAGTTGATTATTGTTATTTCTATTTTGTCAGTTTGATTTTGAATTCAAAACAAACTTGTATGAATTCAGTATTTTTTTTTATTATTTGGCAAATTTATAGAAAAGTTACAATTTTAGTAACAAGTTTATATTTAATTCGTTGAAATATATTCGGAAAAAATTAAAATTGTTAAAAAAGTGTAACCATAAAATGTGTTTTTTATATAAATATTAATTACTAAATTAAATAATAAACATAAATGGATTTCATGAAAGTAACTTTAATAATTACAGTACATCAATTAACCTACATATTCTCCAATTGACATTTCGAAATGACACTAATTGACTACGACTACGACTACGATCGTTCACTCGCAAACAACTTACATTTCTCGACACCGGCTTTTATGACATTAACTTACACCGACTTTTTTTTACACCGGTGTGATCGAGTGAACGAAACCCAGAAGATACCCCATCAATTTGGTCGACGTACTTATCCAGTTCATGCATGACCGTTATTTGCTGAAATGTGATTAAAAATCCAAAATTTTATTACTATCTTTGCAATTGGAACCATTGTGAGAGTTTTTTGTTTCTCTTTCTTATTGTAATGGCATTACAACAGGCGCGGCTCTACCTTAGGGGCAAATGGGGTTAAGCCCCACCAAACGAAATTACCGAACAAAACTTGCAGATTAGATATGTACTATTAGGAACTAGGTAACCTGAAAGGAGGAAACAAAGTTATGAAGAAAAAACCTTGAAATATTATTAGTTTTGGCAGCCTTTCTGTACCATTTCTGCCATAGGGCATCAAAAAATCGGCTATAGGATTTCCAGTTACTATATGTGCTTTAGTCGCATTTCGATTAGCCGATTTCAAGTTACTATGTCTCGGTTAGTGTTTTCGATAATGTTATATCGGCTCCATACTTTCGTTGATAAATACAATATTTCTTGAACATTTCGTGTTCGCATACGAATATTTTATCAGAATATGGAGTGACTTTTTTTAGGCAAATATTGAATTAACCCTACCTCCGCAGATAGTCACGAGTCGCCACTGCATTACAAGAGTGGAAATAATTATTTTTTAAAGTCTGTTTGAAAAAAGAAGTATTCACATACCTTGGGGACGATTACTTCGGATGAATCCAAGACTGGAAGAGCACTGCGACTGAAGTAACTCCTAAGACCAATTCGATTTATTTCTATCGAATTGCAGTATATTGCACCATTTAATCAAACGATTTCGATTTCTTGGAAATCTAAATTATACAATTTCTTTAAATTTTGAAGTGAAAACTTCTTTAGCCGCGTTGGAGTTGATTTGAAACTCGATGAAACGCTACACGCGACACTTTTTTACCGAGATGATATACCAGTCGATCAGAATTCATAAGAACAAAATTTTGCATAAAAAAATATTTTTCAGATAAATTATAAATATGCCCATATTTCAGAAAAAAAAATTTTTCTGAAATTTTACCTTGCTATAGAACACAGTGTTTCCTATTATCTTCGTCTCGTCTTTGTGCGCTGTTTCGTAGGCAAATGGATGGGGATGGATAGTATGATATTATATGTATTATACACGGTATGCGAGCACAAATATCAATCAGTTCTAACATTTATGTAAATAACAATTCGTAAAGGGACTAGCACTTAAAATATTTGAAAAAAAAACACCTAGGCCTCGGTTTGCGTCGTAGATACGTTCCAAAATTTTGCGACGCATTCTGAAACAACGCAAAGTGTATTAACATTTTGTATGAAGAAAAAAACTAATAAAATTAATAATTTGAGAAGCATAAATAAAAGAAACTTTGATAATTTTTTTAAAACAAAATTAATATTACTATATTTATTAATTGCAAAATAATTATTTATAACAAAAAAATTTAAATTAGTAGCTTAAAAAATAAAATCAAAAAAATTAACGACGCAACTTCGAAAAATCTACGACGCGGAGCGAAAATTGGTGTATTTTTAGGAACGACACAATATTGAAAAAACGCAACATGAAACGACCCAACGCCAGGCCTAGGTGTAAATAACAAACAATTTTTCTTCATTCTTTCTAATGAAAAATTTTAATTTTCTTTTCTTATTTTGTGCGGATTTTTTGTTTTTGTCATTTTCAAAAGAGGATTGGGACGGTCGCGTCTAATTTCTCTTGTAGACATCCCAAATTTTGATATTGTTGTTCAATAGAAAAGAAAATATACGAGGCCAGTCGGAGTTTCAATATACCATAATATTATAAATGACAGCCCGTTTTGTTACTCCACAAATAGATCTCAATGTAAAATACTTAGAATCATTGTCTGTTGAGCTTTCGAAAGTCTGGTATACCAGCAAAATTGGTTGCTAAAAAGCTAGTGTAGACCCTGCTAGTATACCAATTTTTCTGGTATGACAATTCTGGTATACCAATTTTTGACATTTGCATTTAATAAAATGACGGAAACTAAATTTTTGCGAATTGAAATTATCAAATTGATAAATATGTTCGAGAAAAGAAGAAAAATATAGAAGGATTGATTTAAAAAAAGGGGGCATGGGAAGATATTGCCACTGAATTCAATTCGACACTTTAAAACCAATATTTTGGCTATTTTTATTTCCTGTTCTCGGTTCAACGGCATGTCAGATACTGAATTGGTATACCAGTATTGGCCCACGTAAAAAAAAACTGGTACAATTTTTTTTCTGGTAAGTTAATTGGTATACCAGAAATATTGGCCAATGTAGACCTTGTGTAACTATCCCACCCTTGATACTGTATTCGTCTCATTCTCTGGCTGTTTAGTTTTCCGAAGGTTTCACATCTACCGCGTGTGCACAGCACACATGATTTTTTTTTCTGAATAGTAAAACTTCATTGTATAACGCAGGTTTACTATTCCAAACACAACTTTTTATAGAATGCCTCATAGACATTTTTTTAAAATATTTAAAATAAAATTAAATTTTGAAACACTTCCATGAATTTAAAAAGAAACTTTGCTAAAAATTTTTACTTCACCATGCAAACAAAATTTTTAAATTTCGAGACAACACGTTAATAGTTTTTATCATATTAAGTTGGCAGACCTGAAAAATTAGAAAAATGCGACCATGGCGAAAAAGACAGATAGTTGCAGAATTTGGAACTAACCAGGGATTGTCAAAAGCAAAAAATTAATAATTTTTTGGTTTCCATAATTTATTTTGCGTTTTTATTAATAATTCATATACAAAATAACTTAAAATAATTTCTAATTTTAATTTTTCGGTGTTTAAAAATTAATGTGAATTTTATTTGGTGTTTTTAAAATTTAAGGTACAAAAAAGGTTTCTGCCCCTGAGGAACATTTTAGACATGAGCGAGTAAGCAAATCCCAGTCCAGGGTTCCGTTCACTCGATCACACCGGAGTACGTTAATGTCAAAAAAGCCGGTGTCGAAAAATGTAAGTTGTTTGCGAGTGAACGATCGTAGTCGTAGTCGTAGTCAATTAGTTTCATTGCGAAATGTCATTTGGAGAAAATGCGCATTTATAGGTTAGTTAATGTACTGTAATTATTAAAATTCCTTTCATGAAATCCATTTATGTTTAATATTTAATTTAGTAATAAATATGTATATAAAAAACACATTTTATGGTTTCACTTCTTTTTTTATAAATTTATTATTTCAAATTTTTTTCGAATATAATTCAACGAATTGAATATAAACTTATTACTAAAACTATAATTTTTGACGTTGATTTGAAGTCGATTTCAAGTCAATCTTTCAATTGGGTAAAGATAAAAAACTCGGGTTGAATTTCAATTCGATCTCAATTCAATTCTGAAATCGCCATGTAAACGAAGTAAGTGTCGGTGTCATGACGTTATCGTACGAAAAAAAAGTTGATCAGTGAACGCAAAAGAGTATATTTTAGGCGCGTATCTGGTGTAATTTCCCGGACCCAACAACAACTATCAACATTTGTCATTTAGTTCTCAATTGTTTTTTTTTTAATTTTTTCTTATTTTTATGATATTAGTAGTGACTTAATGCATGCTCGCTGCGCTACGCTCCGCTCGCTACCCCGCTTTAAGGATTTATACTGATTGGTTCCAAATATATGACAATGACTTTGTTGTTGGGTTCGGGATATTACACCAGACCGGCTTTTAGTTACTTTCAGTTGGTTTGTTAAGGCAGCCCAGTAGTATTTAACTCTCGAGGCAATCTCGACGGACGCAATGAACGCGTGAATTGTCAAAAACGTTAGTGACGGCATAAATATTTTTGTGTAGGCAAACTCGACGCCATTGATGAAATTTGTAATTTTTATTATTATTTGATATAATCTTTGTGTTATAAATTTAAATAGTTTTTTAAGCTTTGTAAATTAATAAAAAAACAAAAATACCGTTTTTAAATGGAGTTTTCATAAAATAATTCACACACAAAAAGTTGAAAATGACATTTGAACGCGTCCGTCGCATAAAAAGTTGAACACGAATTAACTTTACAACGTCTGAACCGTCGCATCCGTCGCGTCTACATCGAGATTGCCACCTCCAATACAATTCATATGAAATTAACTTTTATTTGCACTTCACGCGTCCGTCGCGTGCATTGCGTTGGTTTCGTCCGTCGAGATTGCCTCCAGGGCAAACTAATGTGTCTCTTTCACCCATACGTAAAATTTTTAGTTCTATCTATGTCAGCAGTGGATAGAAAATTGTTTGAGAAAGAACAGGCAAAATTTGAAAAACGGCGGTACGGTAAGGATAGGAAGTTTCCAGACTTTATTATAGTTACACTTTTCCAGGGTAAGTCATTGCTTGTTGGATTGATATACCTTGGGCTACTGTAATCATATTGACAGTTCTAAATTTTATTATTATGTACTGTGATTATTTCGGGAATTTTACTCTCGCGTTTGATTCATGAAGAAAGAAAGAATCAGGAATTTATATTAATTAAAATCAAGATCAAATACATCAAACGCATACAAAAGCCAAATAAAATTATAGTTTCTTCTTTTATTTTTTAACTGTTCAATAAATATTTAATAAAATATTTGGTAAAATTGAATTGGTTTTCCCTCGGGGAAAAAAAGAAAAAGGTTCTACTTTTTTTATTTCTAACTTTTTGAATACTATTGTTTTTCTTTTTTTTTAAATTTATATTTTTTTTATTATTATTTCATCAATACAAAGTGTTAATAATAAAATAAAAAAAGGCAACAAAATTCAATAAAAGGGAAACGGAGTAATAACAACAACACGTCAGACAAGAGTTCGAAAATTTTGACAACAAAAAATCTAATTGGAAGAATATTTCTTGTTATTTAATTTTTGTTCTTTCTAATTAATTTGGTGTGTATTTTTCGTTCTTTTCTCTTGGCGTTATTAAATCAGATAAATAAATATGAAAAGAATATGTAAATTTATTGACTACAAACGATAATATTTGAACAGCAACGAAATTTTTTTTTTTTGCTTAACAATGGCTGCAAATGAATTATTTTTACGTCCATTACCATACCTTGATGTGAAATGGTTAAGAGCTGACTTAATAGCAAATTTACGAAATGTCGAAGATATGGCAATATTATGGAATAATTTGATACAAGATTGTGAATTAGTTTCATCTACATCGCCGCCAGTTGTGAATTGTTCTGGAAATTTATCATATTTGGGAGATGATGGAAAACATTATTGTGGAGCTGAATTATTGAATTGTGGCTGTTGTAATGGTTATTGTGGACCATTATCTGGATGTAATTGTTCATCATGTCGTCTATTAGATTCAGAGGGTGCTATTAAAAAAACCCAAAATACAAATCAAGCGAATAATAATACAACTGGTATAACAGATGCAACTTTTGAATCATGGATTTGGTGTTCAATTCCAAGTAAGTTATGTTCAAATCATTGATTACTCAAGGTATATTTTATTATTATTTATTTTATTTTATTTTATTTATTTATTTTTTTTTATTTTTAATAACGTGTATTTCATTTTGTACGAAAGTCACAAATTTTTGTGCGAGCTCCCAAAGTTATACTAACTAATTTGCAGTTGGCCTGTTAAGAATCCACACCTAAAAACTGCACTCAGAAAAAAAAGACGGATAATTGTCCAAAGATGGCGATTTAAAATATTTTAGAAAGCTGTCTATTTAAAGTACAGACTGACCTCTAGCCCGGTGTCGACGGTAAATCGGCTCTAGAGTATAGTGATTCTTGGACCAAAAATGAAAAAAAAGAAGTGATATTCAAAATTCCATAGCAAAATTCATTATTTTGTTCGACAGCTACCAGAAGTTTTAATCGGAATTAATTAATATTTTTCGGACATAATCATTCTTTAATTAGAACAATACCTTTTTCATAAACAGGGTTTCAATCCGAAGGTTTATGTGCAGACCGAACGGGTACATTTGGACCAAAAAAATCTGTGCATAAACTTGGATCGTACCGGTCCAATTTGGTCCATTAGTTTGGTACGAACCAAATGAAACCGAACTGGTCTCCGTGTTGTCGTATAAACTGCTTTGGTCCAAAACAAAGCCGAAACATAACCTAACATTTTATTATAAGTGGAAAAATCTTACTGATGCGATTTTTAAGTTTTTAATAACAAAGTGCCTTAATCTATATAAATAAAATCGTATCTGTACGTTTGTACAAAATCGATAATCTCCGAAACCTCTTGATCAATTGACTTGAAATTTTTATAGGTTGTTCCTTAGGAATATGAGGTGGTTCTTACATACTTTTTATTTACCTATGTTGTACATGAGCCAGGTAATAATGATTTAATAAAATCAATCACTAATACAAAGCCACAAGCAGTTGGAAATCATTGCCATCCATCGAGAAAACGTGATTACTCTTACTCAACGCGCATACATATCATACATAATGTAAGCAGAGTTTATAGAAAATAAAGATGGGCGTAGTGGCGGCGTTAAAAATATTAATTCGGAGGGGCAACACTTTAAATAAGCTTAATGCTTATGTATTCTGGAACATCAGAATTGCGACAAATGTTTGCGTTATTTATTCCAAAAAACAAGTTTCTCTTAAACGTGCAAAATTAAATTATTCGCTTTAGTTTAGATCCTCTTTATTGAAATGTAACGAGCAAATTATATCTCTACTAATTGCCGTAAAATTTTGTAAACCCGTAGCCGAAAGCCATTTCATACGCATTTTATGGAAACCTTAAAACAAAAAAACAAAAATTTAAAACTGAAAATGCTGAATTTTTAAAACATCGACGAATTTTAAAAATTGTCCCCATTTTGAGCAAAAAATTACTGTCACTGGCAGTTTTCGTATTAATTTAAATAAAAAGAAAGTGGGATTTTGTGCTAGGATTTATGATTCAAACTTGATTAGAAAAAACAAATTTTTTACTAAATTATGAATTAACATCATTTCTGTTTGATTAATTATAATTAAATCAAGCCTATAAAAACTTTTTTTTGTACAGCAATAATGAAAATTCGCCCATTTTAATACAAAATATATCAAACTTAAGAAACAAACAAAGGAAATTCCATAAATTTTTTTCCCCTCTGAAATTGATAATACTAGCTAAAAAGATATCGTAAAAAAAGGGTTTATGCCACCGCTTGCTTGAATTTCTATTACGGGCAATACTCTAAATGGGCTGTATGCTCATGTATTGGGGAACATTCGAATTGAAAAAATATTGGCCCTTTTTTTTATTTCAAAAATCGAGTTTGTTTAAAACATACAAAATGAAATTATAAAATTATAATCTACTCTCTACTAATTGGCATAACATTTTGAAAACCCAAAGCCGAAAGACATTTAATACGTAGAGTCTCATTTTTTGGAAAACCTAAAACGAAAAAAGGCATTTAAAAATGAAAATGCTGAATTTAACAAAATCTTAGATGAAATTTCCAGCTTGGGACGATTTACAATACAAAAGCTTTTACTTCCTGGGCAATCGCCGGTAGATAGGCATGACATCACAGCACCTGTTTTCAGACAGAAGCTGAAATGGCTGGTGGATTTCATGATAAAACATTAAGTGTTTGGGTCTGTGCGCTGCTGGATGTACTCAATGGAATGGCAAAAGAGAGGATTCCCACACCTACATATACTGATCTGGCTCTATAACAAAATCACTTCAAACGAAATCGACGATGTAATATGCGCTGAAATACCCGATGCCGATGTCGATAAGGATTTGCATGAAGTTGTGACGAAAAATATGATACATGGACCTTGCGGAACACTGGATCCAAATTCACCATGCATGATAGTATCCAACAGAGTTACAGGAGACGATGGATATCCTTTATACAGAAGAAGATCAGCAAAAGATGGCGGTAAATTAGCAACCCCTAGCATATTCGATGAAACTACGATAGGCAAACTCTACACCGTGCATCCCAATTAAGATGAATGCTTCTTTCTTCGCACGCTGTTGATAAATCTGGCCGGTCCAACGTCTTTCCACCAATTGAGAATTGTGAACGATGTTACACATGCCACTGTCCGGAGCGCATATCAAGCTCTGAATTTATTGCAGTACGATCGACACTGGGATGTATGCTATTAATGACGCGTGCAACACGTCACATCCACATCAAATTTGTGCATTGTTTGCAATCATATTGACCATCTGCTCTCCTTCGTCTGCAACAGAGTTATAGGAGAAATTTAAAACCCACATGGCTGAAGATATTTTCCGTCGAAAATGCAAGGAAAATTCAAATATGAACATTGATTTCACAGCAGAAATCTACAACGAAGTGCTGAGAATGATTGAAGATTTGTGCTGACAAATCGCGAACAAATTCCTCAAACAATTGGGAATGCCATCACCGAATCGATCTGCTGCTGCTTCGATCGATGTAGAAATGCGTCGTGAACACAATTACATTACGGGTGCTAACCTTTGAGCGAAAAGGCATTTACGATCAAATAATGCAAACTGTCAATAACGTGGTTGGAAAAATCTTCTTAGAAGCTCAAGGAGGAACTGGCAAACCGTTAGTAATTAGATTGATTCTGGCTGCAATTCGATCCTAAAATTACATAGCCTTAGCTCTTGCGTAGTCTGGAATAGCTACGACATTGCTATCAGATGATAGAACTGCTTATTCCGCTTTGAAATTATCATTGAACATGCAATTCATTGAAACTCCCACGTGCAACATTTCCAAAGCATCCGGCCGGGGAAAAGTATTTTAGAAATTAAAACCTATTGCTTGGGATGAATGCACAATGGCACACAAAAAATCGCTCGAGGCTCTTCACGACGTCAAGAAAAGAATTGTTTGAAGAAGCATTTCCCAATATCCAAACCAATTACAAGGATCACCATTGGGTGAATATAATGAGCTATTCTTGCGGCCGAGAACAAAGACGTCTACGAACTTAACAATATTATTTAGTCTAACATTCAAAGCGAGGTAGTCACATACAAGTCAGTCGACACTGTTGTGGAAGCAGATGAAGCGGTTAATTATCCACCCGAAATTTTTAATTCCCTTGATCTGCCGACACAGAGCTTTCAAAGGTGAATATGTCCTCATTCCTCGCATTCATATGATTCCAACGGAAGTGCCATTTCGATTTAAGAGATTGCAATTCCCAATTCGATTGGCGTTTGCAATCATTATAAACAAAGCTCAGGGTCACTCTTTAGAATTGTGCGTTTTATATCTAGACACAAGACAATTATATGTTGAGTGTTCTAGAGTCGGCACAGCCTGCATAGAGAATGGAACAACAAAAAATATTGTATACCCACAAACACTGTGAAATTAAACATTTTAGAAACGTGCGCTTTCTCTTTTCCATTTAACCAGACTGAGTCACAGCAACGCGTGGCCGGGTACAGCTAGTTTATAATAAAAAGGGAGGTTAAAATAAAAGCGCGCATAAACTCAATTGCTGAAAGGACCGAACTAGTCCACGCGTATCGGTTTGGTCTGCACTTAAACGTGGTTAATATGCTTGAATGTAAAAACAGTATCGGGGACCGAGCTTTGCTCAGTAAGGCAAAGTTAAAGTATGCCGAAAACTTGCGAAAAATTTAAAATATAGAAATGTGAAAGTTCTTACATTTCCTTTTTTTTCAATTTTCGTCAATTTTTCAACAAATTTTCGGTGACCGTGTTTTCGGATATTCTTTCTTTACTTCTGGTCTTAGCAGCACGGTTAGGTTGAGTTGAAGTAGTCGACTGCTCATCAAAATGTAATAGGTCGAGCAATACGTCAGAGTGCGTAGGCCCCGGTCGCGATGAACCTGGCAAGTTAAACTGGGGCCAGTTTGAAATAGTAATTAGAATTGTAGTTCCTAATGCAGTCTGCTTCTGAGTAATTAAATCCGATTGTAATTGCAACATGATTTGTATTATGAGGTTCAGGGAACTTGATTGTTTTGTAATTACTATTTATCGCTGCCGATAGATATCTAAACAGTGATATTTTTAGAATGCATATCGAAAAACCTTACTCTCCAGCAATATTCCGAATTTTCATTAATATACCTTCACGTATAGGCGAGGGGTATCGAGTGGAGGGGAAAAGTGAGGTTTGTAGTGGGAAAATCGAAAGCCCTTAGCCCCCTTAGTAATACTGTAAAGTTTCATTAAGATCCGATCGCCCAATTCGAAAATACCAAGGGAGGGGTATCGAGGGGAGGGGAAAAGTGAGGTTTGTAGTTTCGTGAAAATCGTTCGACGCGTTTTCGAGATCGTTGTGCAGACAGACATTCCTCGTATTATATCTACTATCTATATAAATAAAATCGTAAATGTTCGTTTGTTCCTAACCGGTAATCTCCGAAACTTCTTAACCAATTGCTTTGAACCTTTCACAGAATATCCCATGTCATTATGACCATGTTTATATGTACTTTATATTTACCTAGGTTATACCTGAGCCAGGTAATAATTGATTTAAAAAAACACTAACACATAGCCACAAGCATCTTTAAAATCAAAATCTTCAAGCGAAAAAACGTGCTTACTCTTACTCACACACGCATACATCAATATATATTTACTATAAAAATAAAGATGGGCGTAGTGGCGGCGTTAAAAATATTAATTCGGAGGGGCAACATTTTAAATGGGCTTAATGCTTATGTATTCTGGATCATCAGAATTGCGAAAAATGTTTGCGTTATTTATTCCAAAAAACAAGTTTCTCTTAAGCGTACAAAATTAAATTATTCGCTTTAGATCCTGTTTATTTAAATGTAACGAGCAAATTATATCTACTAAATGGCGTAAAATTTTGTAAGCCCATAACCGAAAGCCATTTCATTTCTCATTTTTTGGAAAGCTTAAAGCCAAAAAAAAGGTATTTATAATTGACAAGGCTGAATTTTCAAAATCTTCGACGAATTTTAAAAATTGCCCCCAATTTCTGAAAATAATTGCTGTCACTGGTAGTTTTAATTAAAAAAAAAAACGAGGGGTTTTTAGATTTGGATTCAAAGTTGATTCAAAAAATCGAATTTTTTACTAAATTATGAATTAACATCATTTCTGTTTGATTAATTATTATATATGTAAAAGGCTAATCCTTCTTTCTTTCCTTCTGTCCTATTGTCCGGAAAGAAAATTCGTTGAGCAAAAAAAAAAAAAAACGCTTTTTGATATGTTGTAGAGAATTACTTGAAACGTGGAGAAATTTTGTTTCCGGGGAGATTGGGGGTCGGAGGGGTTACAAAGGGGGCTTGAAGGCTTATTTCAGAAAACCTCAACGTTCGGCAAAGTTGTGCAGGTTTTCATGGGGATTATATCTGTCGAAGAGCAAATAGTTCTACTTCTCACCACTTTGGCGCTGGAGTCAATATAATTGTGGAACTTCGTATTTAGAGGTCACACGCGATTACGATATCCGGTAAAGTTATGGAGGTTTTCATGGGGATTTCTTCTGTCGCAGACCATATAGTTCCAGTTCTCACCGCTATAGCGGTGAAGGCAATACAAATTTTTGAAGTTCGTATTTAAAGGTCACACACGATTGGAATGTTCAGCAAAGTTGTGGAGGTTTTCATGCGGACTATTTCTGTGGACGACCATATAATTCTATCTCTCACCGCTTTGGCGCTGGAGTCAATAACATCTTTTAATCTTTTTATATAGAGGTCACACGCAATTACAATGTTCACTAAAGTTGTGGAACTTTTCATAGGAATTATTTCTTTGGAAAACCATATAGTTCTATCTGTCACCGCTTTGGCGCTGCAGTCAGTACAAACTCTTGAACTTCGTATATATTAGTCACACACGAGTACAATGTTCGGCAAAGTTATGCAGGTTATCACGGGAATTATTTCCGTCGAAGACCAAACAGTTCTATCCCTTACCCCTTTGGCGCTGGGGTCAATACAATTTTGGAACTTGGTATGTAGACGTCACACACGATTACAGTGTCCGGCAAAGTTTCGGAGGTTTTCTTGGGGATTTTTTCTGTCGAAGATAAAATAGTTCTATCTCTCACCACTTTAGCGCTGCGGTTGTTTAGGCCACTTCTCTATAGAGGTTTTTGCCTTTACGTAATATATCTTTGACGGGAGCTATTTTACCAACCGGAGAAATGGGATCAATTTAATATCCTCGCTGGGGGTGTTACGCTTGAATAAATTTTGTTAATTTACAGCGATTTGTAAACCGAAATTATTAGGAAGCCGTCATAGCACGGGTTACAAGCTAGCAATTAAATAAAGCCTATAAGAACATTTTTTTTGTACAGCAATAATGAAAATTCGCCCATTTTAATACAAAATATATCAAACTTACGTGTGAAAGAAAAATTTTTTCCCCCCGAAAATTATAATACGAGCTAAAAAAGATATCGTAAAAATAGGGTTTATGCCAAAAATTAAGTTTGTTTAAACACACAAAATTAAATTTTATTGTTTTCAAACAGAAGCTGAAATCGCTGATGGAATTCATGGTAAAACATGAAGTGTTTGGGTCTGTGCGCTGGTGGATGTACCCAGTGGAATAGCAAAAGAGATTATTCCCAAGTGGTGGAAGAACGGCTCATTCCGCTTTGAAATGGCCATTAAACATTCAATTCATTGAAAGTCTCACATTCAACATTTCCAAAGCATCCGGCATGGGAAAAGTATTCCAGAAATGCAAACTTATTGTTTGGGATGAATGCACAATGGCGCACAAAAAATCGCTTGAGGTCCTTGATCAATCATTGGAAGACTTACGTGCAAATATCAGACCATTTGGGAACGCATTAATATTGCTTGCAGGCGATTTCAGGCAAACATTACCTGTAATTCCTCGATCGACACCAGCGGACGAAATAAATGCTTGGCTGAAATACTCTATTTTGCGGCGACGCGTAAAATTGACTACAAATATGCGAGTCCAGCTGCAAAACGATCGGTCAGCAGAGATATTCTCACATCAATTGCATCAATTGGAAGGTGCCGGTTGACCTGACGTCAGGATGAATTTTATTGCCTCATAACTTCTGCAATTTGGTGACGTCAAAAGAAGAATTGGTTGAAAAGTATTTCCCAATATTCAAACCAATTACAAGAATCACGATTGGCTAAGTGAACGAGCTATTCTTGCGGCCAAGAACAAAGACGTCTACGAACTTAACAATATTATTCAGTCTAACATTCAAAGGGAGGTGGTCACATACAAGTCCGTCGACACTGTTGTAGAAGCAGATGAAGCGATTAATTATCCAACAGAATTTTTGAATTCACTCGATCTGCCAGGGATGCCACCGCACGTACTGCAATTGAAAGTCGGTGTGCCAATTATCATGTTGCGAAATATCAGCCAGTCAAAGCTTTGCAACGGCACGCGGCTTGCAATAAAAAAATTAATGAGCGACATCGTAGAAGTAACAATCTTGACAGGACCTTTTAAAGGTGAAGATGTGCTCATTCCTCGCATTCCTATGATTCCAACGGATATGCCATTTCAATTTAAGAGATTGCAATTCCCGATTCGATTGGCGTTTGCAATCACCATCAACAAGGCTCAGGGCCAATCTTTAAAATTGTGCGGTTTAGATCTAGACACGGATTGATTCTCACATGGACAATTATATGTTGCGTGTTCTAGAGTCGGCAAACCAGAAAATCTCTATATCTGCACAGAAAATAGAACAACAAGAAATTTTGTATAACCACAATCATTGTCAAATTAAACATACGAGAAACGTGCGCTTTTTCTTTTCTTTTCCCTTTAACCAGACTGAGCCACAGGCGTGGTCGGGTACAGCTAGTATATAAATAAAATCGTATCTGTATGTTTGTACAAAATCGCTAATCTCAGAAAATTCTTTATCGATTGGTTTGAAATTTTTACACATTATCCTATGTGAATATGACCAGGTTTATATATACTTTTTTTGTACCTATGTCACACCTGTGACAGGTAAGAAAAAGGTTTTTTAAAATCCATCACTAACACTATGACACAAGCATCATGCAATCCATGCATTTCCATCGACAATATAGCATTGTTAAGCTGAATTTATATAGCCTAAGAGAAAAATGGAATACAAATGGAAATCTTAAAGCGTTTTAGAATATGAAATCTTAGGCTTGCGCTAATGTGTGTCGGTTAGTAAATAAGATTCTTCTGAGTACCCGAGTTCAAATCCCAGTCGGGGGTAGGTTTCTTTTTTTTTTTTTCATTATTTTCTATTATTCTATTTTTATATTATCTTCTATCTACATAAATAAAATCGTTTCTGTACGCTTGTACAAAATCGCTAATCTCTGAAAGTTTTTGACGGACTGCTTTGAAACTTTTACTGAACTTTCCTTAGGAACATGAGCAGGTTTTCACATACTTTTTATATATCTATGTCACACCAGTGATAGATAAAAAAAGGTTTTTTTAAATGCATCACTAACACAATGACAGAAGTATCATTAAATTCATGCATTTCCAGCGAGAATATCCATGTATACACTATAGTATATCGTGATTACTTACACGCACATAAATCTATAAAGCATCATGCTTCAGGTGATGTCATCCCCACACAGAATAATAACGACACACGCTATATTAAATATTTTAATATTCCATTTCAATGTTTCTCATTTACGATAGTTGATTAAATAGAACAAGTAGGGGAAATTGAAGCATGCACTTGCATTCTTAGATTATAGAATATACGGATGGGCACTGCAGGGGAAATTGAAGCTATTTTGAAATCCTCTTGCATTTTTATTGTTTATGCTTGCGGCGTAGAGGTGGTGTTAAAAATATGAATTCGGAGGGGCAATACTGTAAGTGAGTTGAATGCTCATGTATTCTGGAACATCTGAACTGCAAAAAAATGTTTGCGTTATTTATTCCAAAAATCAAGTTTTTCTTAAGCATAAAAAATTAAATTATTAGATAATAATTATAAATATCTATGTGCCTATATATTTTCTTCCTGCGTAAACCAATAGCCGAAAGCCATTTCATACGAAGAGCCTCATTTTTTGAAAAGTTTAAAACGAAAAAAGGTATATAAAACTGTCAATGCTGAATTTTCAAAAACTTCGACGAATTTTCACAAAAAAAAAGACTGTCAGTGGTAGTTTTTGTTTTAATTTAAATAAAAAGAAAGTGTTAGATGATATTATGGATGTGCAGGATTGAAAGTGATTCTGCAACAGATCCAACCTATCCACTACAAGTTTCATGTGAGACAAGGACCCGTCACAAGCAACAGGCGATGATGAATTAGAAGTACACGTAAATTCAGAGATATCATTCTGAAGGGTGTTTAATTTTGACTCAAACTGTATCGACTTCTTCATCACTTTGGAAAGGTCGTGCTGTATTATTTTGCAAGTCCAAGAAAGTTTATCGATATCGTCAATGCGAGAGCGCAAGTCGTCAATAATTTCGCCAATGTTGGATAATTTCTCATCAATAGCTTTAACCATATTTGCCGTGAAAGACGAATCCACACTTAGAGTATCGTGAACTGTTTTCACTAAGTCAAAATTAGGTGAAGTGAACTTCAAAAATTTCAGAATGTGACAAGGTTTAATGTCACAACATTCTGAACATGTAAAGCTATTACTCTCTATGGGCAACCTTACGCACGATTGATGAAATGAGCGGTCACACACTCCATCACAATGGATCGATGCAGTAATGCCCGTTGGGTCATTACAAAAAGCGCACACAATTGTTGCCATAATGCTTTAAAAACCAAAAAAAAAAACAAACGAAAGCGCAAGCAAAAACAAAAATAAGGAAAAACAAAAAGAGAAACAGAAGCAAACACAGACGTGTAAAATATGCTCTTAGTATAAATAAAGTCTATACTAATACCATACAAATGAAATGAAAAAAATTTTGTATTCTTTTTTAAAAAAATCAAAAAAAAAAGAAATTTTTCGAATTTAACGAAATTACGGTATTTTTTTTTTTTTTTTGTTAGCAGTAGTTAAATAATCAAATGTTGGGATTCGACAAATAAATTTAAAATAGAAAAAAAAATTACCAATTACACAAATGTTAAACACTGAAAATTAGTAAAATGATTATTCAAAACAATTAAAAGTATTAGTCTTATTAAAATTACAACATTTAATCACAAATAACACAAAAGAAAAATCACAGAACAAAAACACACGTCTGAACACTTGACAGATTCGAAACAATGCCACTTTCTGTAGGGCATGTCAAGCTCTGAATTTATTGGAGAACGGCCGACACTGGGATGTATGCATTATTGACGCGTGCAACACATCACATCCAAATTAAATTTGTGCATTGTTTGTAATCATATTGACCGCCTGCTCTCCTTCATCTCCAACAGAGTTATGGGAGAAATTTAAAATCCACATGGCTGAAGATATTTTCCGTCGAATACGCAAGGAAAATTCAAATATGAACATTGATTTCACAGCAGAAATCTACAACGAAGTGTTGATAATGATTGAAGATTTGTGCTGAGAAATCGTGAACAAACCTCTCAATTAATTGGGAATGCCATCACCGAATCGATCTGCTGCTGCTTCGTTCGATGTAGAAATGCGTCGTGAACAAAATTACAACACGGGTGATCTTTTGTAGTATGTGCAATCCAATATCCCTAAGCTAACGTTTGAGCAAAAACGTATTTACGTTCAAATAATGCAAACTGTCAATAACGTGGTTGAAAAAATCTTTTTCTTAGATGCACCAGGAGGAACTGGTAAAATGTTCCTAATCAGATTGATTCTGGCAGCAATCCGATCCCAAAATGACATCGCCCTAGCTCTTGCGTCATCCGGAATAGCTGCGACATTGCTACCAGGTGGAAGAACTGCTCATTCCGCTTTGAAATTACCATTGAACATGCAATTCATTGAAACTCCCAAGTGCAACATTTCCAAAGCATCCGGCATGGGAAAAGTATTTTAGAAATTAAAATCTCTTGTTTAGGATGAATGCACAATGGCGCACAAAAAATCGCTCGAGGCTCTCAATCGATCATTGCAAGATTTGCGTGGAAACATCAGACCATTTGAGAAAGCATTAATATTGTTTGCAGGAGATTTCAAGCAAACAGTAACTGTAATTCCTCGATCGACACCAGCGGATGAAATAAATGCCTGCCTAAAATACTCTACTTTGTGACCACACGTAAATACGTATAAATTAACTACAAATATGCGTGTCCACATGCAAAACGGCCTATTAGATGAGATATTCTCACAACAATTGCTGGAAATTGGGAACTGACTTCTTGACGAATTTAATTGCCTCATAACGCAATTTAGTGACGTCAAAAGAAGAATTGTTTGAAAAAGTATTTCCCATTATCCAAACCAATTACAAGGATCACCATTGGGTGAGTGAATGAGCTATTCTTGCAGCCAAGAACAAAGACGTCAAGGAACTTAACAGTATTATTCAGTCTAACATTCAAAGCTAGGCAGTCACATACAAGTCAGTCGACGCTGTTGTGGAAGCAGATGAAGCGGTTAGTTATCCACCCGAATTTTTCAATTCACTAGATAGATCTGCCATGGCAGAGTTTTCAAAGGTGAATATGTCCTCATTCCTCGGATTCATATGATTCCATGCCATTTCAATTTAAGAGATTGCAATTCCCAATTCGATTGGCGTTTGTAATCACCATAAATAAAGCTCAGGGCCAATCTTTAGAATTGTGCGGTTTAGATCTAGACACGGCTTATTCTCACATGGACAATTATATGTTGCGTGTTCTAGAGTCGGCACAGTCTGCATAGAGAATGGAACAACAAAAAATATTGTATACCCACAAATATTGTGAAATTAAACATATTAGAAAAGTGCGCTTTTTCTTTTCTATTTAACCGTCACCTTAACGGCAATTATTTTCTCCTAATCTTAACGGTATTAACCCTGGTTAATATTTTTTTTTTCATGTATTTAGTATGAGAAATTTTTTCTGATGGCCTTTTTTAGGATTAATAAACAAGCTTTTCAACTTTCTATAACCGGTTTTTATACTATGTCTTTGTGTTTGTAAGGCTTACACTATATTTTTCAAACAAGAACGGGATAGAATGTTCTTCCACTTTAAAAGGATATTCAATAGTCAATTTACGTAATAGATGCCTTCAAAACCTGCCAAATATGGGATTAAATTGTGGTGGGCATGTGATTCCAAAACTGCTTATCCGTTGAATGGTAAAATTTATAAAGGAAAAGTAAATAATACCAGAGATGTCAAACAAGTAGAGCGCGTAGTGAAGGAATTATTAGCTCCATATAAAAATTCAGGTAGAAATGTTATTACAGACAACTTTTTCACATGATTCGATTTGGGTAGAGAGTTGAATGGGTGGAATATGTCATTGGTAGGCACTATGAAAATAAATAAAACATGCCTACCTACAGAGTTTTAGCCATCAAAAACTAGAGAAGTTTTATCCTCTCGATTCGGGTTTGGCTTTGTTCGTATGTTCGCCAAAAGAGGAAGGCTGTAATTTTACTCTCAACTTTACATCGCGATGCAACAGTTTCAGGAGCCAAAAGAAAGCCAGAAATTATTCATTATTATAATAGCACAAAAGGGGTAGTTAACACAGTGGATTAGATGCTGAACCAGTACACCACGAAAAGAAAAATAAATCGCTGGCCAATGGCTTTTTTTTATAATCTGTTAGATACATCAGCATTGGCAACTTACATTATTTTCTCAACAAACAATCCATCACATAAAAAATCAGTAAAAACTAGTCATCGTCGGGAATTTATTCAGGATTTAGGGGAACATTTATGCCTTCCGAAGATAACAAAGAGAGGAAGGATTCCCAGAATAATGGCTTGTTTTGATGTCAAAAGTGCCGTCGAATGTATTTTGGGAATGACAATTGATGAGATAAAAGATGAGGGAAACGAGCCGTTTGAACCAGATGAAATTCCAGAGCATGATTCTACCGGTCGAATGAAAATAAAAGGCGGATGTTATATGTGTTACCAGCATGAGAGAAAAAAGCGCGCTACCCGGAAACAGTGCATCACATGCAAGAAACCGATTTGCAAAACCCATAGCCTAACACAAACGAAATGTGAAAACTGTAACATGTCCAATTAATTTACTTTAATTTTTATTTTACAAATATTAAAATTTTTAAGTTTTTTTCCATTATTGCTATATTGAAAAATATAAAAATAAGTCCTTTTTCTATAAATATTAACCCAGGTTAATGCCGTTAAGATGAGCGAAAAAAACAAAAAATTGGTAAACCCCCACCCCTCCCCCGAAAATTTTGTATTGCTTTTTTTGTCCATTTTCTTAGAAATATAAGAAAATTGATCAGAGAGTCGGAGCGATTTTAAAATCGGTTAGAAATCCCCGAATTTATACAACTTTGAAAATTGCAATATTAACCCAGGTTAATACCGTTAAGGTGAGGGTTAACCAAACCGAGCCACAGCAACGGGTGGCCGGGTACAGCTAGTAAGTAATAAATATAAAGTAATTTAAATAGGCCTATAGCCGATTTTTTGATGTCCTATGGTAGAAATGCGACAGAAAAACTATCAAAACTAACATTATTTCAAGATTTTTTCTTCATAACTTTGTTTCCCCTTTCCAAAATTTCCTCTAATTTGTAAGTAACCCAGACCATGATAGCATAAGTCTAATTTGCAAGTTTTATTCAAATCGGTGTATTAGTTCTGAAAGTACGTCAAAAAAAGTTTATAAACAGGCCTATTTTCTGCTACGACTATTTCTTTCTCCACTATCCTTGGACCTATATCACTGAAATTTACCATGTTATCGTCCATTTGTATATTTGTAGTCAACCAATAAAATTAATTTAAATAAAATTGCTTGACAAATTTTCAAATTAAATCCGATAAACTGTAGAATAAAAACGGCAAAAATTTCTGATCACCCTGGTTTTTGCTTAATAACGTCGCTGCCCCTCAGCCGATTTTGCTGAAATGCAATGCCAAATCCAGTTACGCAATAACCAACGAACATTCTGAATTTTATCAAAATCGGATAACGCATTTTTAAGTTATCTTGTCCACAGACGGATGGACGGTAGTACCTAACTTAGAGCATAAATATAGGGAATTTTTTCAGAATTTTGGCTCATTTTCAAAACCCAATTACCGCAATTACTTCAGTCTGCATTTCATAATTTTTTTCTTAAATATTCTATGAAATATCACCTTTTAAGCGCGCTATAATATAACTTGATAGGATTAGAACTACTAAAGTTATACGACTCTAAAGCCATCTGTTGGTAAAAAACCCTATGAACTTTCTCTTTAACTCAATATTTCAAGCTTTTCTCCATAACTTCGTTTCTTCATTCTCAAATTGGCTCAAATTCACAGGTAGACTGGGGCCTAATAGAATAAACGCGTTTTATTGAACTCGGTGTATAACTTTTTTAAATACGTCGGAAGAACTTTATGAACAGACTTATTTTTCCTTACGACTTTTTTTTCTCCACTATCTTTGAAGTGATTTCAATGAAATTTACGATGATATTGTATATTTATGTAGCCAACCCATGTAAATAATTTAAACAAAATTGCTCCATAAATTTTCAAATTAAATCCGAAAAACCACAAACAAAAGAATGACA
Organism: Xylophagus ater; assembly: GCA_963422695.1. Classification (NCBI taxonomy): domain Eukaryota; kingdom Metazoa; phylum Arthropoda; class Insecta; order Diptera; family Xylophagidae; genus Xylophagus; species Xylophagus ater. Next base: position 34,991,786 of record OY730479.1, read on the forward strand.
AAACTTTCTGGTCACTCTGGTTTTTCCTTTATAATTTTGCTCCCTCTAGATCGATTCTTCTGAAATACAATACCAAACCAAGTGAAGAAATAAGCAACTCGCATTGTAGATTTAATCAAAGTCGGATAACGCGTTTTTTAGTTATCTTGTATGCGGACGGACGGACTTGCATAAATCGATATAATTTTTGATTCCCGACACAACCATATCTTTAAAACGGGCCTGGGCAACCTGCGGCTCTTAGCAAGTTATATTGCGGCTCATAGCACTATTTAGTAAATATACGTAATTTCGAGAGAGATTTTTAGATTTGAAGGAAGATGTTCAGATGTTTATGGAATTACAAAAGAAATCTGCTGAAGAATTGTCAGACGATAATTGGTTGCTGGATTTATGTTTTCTTATGGATGTGGCTGACCACCTGAATAGTTTAAATTTGAAGCTTCAAGGATAAAACAAGTTAATTGTGGTGAAATTAAATCCTTTATTTCCAAATTAAATTTGTGGGCGAGACAATTGAAAAATGGTGCTGATTTTGCAGAATTGAATATTACTACCTCCTATGTACAAACCAATTTCCATAAATATGCTGATTGCCTTAATAAATTGAAAGAAGCTTTTAATTCAAGATTTGATGAAATCTCATCTTATGATAAAAATTTTGAAATATTTCGCACACCATTCAGTGTTGATCCAATTACAGCGCCATCTGATTTGCAACTGGAATTAATTGATCTCCAGTGTCATGCCGAATTAAAAACTATTTCTCTTGAAACAAACGACAAAGTGCAGTTTTACGGAAAATTTCTTGATGACATCAAATTCAAAAATTATAATTACTTTTGTTAGTACTGTATTATGTGAATCTTTTTTTTTCAAAAATGACAATTTGTAAAAACAAATAATAATGCATAATCAATTGTGAATTTCAACATCAAAGATTGAAATTGACATGAATGATTTGTCCAAACGTTCGCAAACACAAGTTTCGCATTAATGCGCAAACTTTTTTTGTTAATTATTTTGATTATTATGAATAAATCTTGTTTTCAAAATTTGAATATTGTAGACTTATCTTTGCGGCTCATGGAATTCTGTTTTTTTTAGTTGTGGCTCATTATTGAGTTTCGGTTGCCCAAGCCTGCCCTAAAACCTTTCTACGATGATTATTTCGATGTGTTACAAATGGAGTGACAAAACTAATATACCCTCCAGTAGTACCTACCATAGGGCATAAAACCGAACTTTTGCTAGGCAACTATTGGTGTTAGGGCATGGTTTGAACAAACAATTATTTGAGCAAGCAGAACATGCTCTAGTTTTTCACTGTTCGAACAGAAATGAAACAATTATTTCATTAAAGGGAAAAATATATCTGAAAAAGACAACTAGGCGCGATCTTCCCACAACTTTAATGAAAATGACAGAAACAAAAAATTTCGCACAAAATAAAGACAAAAAGTGCAAATTTTTCATTAGAAAGAACGAAGTAACCTATAAATCAACTATATTAAATTTTACCACGTGCTCCCTATAAGATAATTTTAGCAAGGGAGACCAACAATAGTCTTATAATAGTCTTACGGGTTTTGCACTACAGAAAAAATAAAACAAAGAAAGCAATCCAAATTTTTTTTAACTCAATATTTGTAAACAAAACCTTATAAATATTGTATTTTCACAACCCGTTTTCAAGTATTGGTGCATGTACGAATAATAAATAGCAGAAGAGAATTATTGTTAATATTTGAAGTGTTTAGTTCCTGTATAAATAGTGTAGTGGCGTGCGGTGGGTTATCAGGCAGGGTGTGCAAACAATAATAATAAAACAACGAACATGCAGAATTTTTCCTGCATATCTTGCTTTAAAAAAAAAAAAAAAACTGGTCATTTGGTTTTACAAGTTTTTTTCTATACTCTCTTTAAAGTTAAAATTTCAAAACTATTTTTGCAGTAACTTTATTATAAGTTCGTGTTCGTTGATAGTAAAGCGATGTGTTAAAGGTAGGCTACGATGTAGTATTATTAATTTTTCTACTGCTGTTAGCTGAAATTGTTCTGTTGAAATTCGTTTACTCTTTTTCTGACACAACAAAATTGTTTTTCAGCCTATTATTTCGAACACCATCATAAAACGTCACCAAAGTTAGTCACAAAAATATTACACTTTCATAGATATTTCTACGCGCTACGAGGTGCAGAACGTAGGGCAGCACGCACTGCCGGAATACAGACAAGCGAATAGGCACAATATCTGAATGTGTTGAATTATAAAAAATGTGATTACAGAAAGATACATAGGGTGCAGAAAATTATTGTCAGAATTTTTGCAGGGTGTGTAGTCCACACTCTGCACATATGGACCGCACGCCACTGGAATAGTGAATCTTATTTTTTATATAAGCGTTAGAATTGTTTATTAAAATTAAATCTATTTCTATCTCTGTTGTACTAACATAATGTAATCAGAAAAAAATATATCTATCATTTTTTTAATAAAGAGAATCATATGTATATTTAAGAGAATATTTCTTATTTTCTTTTTATATCTTATTCTTCAATATAAAAATTTTTATCTCTTCGAATTTGCTCTATTTTCCTTAAAAAGTTTTTTTTAACATAGGATGGTTTTGCTCAAGCAACTGTTCAAACAACTCTTGTTTGCTTGCATCAAGAAATTGTTTGTTCGAACCATGCCCTAATTGGTGTTCTACTCTACTGCTGTGTTGAGTGCAGAAACCGGCTTCATATTTTATGCAGTTAGATTCATTTATTCTAGTGGTCACATATCTTATGCTATCCCTAATTTATTAGATACCGATTAGTCTACCTTTTTCCACTTCCGTATACTAATCTTTGTTTTCAAAATTATCTTCAACCAGAGTCCGGCTTATCTTTTTGATACACTTAAGTTTAGACAATCTTCTCATACCAGAAATCTAGTTATTCTATCGTTGGCAACGGACCGTTAATTTCTTGTCATTGGTGTAAGACTCAGAAATTGTTTACCGAATTCAGTTAAGTTTTGTACCTTGTTAATTTTTAAATTCAAGATTGGCAATTTTCTTAAAATCATTTAATTTATCTTCCACTGAGTTGCTTACTTGCTTCTTTCTCTTCTCATTGTTCTTTCAATCCTTTTCTTCTATTTATTTTTCTCTTTCTTTTATTTTCTTTTCTTCGTTTTCTTCTTCTCTTCTTAACACGTTGAATGCCACGCTAATTCTACATGGCTTGCCCGTCTCGCCAAAATGAATTTGTCAGTATGTGTTGCATATTTTGATGAAATATTATTTACAACAGAACAGTGACGAATTTAATTCACTGAGGTCACCGGTGACCCCATGGCGTTGAAAGGCACTGTTATTTTATTTGCTAATTCTTGTTGCAGTAGTTCGTTATTTCCGCAGTTATTTTATTTATTCTAGTTGAGTGCGTCGAACAATTATTCTTGAGAAGTTCAGCAGATTACTTTCGTGCACAGATATGAGCAGATGTCTGTCGTGAAGTATTAATATAGCGAAGTAATTTTTGGTGAGATATTTTGTAGTCGCGAATCATTTTTTTATCGAGGCGAGTTATTTTACAATCAGGTAATAATGTATGTATTACGCTTTTACCCGATATATTAATTTTTGCATTTTGATCCCGTATTTAATTTCTTAGTGAGCCCTAAAATTAATATGGCGGCAAGTAAAGTACATGCCTCAAATAATTCATCTGACGATTTATTTTCACCAGCTTACTCTAAACGACGCCGAATAGATAGTGAAGCAAGTTCTTCAAGCAGTGACCAGATAACAGCATTCTTACCACGTAGAGATCGAATTGAATCAGACAGTGAAGATGAGCCTGAAAGCGACGATAACGAGGACCAGGAAATAAATTGGCGCATTCCCCAGGGCAAGCAAGCAAATATCTTTTTTTCGGGTTCTTCTGGAATTAGCAGTGCCTGTGATCCTGAGGGTTTCAGTTATACCGAACCCCATAGTTTTTATTTTCTTTGCTACCGAAGAAGTATTTAAAATTATTGGGGTTCAAACGAATGTATATGCTGCAGAAATAAACTAATCCTAATGAAATAAAGCGCTTTTTTGGGTTGATCATATGGATAAGACTAGTGCGATTACCTCAAATTCATCTATGGAGTACAGATGAAGGATATAACCATACATTCCCACGTACAGTAATGTCAAGAAATCGTTTTGAATTACTTTTGAGGTTCGTTCATTTTAGCAACAACGAAGAAAATGACCCTAATAATCGATTGTGTAAGATTATTGAAATTATGGATATACTAAACAGTAATTTTAAAAAACATTACAACCCAGAAGAAGTGTTATGTGTAGATGAATCATTAGAGCCTTTTCGAGGACTTATAAAATTTCGTCAATATTCGACACAAAAACGTCATCGATATGGAATGAAAATAGCCATGTATTTAACAAAATGCAAAGATAGTGAAACTGATGATTGCCTTTCTTCACGTATGAGCCTACTAAGAAATCCACGTCATGAACTTAAAAGAATGCCGGGAAAAGCTAGGGTCACGCGACGATTTTCTAAAGTGTGCTATCAAAAAAATGCGAAAAACCTAGGTCGACTAAAGGCAAAAAACTGTACCAAGAAAGTTGTGTCATACTATGGAGACTGCACTGGTTCACCTTTCCTTTGCTTGGAGTGTTTCAAGACAGTACATCGCAAATAACACGTGCGTATAATCTTTAAGGTTACATGTTATATATATGTATATAAATAAAACTATTTTTGTGTGTTCTATATTGCATTAATTTCTTCAAACCATTTTAGTAACGATAATAATATAAAAAAATTAGAAGCATTAAAAATTTACTCCGGTTACGCCGGTCACCGGTGACCCCCTTGGCGCCCGAACAAACTCAGTGCCGGTCACAGGGGACCCCCATGGCATTCAACGTGTTAAAGCTGAAATTCTCGCCTTAAATTGACTTCATTTTTATGTTTTCAGAAGTTTCTATTTTTAAGTGTAAGTAGGAACAGAGTAAATGCAATCCATGAATGAAAGAATATAAAGATTGCGCTTTGCGCATGTCGGCCATTTTGAATTTTTATTTTTATACTTTTAATGGCATCATGTGTGATTTCCTTTCAAAAAAATATTCGTGATTCTCCATACTAACAATGTATTTCGTGTCTCGCGTGACATAGGTGCGCAGAAAAAACCAATTTTAAATATGGGAACGCGTAATCTATATATTCTTTCCAGAGATGGAAAACAAAACTTTTTTACAGTTGGTTCGGTTTTGTTTTAAGCATAAATCTTCTTTTTGGTGTGGTTTTGGTTTCTAAATGTTTCAAAATTTGGTTTTGGTTTGGTTCTGGTTTAAAGACTATAATATTTAAATGAAACACGCTTTCTATATTAATTAGTTCAATCCTTTATTCCGGCTGTCAACCACATTTATCGTATATCCACAATACCGTCTCTCTTGCCCGTTTCTATGGCAACCCTTATCCCAGTATACTACATCTCTGCCTTTTTTTCCAAAATTAATTTTACATAATTTTAAATTCTAGAAATTTTATTACATATTTTGAAATAAACTTGAAATTTTTTAACGTTAAATTAATCCAAAAATATTATTTTCTTGTGTTCTAAATTATTTAAATTCCTTCATTTATTGATTTAAATACCAATAATTCTCATATAGGTTCAAATTAAGTTAATCGGAATATTCATTTTGATTATCGTCGATATTTTTGTTTATTATTATTATTTATTCCGGGATGCCCTTCATGTGCAGCATCTAAAACACTTTGACGAAGTTTTTTAGGTATAACAATTTTATTCCCTCGCAACAAAATATTATTGTAAAAACATAATTCCGATTCAAATAATTTGTAATTTTTAATTTCTTCATCCCAATTCTGTGAATATAAACCTTCTTTTACTTTAAGTAATTCGACGTCTAATGCTGAACAATTTTCAATATCCTTCAACGATATAGCTATGAGCCTTGCGTACTCCACAATTTGCTGATAGATCTCAAACATTATTAACACAAAGACGTGAAAGAGGGTCGGCTATATTGGATTTTCCTGGTTTGTAAATTATTTTATATCTAAATGATTGAAGACGAAGTACCCAACTCTCAATTCTTGCACAAGGTTTTATTCTTGGACCAAATATGATTTCCAATGGTTTGTGATCAGTAACCAATTCGAACTCGTCCTTTCCGTACAAATATACCTGAAAATGCTCAACTGCACATACTAAAGCCAATGCCTCTTTTTCAGTCTGGCAGTATCGCTTTTCGCACTCTGTTAAACTTTTATTTCCATATGCAATTAATCGTGGTCCTCGCTTATCGAATTGAATCAAGACTGACCCCACTGGACTAGCGTCCGCTATGACTTGTGTTCTGTCCTTAGGATCGTAGAAATCCAATGCTTTATCTGCAGATAATACATTTTGCAACTCTTCAAATCCTACCTTTTGATCGTTTTCCCAAAATTTTTGAATATTTGCCGGACTTTTTAATTTTAAACCTAAAATTTTTCTAATCGGTTCTGTGCGTGTCGCTAAATTAGAAATCCATTTTCCTACAAAATTTACTAGTCCCAAAAAACTCTGCACTTCTTCTATTATATTTGGTGTTCGAAATTTTCTTATTGCATCCATATGACTCTCAAGAGGTTTAACTCCTTCATTCGACAAGACATGACCCAGAAACTCAATTTTTTGGGTTTTAAAAATACGTTTTGAGTCATTTAAAAGTACATTATTTTCCTTTAGTACTTTCAACGCAGCCTTGTATCTTTGATCATGTTGCTCTTCGTTTTCGCCAAAAATCATGTCATCAATGAAATTTATTACTCCCTTACAAGGAATTAAAATTTTTCCCAGAGTTTTCTGAAAAATTTCGGGTGCACATGTTATTCCAAACATAAGACGTGTGTATCGCAATAGACCTCTTTTAGTAATAAATGTTGTAATAAAACGAGATTCTTTAGATATCTCAATTTGGTGGAATGCATTCGTAGTGTCTAATCTAGAAAAATACTGATCTTTCCTTAACTGCGGTAAAATTGAATCCATTGTTGGTAAAGGATGATTTTCACGTGATATTGCCTTATTTGCTTGTCTCATATCAATGCAAATTCGAACATCACCATTGCTTTTTAAAATTGGGACCATTGGTGATACCCATACTGCCGGTTCATTAACTGGTTCGATTATATTTATATTGATTTGTAGTTTCTTATCTATTTTCTCTTCCAAAGGAATGGGAATCCGTCGATAAGGCTGAATAACTGGTTGAACTGACATATTAATTGGAATATTAACAATTACATCTTTAAATTTAGGGAAATGATTTTGAACTGAGTTTATATTTAACCCAATTTTTAGAACTCCCATTGATATAGCCATTTCTTTTCCCAATAAGTCTCTTGATCCATTTTTATAACGTAAAATGTAGCCCATTTTTTTTATTTCCAATACCTATCTCAACTTCAAAACTCCCTAATACATTTAACGGTTTAGTGTTGGCATAAGAGATGAACGTTTTTCCTGGTTTCTTTATTTGATTGTAGATTTTTATATTTTTCCCTTTTACCATTTTCCAAGTATCTTCTCCAATTATATTGCATGAGCTACCCGAATCGATTAATATTTTAATCGGAATACCTCCTAACATACAAGGTAAAGTAGAATTGTCATCGATGTGAAATATATACTCAATATTTTGATCATCTTCAATGGAGCTTATTTGTTCATATTTTTTTCTTTTTTCAATGAATTTTTTATCGTTACCGTATGAACTAGTATTTGGTCTTTTTCCCGCTCTAGTTCTGCAGAAAGTTCTAAAATGTCCTTTAAAACCACATTTGTGACAAAATTTATCTTTGGCTGGACAATTTTCATCAAATGCCGAATGAGTTTTATCTCCACATCGAGTACAGCCTTTATTTGTTCTTGAATCCTTATTTCTTTTACGTGTAGTTTGAACTTTATTTATCTCTACGGACATTGATTTATTTTCATTAAAGTCTTCTAATTGTCTATTCACTGACTCTAATGAATTCGCTTCCATAATAATTTTATCCAAACTAATAGAATCGCCGGTTGCTAAAATAATTCTTCTTAAATCTTTTGAATAACATTTTTCAGTAATTTGATTTATTATATTTTCTTCCATATTTGTAAATTTACATTTTACCGCATGATGTCTCAATCTTATTAAAAATTTGTCAAATTTTTCGTTTTCCTCCTGCTTCAAAAGCCGGAAAATATGTCTTTCAAAAATGTAACTTTGTTTTGGTGAAAAATAATTATCTAATTTTTCTAAGCCTATTTTAAAAATATCCTTATCTTTATTTGTCTCTAATGTTTCATCAACATGGGCATCAGGGATATTATAATAAATCTCCTGTAGGCCTAAACCGCCTATATGCAATAATGTTGCTCGCTTTTTCACATTATCCGAAATATTTGAGGCTGTTAAAAAGATTTTGAATGCTCTCTTCCATTTTTCCCATTTTAGACCTAGCTTGCGTCTCCATCGACATCAAAATTTTCCAAATTAATTAAATTATTTCCCATGATATGAATTTTGAATGTTTTTTTCTAATACAAGATAATTGTTCATTTCAAACAAAATTTTTCCAACTATTTGTAGCTTTAGGATACAAAACAATTGTGAATTTTAAATGATTTCCACAATATCCTGATTAGATATTATGTGTTTTGCGCTATTTTGCACTATAAATTAATTTCCAATTATTTGTAACCTTAAGATACCAAATAATTGTGGATTTCAAATAGTTTCCATAATATCCTGATTAGATATTATGTGTTTTGTGCTATTTTGCACTATAAATTAATTTCCAATTATTTGTACTTCACTCACCAGTGCTTTTCTTCCAGTATGTATTTAAATGATTGTAAATTCAGCTTGTTGACATTTAACATACACAAAATATCTTTTTTTTTTTTTTTTTTTTTTTTTTTAAAACAAATTTTACAAAAAAAAAAATTTAGCGAATTAAAATATATTTTCCAAATTCAGCTATAGGTAATTTGTTATTCCGTTTTTCTTTCTTTTTTCAATTTATCCTCGTCGCCAACATAATATTTAAATGAAACACGCTTTCTACATTAATTAGTTCAATCCTTTATTCCGGCTGTGAACCACATTCATCGTTTATCCACAATACCTTCTCTCTTGCCCGTTTCTATGGCAACCCTTATCCCAGTATACTACAAAGACTGCATAATTTTTTGGTTTTGGTTTTGGTTCAGAGCAAATATGTATGTCTTTTTTCTTAGTTGTTGTGAGTTATGACAGAACTGAAGGAAGCCAATCTAGATTTGCTTGGCAAATTTTTTTCAGCTGTTTTATTTGTTCGCTTCGTGTCCCTTATGTCGTAGGATTCGGAGTTTTTTTTTTATAAGATGCCGCATTAAATTTTCTGGGTGATTATTTGTCATAACAATACAGCATTCAATGCACTTACTGCTATTTGTTATTGAATCACAAACAAATTTTTCAAAAACCGATTTTACAATAATGTCAACTTTCTGAGGTTACTTGATATAATATTTCTTTTATATATAAAAAAACTGAGTGTTTTAATTGTCTATGACTACATGATATAATATTTATATTTTCTATATACTAAGTGTATTTCTTGATAACAATTGGTAACTTCCCCCCCCCCCCTACCCCCCCTGAACCGATAGGTTCTGAAGAGCTTGTGCCTAGCATTTGCTCATAGGGCCAAGGGAAATCCCTACTAAAGGGAGAAAACCTTCGTCAGGCATGACAAGCGGAGGTTGTCAAGGGAGGAGGGTTGATATTGCACTATATTTCAGTTAGAATATTGGGTGATTCATTAAAATCATCAAGTATTCTAAGAAACAAGAAAAAAACAACTGACACAAAAATAAAACAACACAGGCAAACGATATTTTCCAGAAGCGCCAAGAAAAAGCTTTCTAACACATTTCGATGAAGCAATGGAGAAGCTTCTCTTCAAATAATTTCGACACGTTTCGATGAAACTTCTCGAACTTAGACCGATAGGTATATAAGGGAAAAACGTCGTCGAAACAAGACAGTTGAACTCTAAAGCTTCGTCAGAGATTATACAAAACAGAGATTGGAAACGTGATTAATTTGTGGAAAGCGACTAAAAAGGCGATTTGTGATCAATTATTAAAATAGTGATTGTGTATTTTTATAAACTGTGATAAATTAATTGTAATAATTAAATTATTGAAAGACAAATATTTTTAAGACTAATTGTAACGCAGAAATAATTATAAATAAACTTTATACACTAAATTCACATAAATAAAAAGTGTTATCATTATTATAACATCGAACCGAACGGGTAGCACGTCACAATATTATCTGGAAGCAGGATGCACAGCTTTTGAACAGGACGTACTAGTTCGGTCGATGACATTTGTAACTTGTTGTCTTTTCCCTTTGAATGGACAGGAATTTTGATCACAGCAGAACGTACTAATCCATCACCAGATTTGATAACACTAACAATCTTTCCTAGGGGCCATTTGGACGGTGGAGTATTTTCGTTTTGAATGTGAACCATATCATTCGTATTTAAATTGTGATGAATGTTGTATCATTTTTTCCTTTTTTGTAAGACTGAGATGTAATCATCTTTCCCAGCGATCCAAAACTGCTGAAACACTTTTTGCTGAAGACCCCATAACGTGAGCCTGTTATCGACAATTTGTTGAACGTCTTCTGTGAGTGGTCGATGCAGAGTTGACCGTCCGATCACGAGATGAGCGGGCGTAATAGGATTGAGATCGCTTTGAGCAAAAAGACGCCTGGCGTTCATGCAGGCTTCGATCTGTACAATGAATGTGTACATTTGGTCAGCAGTGAGCACTCGAGAACCAAGCATTCGTCTGAAATGATGCTTGAATGTCTTTACTGCAGCTTCCCAAATACCACCTTTAAAGGGGGCACCAGGAGTGGAGAATTTCCAGCTAGTTCCGAATTCTGAAAGTTCCTATTGTGGAAATTGACCGTTCCAATCTTTAAGCATACGAGCCATCTCATTATTAGATCCAACGAACGTTGTACCATTGTCTGACCAAATTTCGGAACAAAGGCCTCTACGGGCCGTCATTTTAGCGAAACATTCGAGGAATGCTTCAACATTGAGACCCCTTATGACATCAAGATGAACTGCTCTGGTTACGAGGCAGATGAAGATAACCACCCAACCTTTGATGGTAGTAGGTTCTTTAGGACGTTGATTAACAGCCCTGCGGAGAGCCGCAGTTTTTGCTGCTGTTTTGCGCAACTTAAATGTTCCCGCAAAGTCCACACCTATGCGTGAAAAAGGAGGTGCAGGAGTTGTTCGGACTGAAGGAAGTGGAGCCATTAGCTGATGAGCCATAGTCTAACTGTGCCTAATGCACTGAATACATTTCTTATTGATAAAGTGCTTTATGAGGAGCCTCACCTTGAGAATCCAAAATTGTTGTCGAAGGATACCAATATAGAGCTGTGGCCCGCCATGATTAGTGCGCATGTGTACATCTTGCACTAGAAATCGTACAAACTTGTGATCATCAGGCAGAATTAGCGGATGCTTTTCATCAAATAAGAATTCTGACCTATCCAGTCTACCGGAGAGTCGTAAAGTAGAATCTGTAGCGCACCATGCAGGTGTTAATTTCAAAAGCAGAGATGCCTTTGGTAAAGGTAAGTTGTTTTCGAGTGCATGAAGTTCCTTTTGGAAAGACACGCGTTGAATTAAACGAATCCATGTCAATAAAGCCTGTTTCTTTTCATTACAAACAACTGTTGCGGCTGCAGGTAACGGTGATGGAATAGAGCTTTTCTTGGGGAGCCGTTTGCAAAGTGAATGCTTAAGAGCACGAATAAATCTTAATACATAAGCTGTCACTCGTAGTATACCAGAAAGAGAAGATCTTCGTTCTAGAGAAGAAACGAATTGTCCTTTTTCATCGATGACAGAGAATTCATCAAGTTCAGGATTTTCGGTTGGTAAGCCTCCCTCCTTAGTAATCTGTTGAGAAATGACCAGTACAGCAGGCGCCTTGCTCAGAGTTTTTTTTAGTTTCTTTAACATCATTTTGCTATTCCTCAACACTGAGTTTGAGTGACCCAGTATTAGGCCATTGTGATTTAGGTATAGACAGCCAAGAGGGGCCGTGCCACCAAATAGCGGTTTTTTGTAAAACAGCTGGGGGCATTCCACGAGATAAAATGTCAGCAGGATTGTCAGTGGTGCTGACATGAGACCAATTGTCTATCTGCGAATTTTCAAGAATTTGAGTAATTCTTGTCCCGACAAATAAGGACATTCTAAATTGATCCTTGTTTATCCAGTGAATGACGATGGTGGAATCAGTCCAACAGTATGTCCTGATATGGTATAATCTAGTGGCATCCTTTACATATTTAATCAGTCTACTAGCAAGCAGAGTACTAAGTAATTCCAACCAAGGGATGGAGAGTACTTTTATAGGTGCGACTCTTGATTTGGAGGTTACCAAATTTGATGTACTAAGGCCGGATGCTTGTATGGTCCGAATATAGATAGAAGCACCGTATACCTTTTCAGAAGCATCACAAAACACGTGACATTCCAGTCATGACAGTAATTGAAGTCAAACATGATAGCTGGTTTTGATATTCACGACATCTTTCAACCAAATGCTGAGGAGCTTCATCAGTCCAGGCAATTGGTGTTGACTCCCGCCAAAAATCTTGCATAATAAGTTTACCGATAAGTATGGTAGGACCATAAAGGCCAGTTGGATCATAGATTTTGGAAATGACACCAATCACATCCGGGGATGATTTGGTAAAGATGTTGACTTGTTGTCAATTTTGAGCTGTAATTTGTCGTCGCGGGGGTGCCAAATCATAGCCAAAACGCCAACTTCATTAAGCATGCTAATATCTGTATTCCGCTCCAACTTTAGTTCCTTTGCTAGATCCAAATTGTTTGTAACCCATTTGGTAAGGATAAAACCACTAGAGTTGTGCATCCCGATCATTTGGTAGTATAGAGTCCTCAACGATTCTGTATCGTCTGAGCTAGAAAGAAGGTCGTCTACATAAAAGTCTTCCAAGGTGACTTTTGATGCAACAGGATATTTTCCTTTTTCATCATATGCGCACTGTCTTAATGCTCTAACAGAGTTGAAAGTAGCCGATGTCATACCCCAAACAACCACTGTGATGAAGTATTCCATTATTGGATCATTTTTATTTGGACGCCACAGTATTCTCTGATAATTCCAATGTTGTTGATGAACATTGACTTGACGAAACATTTTTTCGATGTCAGCAGAGATACCGTATTTATGAAGCCGGAAACGCATAAATATTTTACATAAGTCCTCCTGAAGCCTCTCACCAGGATACTGAAGATCATTGAGGGAGACTCCAGTGCTTGTTAAACATGAAGAATCAAAGACGATTGTGAATTTTTTGTTGCAGATGGCATGATACGGTATGTAGTAGGATAAACTGGTATCTTCAGGAGCTGGAGATGCTAATATCATATGACCGGATTGCATATAGTCTGTCATAAATTCGAAATACAATTTTTCAGTGCTAGGATCCTTGCTTAAACGATGTTCGAACTGAATCATGCGTTTAAGCGCTATTTGCTTAGAATTTCCAAGCAAAGGACCACCTGCTCGAAATGGAATGGTAACAGTATATCTACCATTAGATCCTCTAGAGAAGTTACTGGAGAATATTTCTTCACATAAAACATCGTCCCAAAACTTTCTTATTACTTGATCGAGTTGACTAAGTAAGATGTGTTCATAATTTTCTGATGCATGCAAATGAAGTGAAGATGTGTTCGAAGACCACGATGAATTGTTATTGCTAGTTACCACCCTTCCAAAGCTAGTCTTTTCAGCCAATACAGCATATGATTTAAATGACTTTTTAATTATTTGACCCAAAATAATTCTAGTCCAAAATCCGACTCCTAGGAGAAGGTGAATCCTTCCTGGAATCCAGTATTGAGGATCAGCAAGATCGCGTGAGGAAAGCTCACGGTGAAAATAATTTTCTAGTTGTGAAATAGGCAGTCTGGGTGCAATTTTGGGAACAATTATAAGACGAGTGTCCTTCAATGGGCTCGAAAATGAATAATGTACTACTGTGACATCTAAATAGCCATGGGCTTTCATAGCTATATCATCACCAACGCCACTAATGTAAATATTAGATAGTTTATATGATAAATTCAAACGTTGTAAACAGTCAGTGGTCATTAAGTTGAGCTGCGAGCCAGAATCACAAAGTGCTCGCACAGGCCTCGAAGCGTTGCTTAAGCTGGACATTATTCTAACTTGCATGGTTCCTAATAGAGTATCAGCAGCAAGTACAGTTGTATTTATAGATGTACATCTTGCAGAATTATTTGAGATAGATGGATGTTCAATTGTAGATATGGAAGTGATAAGTTGCGAATCATCTGTTTTAGTCTGTATAACTAATTGCTACTGATTTGCATAGCGATTATTATCTCGTGCTTTGGATTGCGCACCCCATTTACCACGAGTTGCGTTGGCTTTTGCCACAACCATATATTTGGGGCACAGTATAATATTGTGTATATCTTCACAATCAGGGCATTTTCTACCCTTACAACCTTCAGCAGGATGTTTCAACGTAATACATCGTCTACATAGGTTATTGTCTTTTATAAATTTAATACGTTCATCCAAACTAAATGCACGAAATTCTTTACAATTCCATAAATGATGGGGATTACGATTTTTGCAATGTAGAAGACATTCTGCAGGTGGAGGCGGAACAGAATCAGTAGTAGATGTTGAGGTTGAAGCTGAAACTCTTGTTGATCTGAACTGTTTGTTTCCGTTTCCATTTTCTACTGCGGGTCTCTTCTGAGACGAGAGAAATGGATTAGAATTCCCTTTTGCAAACAGGTGGTCATTTTCATCATGCTTCCTGTCCGATTTATTGTCCAGATAATTTTTGCGGGAACTGTGTGCAGTGGTTGTCAAAATGATGATTCTGTTTTCAAGAAATTCCATAAATTCATTGAGGCTGGGTATGGTTGTACCTTGACGTCCGGTTTCCCATGTTTGAAGACCTAGTAGCTTGCGAAGCAAAATCTTGAGGACGATGGGATCCCAATTCTGAGATTTAATTTCCAAATAAGTGAGTGCGTAGAGTGATTGCTTCACAGTATCAATAAACCTTCTGTAATCTGTAGGTGCAGAAGAGGTTAGCTCAGTCAGATCGAGGATTTGACCGATGTGAGCACGCATAAGAATATATGGTTTGTAATATGTGGTCTCAAGAGCATCCCAAATACGTTTCAATTCAGACTCATTTTGTTCCTGAACCACACCAATGAGTCGACGTGCATCTCCTTTCAGAGCGCCAACTATTAAATCAATTTTAGCATACGCAGGGTAGTGTGCATCGAGCACTCTTGCCTTAACAGCAGCCCTGAATAACGTATACTCATTGTACTTGCCATTAAAATGACTCAACTTTATTTGTTGTGGTTTCGTTTGATTAGCCTCGGAAACTTAATTGAAGTTGTTGAGTTTCCGTTTTAATCCGGATCTGGCAGCATCGTATGCACGGGAGATCGCTTCCAGTTCAAACTCCATCTGATCATCATTATAGTCAATCATGCTTACATGCTCCAGAATTTTATTTTAACTTCTGGTGTAACCAGCCCAATTAAGATCAAGCCTCTCAAGGAGAGATTCAACATACGCCATGTTAGCTTCAGGAAAGCGGTCATTAGCCAGATATTTTTCCTGGAAGCTCATTAAAACACGCTTGAAGCTTTCTTTGCTCGCCTGATATGGAGTCCACTTATTATTTAATGCCATTTTGACCACAGCGTGTGCCAGTCAAAAATATTATGAGTATGCCGTCAAGCAGTATGAATGAAACAAAATAAAGAACTGGTCAATGATACAATTGACCGCAGTAATTAAAGCTATAATGAAAATTCAAAAGGAAAAAGATCATGCAATAGCTACTAAATTTCAAATCCTTATAGTTATTAATTTTTCTGCCTCGTGGTCAAGTCTTGAGGTGACATCTGCTCTCTTTCTAGCATATTATCGATTGGCAATATGGACGAAGGATATGTGAACGTATTTGGCATTATAAATAATGATGTAGAAGGAAAAGCCATATGGACCAGACGGATAATAGAATTATGAATTAATTCCAAATAGACCTATGTTATCACACATAGGTCTATAGGTCTATAGGTCTAACGCAAATATTCCTCTAATCTATTTACAAGACTTTGACAAAAACTGAGAATAGCTTCATAATGGCAACACACAACACACTGAACGCACTTGACATTGTAAAATATTATTAGGAGTAATAATATGAATAAATGTGAGAATATTCGAGATCCATTGATCGGTATCTCATTCCCATTCCATTTTAGCGAGGCTAGCGAATGAAGCGAGAGCGACATTCGTCTTTGGACCTTCAACACAACCCTGGCCATTATTGTGCTAAAGGCTGTGCGTAGAGAACGCACACTAATGCCAAATGGAGAATTATGTACCAATTGAATTTTTTAGGCAGAGTTACTAGAACTTGACTGCCCGAGGTTTGCATACGTAACACGTGAATATTATTAAAACGTGGTGAGCGCGAGGTGCTCCTTGTGCGAGGCACGACCTTGATAAGGCAGGATTACAATTTTGTCAATGTTTCAGTGTGAGGTGCACATTTGAATAACAACACCACGGCTGGGATTTATCGCTTAATTTGACAAGAAGAATTTTATATCGCTCAAGAGCTCATATATCCATATCCGAAAATCAATACTATTTCAAACACCGTAGCCATTGAGTGAACATCAACAAAGCGGATGCCCAAGCAATGACCACATTATGAAATCAATGAAGAAGGCAATTTGAGAATAAAATGGAATGTCGTCCAATTTCCCTCTTAATCATTCCGTCAAGAAGAGAATTTATTGAAACACAAACTGATAAAATGCCAAACGAAATGCCTTTCCTTACACGAAAATTTCAAAGGATTACTCACAGCCCAGATAAGCATGAATAGAAAATATCAGCCTCGAACCACACAATTCCTGCCAAATGAAAATAAATTGACATATTCCCTTTTTAAAAAAAGATAAAACAATGAGGAGAACACGATTTAGGAAAAACTTCACAGACTTAACAAAATACGCGATTTTATACTGCTTGATTCCACGAGGCAGAATCAAGACAAAAATATGCTGCAAGGCAGCGGTTTTCCACTGCTTGACCCTACGAGGCAGAATCAAGACAAAAAACATGCTGCAAGGCAGCGGTTATACACTGCTTGATTGTACGAGTCAGAATCAAGACAAAAAACATGTAAGGCCTCAGTTATACGACGATCATTGTAATGAAGGAAATTGTTGAACTAGTGAAAACGGAACGCTTTTCTTTGATTTTTAATGAAAGGTGGTTATACCTCTTTAACGAATGTCATAGAAACTTTCAGTCAGATTTTCGTTCATAGCTAAGTTGTCTAATGGTTTTTTTTATCGAATCCAATTTGATTATTTCTTCCCTTTCCTTTCTTTACCGATGAATCACAAATTTTATCCATTTTCTTTTATATATTATTATTTTCTTATTGGGCCGCTGAAGTTTGAGGTTAGAATATCGACGAAAATTTCCTGATGAAGGAATCAACTTGGCAGTTCTCCAGTGGAATGAAATGAAGTTGAAACGCAGTCCACAAAACAGCTGATCGATTAAAACATGTTTCGCCATTCAAATTATAAAAACAATTATAAAAAACAAATTACGTGATATACCTAAGATTTTTTATTTAAAATCTATTTACTAAACTATTTCCCATGTTTTGCATTATTTTTTTAAAAAGAAATAATCTTTGTAATAGGTTAATTTTCCATTGTAAAATGATTTCCTTCATTACAATGATCGTCGTATAACTTAGGCCTAAGCTACGAGGTAGCAATTACCTGAATTTTCTTGTTTTGGCTGAGTGCCAATAAGAAAAAAAACCATAAACAAACAAAGAAATGGTAGATTGTATGTTTCCAAAGGATCTTTCCCGGGTTTCGGCACCAAAATGTTCGTTGTAGTATTAATATTTGACTGATTTAGAATGAAATAAAAAAACGTCTGTTTTCTATTGATAATATTTTCTTTAATTGATGTTACAATAATGTCAACTTTCTGAGGTTACTTGATATAATATTTATTTTATATATAATAAAACTGAGTGTTTTAATTGTCTATGACTATATGATATAATATTTATATTTTCTATATACTAAGTGTATTTCTTGATAACAATTGGTAATATTGAGCACTCCTTAACATTTTTCTTGACGTCTTGAAAACTTTCTTGGCCATTCACTTGACCTCTTCTTGACTAGTTTCTTAACCGCTTTTGATCATCTTCTCTAGCACCATTTGACCGTCTCTTGACCTATTTTTTTGACCAGTACCAATCCGTGTAAATAGAAAAGCGACGTGAAGAAAGATTGTATAGAATCAGGTACTGATCCATTTCTATAAACTATTTAGAACTTTTCTTCACAAACTGTTTAAAATTTGAAACTTGGATACTTGAACGATTATGGAAAATATGATTGGAAAATTAAAACGATTTACGATTGTTTTAAGGTTTTCAGAATAATGATTTGAGATGGTATTGCAACAATTTAAGGACTCAACGATTTCATTTCAGAATAAGCCTATAAGTCTGCGATACGTTTATTTAAAAAACAAATAAAAGTTATAATTTAAACATTTTTTTTTTTTCATTTTAGCATTTGAACAAAAGTCGGTATGTTTAAATACATTGCTGACAGAACAACAAGGTCTTTCATTGCAAGCAGCAGGAAATTGTTTATCATCAATACATTTACGACAACAGCTTTATATTTATGCACGTTATTTTATTGCATTGACAAGATGTAAACAACCAAAATATGATACACAACAACAACAACAAAATAAACGTTTCACACCAGATGTTGTTTCTGTTTCTGAAAAAACATTTTCAAATTATAAAACTGTTGAATTATTAACAACAAAAAATCAAAGAGAAAAAGCAAAATTAGGCTTAGCACGTGTCGGTACAAGGGCTGCATTAAATTTTTCATTTGCATTTCTTCGTCGTGCATGGAGATCTGGAGAGGATACCGAACTTTGTAGTGAATTATTAATGGAATCATTAGAATCATTACAAGGTTTACCAGAAGCTTCTTTGTTTGATACATCACATGTATCACAATTATGGATTGAAGTATTAGAACGTTCTATAAAATTTCTTCGACAAGTTGTTCTCGGTGATGTTATGGGTGGAAGATGTATTGCTCCTCGAGAAGATCGTAATATTGCCCTGTGTTTATTACTTGAATTAGGTACACAGAAAGGTACCTTAGGTGCTTCATTAGAAGCTATAGTTCTACTATTGACTTTATGGGAAAAAGAGAAAGGCACTGATGATAATAGAGACTTACCACAAAATACAGGAGCACCTTTAGTACCTATTCTAAAACGTTACGAACGAATATGTAATTATGGTATACCATCCGGACAGGAGACATCACTTTCAAGTGCAACCGAATCATTTTTAAGGTATTTAAAAAGTTTAAGATTGCCCGCAAAATTTCTTCGGTTTTTGCATAATAATAAATTAACATGTAATTTTTATAATTCATCAAAAATGAAAAAAAACATCTTGCTTTATAAGTAATTACCATTTATCTGGCAAATTCAGGTACTATTGAACATCATCAGAATCTCAAAATTCTCTACCATTAGGTTTACGTTTAGAAGAGACCCACAAAAAAGCTAATCTAATAGTGCAAGGTCCAGAAGATATGGTGTGGTTAGGGTAAAACATCCCTTCTAAACTGCTGCAGCTTTGTCCTGGTAATCAAAAATGTATACGGCCTGCCGCTGTAATGAAGAAAGTCAACACGTTTTCTATTGACTAAATTTGACATTTTTTCAAGAGCTATCTTCAATCGATCGAGTTAACTTTTTTACACATTCAATGTAATTACCGGAGATTACTCGAAAGCAACTCAATGGATTTGCCTCACCCAATTCTACCAGATTCTAAGCATTACTTTTTATGACTGTAGACTTGCATTATCAGTTGGAAGTGTTAGCTCTGTGTGTTTTCCTCTTTCGTGTAATGTTTTTGTAAGGGATCCAATTTTCATCTCCGGTTGCAATTCGCTTTAAAAATGGGCTGCTTTGGTTCCGTTTTAATATATCGCATATATTGTAGCGATTTAGTACATTTTTTCTCATGCAAAGATTGTCGAATCCAATAGTTGAGTTTGGTTGGTCCACATGGATATATGGAGATTCTCCGCTATCTGCCCCACCATTTGTTTTGGATTTGATGACACATAAGCGATAAGTTGGTTATCATTCATCTCTTGAGGCCTACTATATCGCTTTGCATTTTCGAGTGAAATATCACCTGAACGGAAGCGCTTTAATTACTTGTGCACATAACATTCGGTAATGTAGTCATCACCGTACATACATTTTTGATGCTGAACTTTCATGTTTGTGGCAGAAAAATAACATACCAGCTCTTAAATCTCTCTGTTTCATTTCCATATTTAATCTAAGTTTCTTCTGTTAATTTCAAAAAATGCACTGAAAAATCGAACGAATTTTGCGAACAATCTGATACAACTAAAAAAAAATATTCATTTCATAATTTAAACTTTTAGATTTTTAACATTGCCCGATCAAGAAACTAATAATGTCGACTTGAAACAAGCAGCTGTTGTTATCATAAGTCATTTAGATAGACTGGCTAAACCGCATATGCCAATGGGATCTATGTCGGTTACTTATGCTAAATCGAAATTTATTTTAGAGGAACAAAAAGAACAACAAGTATTCGCTTTAGGATGGCTTTCTTTATATTCAGAGAGTTATGGTTTTACTGCTGAACCAGCTGTCGGAATTCCCTTGCCTGGAACGAATTCATCTTATCCACAATATTCAGCACCAAATTTAAATATTGATTTTGAAATCAAACAAATCGTATTTTCAGAAGAAATTGTATTATTATTATCAACAAAAGGGAAATTATTTAGCTTGAAAATTAGTAAACCAGAATGTGGTCCAGTACCTTTTGAAGATTTATTTTATATTGATATTATCGCAGCACACTGTGAAGGAAAGCATTTTCTTGCTTTAGATGGTAATAATTTTGTATACAGTTGGGGTACTGGAGAAGGTGGTCGTTTAGGACATGGTGATAATAATTCAAAAGAATTGCCTACCAAAATTGTTGCATTAAACGATAAAAATATACGAAAAATCTATTGTGGTTGTTCTTATAGTGCAGCAGTATCCTTATCTGGTGAATTGTATACATGGGGAAGAGGAACTTATGGTCGTCTTGGACATGGAAATTCTGATGATAAATTATTACCATATCAATTGCAAGCATTAAAAGGACATAAAATAATTGATGTTGCTTTAGGTAGTGGTGATTCTCATTCATTGTGTTGTACTGAAGATGGTCTGATATTTGCATGGGGTGATGGTGATTTTGGAAAATTAGGTAATGGTTCATGTAATGGATCACAAATACCAATACAAATTGATCAACTTCCAAGAGTTCAAAAAGTCTATGCCGGTTCACAATTTAGTGTTGCATTAACATGTGAAGGTAAAATTTATACATGGGGAAAAGGTTTGGGTGGACGATTAGGACATAATTTTGTGGGAAAATCTTTACAAGGTGTTACAGAAATCGTGAATACACCAAAACTAATACAATGTTTAGATGGTAAAATTATTGTTGATATATCAGTTGGAGCAGCACATTGTTTAGCATTAAGTAATAGTGGAGAAGTTTTCGGATGGGGTCGTAATGATTATCACCAAATTTGTCCGCAATCAATATCAAATGGTCCGATAATTGTTTCACCAATTCTTGCAACTCATCCATCCGTTCGTATATCCGGAATGGCTTGTGGCACGTCACAAAGTATTTTATGGTGTAAAACTTCAATTTTTGGTATTCCAACAAGTGTACCATTTGTAATTGATCTGTCTGAACATACATTTCGACTTCTTGATCAATTACTTGGTATGGTTTCTGGACAAGATATACGTCAAACACCAAATCAAGAATCTGAGTGTATAGCTGTGTCATGTTTAAATCTATTACGTCTACAATTGCATGCATTAATTGCAAATAATTATTCAGCAAAAGTTACTGGATTAGGAGAAGGATCACGTTTATTAATCAGTTTGAAATCAAGAATATTAGGATTGGCTGGAGGATCTTGCGTTCTAAAAACTATGCAAGAAGCAGCACAATGGGCACTTCAAGTTGGTTGGAGTGTTTTATTGCCAACTGCTTCAGAAAGAGCACAAACTTTAACATCACTTTTACCATCTGATCCGGCTGCTTCAACTTCTGGACATCGTTTTATGACCGATTTACTTGTTGGATCTTTAATGGCCGAAGGCGGTTTGGAAACTGCATTATATCAAGCAATTAATTCTTCTGATAGTGATGATTGTATGAATAATGGACATAATTTGCCATTATTACATTTAATTAAGCAATTACTTAAAAATAATTCTGCTTTAACACAAGCTCGATTATCGCAACTATTAATAAATTCATCATTTTTAAAAACTGATTCCGATTGTTTAATGATGAATCCAGGGCAAACATCACCCAGTTTAGATTTATTACATAGATTTCAACGATTATTATTTTCACATATTCATCAAGCAAAATTCGATGATGTTTCTGGTGCTGAAGCATTACTAGGAAAATATGTTCAAAATGCAATTAGTTTATGTACAAGTTCATTATATAAAGCACATGAAATAGCATTGCAAGGAAAAGATGGTATTGCTGATATATTAAAATCAGATATATCAGATACATTACTATATGAGATGCTAATCGGATTGGTGCTATTACATCGTGATAGACCAAGTATATTGCCGGCTTTTGAATGGACAAAACATTTTATACCATTATTACATGCTCTCGATAATCTAAATCGTATTATATGTGATTGTGAATATCAGGTAATATATATATATATACTACTGTGTTCAAAAAGAAAGGTGAATTTTTAATTTGAACTTCCCGCGTTAATCGAATCGGACAAATGAATTTTTTGCAAGTTGGTAGGACTGTTAGTCACATCTGTGACAAATTACATGTCAGTATCATCATTAGTTTTTAGTTTACGCTTGGTTTTGTGAAGAAAGAAAAGTGAATTTGGCGATTTTTACGATGTCAAATTTTGTTGAGAAAAGAAACGCCGCCGCTGAAACGTATCGAATGTTACAAAAGGCCTTCGGTGACGAGACTATGTCACAGAAAAATGTTTACAAGTGGTACAAAGACTTCAAAGAAGGCAGAGAATAACGTGTTGATGACTTGGAGCGCTCTGAACGACCATCGACGTCAATTGATAAGCAACACATCAAGAAAATCAAAGAATTGGTGCTCGAAAATCGTCGATTAATAATTCGAGACCTTGCCGACATGCTTGCAATATCAATTGGATCAGTGTAAGCAATTTTGAAGGAGCATTTGTGCCTCAGAAGAGTCAAATCGCATTTGGTGCCAAAATTTCTCAATTTTTTCGAATTTCTTCGTGGGTTTTTCGCCAAAAACTCCACTTATGTCGCTCCACAACCACAGTATTCGCATGATTTAGCACCGTGTGACATCTGGCTGTTCCCAAAGCTCAAGAGATCACTCCGGGGAAATCGTTTTAAGTCGACTGAAGAGATCAAACGTGAATCGCTACGCGCATTGAAGGCTATACCTGAGGACGACTTTTTAGCATGCTTCAAAGATTGGAAAAAAAGTTGGCATAAGTGTATTGTAGCTGGGGGGGATTATTTTGAGGGGTACGAAATCGATTTGGAAGAATAAATAAAAATTTTTAATTTTATAACAAAATTCACCTTACGTTTTGAACACAGTGGTATATATATATATTTGTATATTGAATGAGAGAAAAAGTTTCTTTGCAAAAATGATGAAACAAGTTTTTTCATATTTTAAATGATGTTTAATAAATAATAAAATATGTGCCATTTTGTTCAACCACCTTTTGGCATTTTTCAGACAAGAGCATAGTTCCGTCAATGCAAAATTTTTGTGGCCAAGCCGAAACAAATGGTAGTCCGATGCTGCATCAAAACTTCCCAGCCCAGCTCTCAATTATTCATGGGTCGCCAAAGGTGTGCGGGATCTGGCGTTGTGATCGTAACCGACACCTTTCCCATTTATCAATTCTGGTCGCTTTCTTTTGATTACTTGCCGTAATCTTTATAGTTGTTCACTATACAGGTAATAATAATAATAATAATTCCACCACAGCAACACTTTTCTTGATGGCAATCCTGCCTTTGCCACCGTTTGCGAAGCCTCACTGGCTTTGATCACGATCTTTTTCGTACATTATTGTCGTACGTGATCCATTTTTCATCGCCCGTAATGAGCCGTTTTAAACATAGTTCGATTTCGTTCCGTTTTATTACCGATTCACAGATGAAAAATCGGTCCATTAAATTTTTCATTGTTAGTGTGAGTTTATTTTTTGTATCCCTGACTCATTTAAAATAGTTTTATGGTTGATTTATGTCTTTACCGATATCATGACTGCTAATGTGCCGGCTTGCTCAACTATATCCATGATTTCATCGACTTTTTCTGTGATAGGTCGATCAGAGCAAGGTGCATCTTCACACCAAAATTTCCAGATTGAAAATTCTTGTTTTGTTCCACATGTACTGATATTGCATCATGTCAGATCTTTTTAGCAGCCTGAGTCGCATTCTTCCCTTTTTTCGTAATAAAATTTCAAAATGTATCGAATTTTTTCTTTTGTTTCACTCATTTTCAAGACGAAATAACTTTTGACTGAATAAACAACTATATATATTACATTTTTTTTTTTTTTGATATTCCGTGAAATGTCATCTGTCGAAGGTACGCAAGTATTGCGAATTCCGATTAAGGCCTAAGTTATAATAATATATATCGATTAAACCATGTTTCATCATTCAAATTCTAAAAACAATTATAAAAAACAAACTGCGTGATATACCTAAGATTTTTTATTTAAAATCTATTTACTAAACTATTTCCCATGTTTTGCATTATTTTTTTTAAAAGAAATAATCTTTGTAATAGGTTAATTTTCCATTGTAAAATTATTTCCTTCATTACAATGATCGTCATATAACTTAGGCCCAACTTAGGCCTATTCCAAACTCCAACGGAATTATATTCCGTCGGACAAAATCATTCCGACGAAATTTTGATAGATATTCCAAACTATGACGAAATGTAAACAAACGTTGCGCGTGAATAAAAATTTCGAAGATTTTTTTAATGGGACTCATTGCATTTAGCTCGTTAGTAACTATCTCACAGAAATTCCCTTCCCATTTCCCTTTTCAATTTTTGTATATCCTTGTGCAATACTTGGATATTCGCTAAGCAATTCAATCAGCCTTTTGTATTGCTTTTTATTTGTTGAATTTAACGACCTATATTTGAATAACATTTAAAAAATTAAAATTTACTTAAATTAAACTAAATTAATGGCAAACTTTTTAATTTTATGTCTTGAATTCAAAATTCCTACAAAATATTTCTGTCGGAGAAAAAAACCTCAATTTTTCGATTCCTACGGAGTTTGGAATAACAAAATTCCGACGAAATGAATTTCGAAATTCCGTCGGAATCTAGAATAGAAATTTTAATTCCGTAGGAAATTCCTATTCCGACGGAGTCTGGAATAGCAATATTATTGCCAGAGTTATGCGATCTTAAAACCGATAGGATACGAAGAAACTTATTCCCCTATTCAATATAAATATGTATTTTATATCGTATTAAAATTGTTATTATAATATGTATATCTATTCTATAGGATTCCGATGATATGGGTTGGCCTGGTATTATTTGCCGTGGTACACAAAAATCATCTCCAATGCAAGAAGAACCTCAATTGATACGAAAATATGATTTCGAAAATCACATTATTGACAGTGGCAAATGGATTATAATTAATGGATTTGTTTTCGATGTACAAGATTATCAGTAAGTATTAACAAAGTGAATATAAATTATCAAGAAATGTTAGTCCATAGTGAAACAATTACTATGTATAACGTAAAGTGTTCTAATTTCGTACTTCCTAATTTCTACTAATTCCGGTTTGATTACAGACCTGTTGCTATATGTAAAATTTTTTACCTTTTTAGGTCCATAAGCAAACTGTTATTGGTAAAACTAAGTGCGGTCGGACTTAGGAAAAAGTGTCAAACCAAAAAAAATTACGGCTCGTAACTGTTCGGCTCCTCCAAAATAATAAAATACAGTACAAGTTTTTAGAGCAATGGTTTTCAACCCTCTGAGACCTGTGAAACTCTTCTAGCTGATGATATTAAAATAAGAACCCTATTTGCGGTAAAAATATCGATGTTATTCTCTTTCTTCTACGTATGGGTTTAAAGTTTAACTTTGTATAGAATTCCGAAGGTTTAAAATCGGTGCTTTAGAGAAAAATTTTGTCAGCTAGTAGAAAATTTCTTCCTTACTTTAGTTATCTGAGTTTGTGAAAATATCAAAAAAAAAGAATTCCAAAATAGATTTGCCCTTTATAAAATTTGGCAATATATAAGGTTTGATCAAAATTTGTTAGAAATAATCATTGATCTGTAACGTGCTATGTTGACTGTAAAGTGCGCTCCTTACTTCTTTCGGAAAGAAATAAATACCTATGACACCACCATCATGAAACGCACACAAAAATTTTACCTTTTTAGGGTGCAAACGATTCTGCTAAATGACTTCTGGAAATGCAATGAAACCAGAAATGAGCTTTTCATCACTGAGAAAAATTTTTCAATTAAAATGTGTGTAATTTTGTAGTTGTTCAAGACCACAATCAAAAAACCTACAACGCAATAAATGGTCATTTAGCTTTAATCCCTGCATTAGCTTGATCTTGTAGGGTTTAGGCCCAGCTCTTTGGGCAAAATATGCCATATGATAATCCCTAATATTGCGAACTTCGAGCATTCGATGAATTTGGATCATTCCTTACATTTTCGTTTACAACAGAAATATTGGCTTCAGACCGAGCGTCCCCACATCATTTAAAGAATAATTGTTTTTAACTTTTCCGCAATCGATAAATAGCTTGCTGAGATGGACGATTATGTCAACCATAAAATTCACAAAGTCCACATTGAGTTTGAATCGAAGATTGATTTTGATAATATTGTAAGTTTTAATAACTTGTAAACGATGTTCCACTGTGAAACGCTCCATGAATGGCAGACTATACTGTCAACTTATTAATGAACATTGCTACAATCCCTTTCAGAAGTTATATCTTACCCATTGGATAAACCTTTATAAGCTTTTTCAAAAATAGATTCGGAATCGCTTTTCTATTGCTTTATTATCATAGAATGGGAATAAAGCTTTATAATGGTAAAAAAATTGCGGCCTGCAGATTTTGATGGATCTTCAGGTTTAGAGGTCCTCAGAAAATTTCCGTCCGACGGTTTGTCTATTTATCTGTTTCAAAATTTGGTTTAAACGATATCTTTTGAAATGTGGAAATCTGGCCGGCTGTAGTAATAAATCTCTATTGTTTTTGGTATCGATCTGAGAAGGATGATATTTACGGTATAATATTTTCTGTTCCAACTCTTAAATGTTGAATTTTCTGTAATTTGATAAAGATGATTGATTACGATGGCTTTTAAAAATAAGGTTCGCAAACGAAATTAATCATAATCATAAATATGAACTTGGGGTGAATTTCATAAATTTGTTTCTAATTTCAGTTGTGATAATCCAAGTACAAATGAGATATTACAAAACGGAATTGGTAAAGATTTAACATTGGATTTAAACAATCCTTTGCATAGAAGTTCTTTAGAATATATAACTGCACATTTGAAAGTTGGAAAATATGGACCGAATAATTGTGAAGAGAAGGTATAATTATAAATTTATATACAATATAAAAATTTGTATACTTATGTATTTTTAATTTCAGTCAAATAATAATCAAACAAAAGTTTTAACACATTTCAAATCTGAAAGAACTTTATCATATTTATTGGGACTACGTGCAGGAATATTACAATCTGGACCAATTTTACAGCCAGCTGAAATTCAATGTAAAAATTTGTTAAAATCAAAAATTTTAAGCGGTGGTCTTCAAATATTACAACCACCAAATCCTTTTGATGAAGAAAAAGGTGAAGCACGAAGTAGTGCATCAACAGCTGGTAGTACACCGACAGAACCATCTAATCAAATACCAGCATATCAAATACCAGCACATGTGATGACTTGGCCGCATACACTTATTGCACAACGTGTTGAATCACTTATTATTGGTTTAAGTGAGACTAGATTAACAGATCCGTTAGTATGTACATGGATATCGATATCTGAAAAATTTTGTAAAGAAAGTAATTTAATTTGGCATCAAGAATTTACACCGGAACATCCAGTACAAGAATTGGAACGTCTTTTAGCAGCAGCATTGATTCGTCATCAAAGTCTTGGTCCTTTAATATTGGCTGTAATTGATTGTGAATTGAGTGGTCTAAGTGAGAAACCACCAAAACCTGTTGCGGAAATAATTCGTGTAGTCTATCAAACTAAATGGACAATAATACGAATGCGACAACAATTAAATCGTAGTTATAAAGAAGTATGTGCTCCGATGCTTGAACGTTTACGGTTTCTTTTGTACGAAGTACGGCCAGCTATAAGTCTTGAACAATCCGGTCTAAGGAAATTATGTATTTTACATAAGTTACCAAGATTTAGAACATTAGTCAAGAGAATAATTGTTGAAATGCGTATAGCAAAAAAACAATTGGCTTGTGCCAAGCCTGAGGATATCTGGAATGTAACAATTCAAAGTCAAAATGCTATTCAAAAAAATTCTTCACAAGAAAATCTATGTAAAAATTTATCAATCGAAAATATATCTCTTCAGAATTCTGTAAAATCTCCAAGTATTGAAAATTTGACATTATTAAATTCTCCAAAATCAGAAAAAAAGAATTTATCAAATGAAAATCTTCTTGATGTTGGTGCTGGTGATAGTAATTTTATAACAGAAAAAAAATCGCCAATTGATGATCCTATCAAAACTCCAACAAATGATTTAGATTTTGATTGTGATAAACAAAAAGAAGCTGAACAATTTATCAATGATGTTATATTAAAATTGAGTGAGAAATGTCTATATTCTGGTTGTGATTCTGGTGAATTGAATATTCCGATTATGACACAACTTGTTGATTTTGTAATGCAAGAAGTTTGTGATGTTGAAACATTACGTCGAGCTATGTATTGCCAAGTACAACGTTATCAAATTCGAAGACAAGGATTGGAAATGTTTAATGAATTATTAAAAATTAATGGCCTATTAGATGCTGTCCAATATAATATGTTAAGTGGTTATCTAGGATTACATTTAAGTCATTCAAAACAGAATATTAAAAGTATTCTCGATGATTTAAATATGGTAACAGCATTTCAAAAAGCGAATTTAATTTTAGGATTTTCTAAAATTATCGAATGGTCTATTAATGAATTACAAAAATTAGTCAATCAAGAACAAATATCTTTAAAACCGAAATTTCATGGTGAACGAGATAACTCAAATTTTGGTACTTATGTATTTTTAAAGAAACTACCAAGAGCTCGTTTTCTGTTGAGCATATTTGGTATACTTGCGAAAAATCTTGGTCCAAATGAATTAAGTTTATTAATTAATTCTGGTACATTGGGAACGATTTTAGGTCTTCTCCGACAAACTGGTGGTGATATAATGTCGACAAGAAATGGAAATGAACTTACTGTTGTTTATGAAGATACAATATTAAAGGTAAAAGTAAAGAAAGAAAGTAAAGTAAATAAAAGAAAATAAAAGTTAAATTTTTTTTTAATTTTGGTTAGCAAAAATCTAATAAAGCAAATTTAACTGGTTCTGAATTAGCGAAGCTCATGAAAATTGGTACTAGAATTTGTCGTGGAGCCGATTGGAAATGGGGTGATCAAGATGGTACACCACCCGGAGAAGGTCGAATTATTAGCGAAGTTGGAGATGATGGGTAAGAAGTATTGTATATGAAGCAGAGAGTCGAAACGAAATTTATTCCATTCCGGTTTATGGTTTTGTTCCTTAAGTTTTTTCGACTCAGGTAACGTTCTGGTTTTGAAAAAATAAAATTTTATTTCGGTTACGGTTCGGTTTGATTTCTGTTAACTTGACAAAAACTTAAATTGCAAGAGAAACGAAAATTCATTAAATAAATACATGTAATTTTCCTATTAATACACAACACATAGTAATGATGTGATCTTAAGCTTTTTAACTTTCTATACGAAGTATATGTTACTGGAACCAAATCTCCACGTGTTATAAGATTCTAAATCGTTTGCAATCATTTTTATTCAATGTCTGTCTGTCGTCTGTCTGTCTGTCTGTCTGTCTGTCTGTCTGTCGGTCTGTCTGTCGTGTACAAGATTGCGGCCGTATTTTTGAAGCAATTTCCATGAAAATTAGTAAGAGCGGTTTTTTGCTCATGAGAACCGTTCTATCAGAAGTTGGGTTTGATCGAACTAAAACTTCGGGTAGCCACCGAACGAAAGTTCGGTTTTTTGTGTTTTTACATTACAGGGTATTGTAACGTTATTTATGGACCGATTTCAATGAAATTTGGTATGAGACTCTTTTTCAATATCCAAAAATCAATTGAATCCGATTAAACTTCGGGTAGCTGCCGAACCAAATTTGGATTTTTTGTATGAAATTTGGAGCATAACTTTGGGTGCTCGGACAAAATTTCGAAATTTTTGTACAAAATAAATCATAAATTGTTGTATGAAATAATTTGATCGATATGTATAGAAGTTTCCATAGTGGTTTGCGCACTATAGCTTGTTTGTTAAAGAAATTGTTTTGGAATTTGTGTTGCCTAATCGAGGTTTTAGTTGCCATGTGTTTATATCTCTGGTTTCATAAATCTTATAAAGCTGAAATTATTAAATTAAGTCCTGAACATCGATTCAGGCATACATTTGTCGTCGTTTATTGCCACCTTTTTTGAAAAATTTCCCTAATATGAAAAAAAGGGTTTGCCACCTCGCTAAATCTAATTTCGAAAAGGAAATTATTTATACTGTCGGGAAATTTTTTGCCACCAATTTTTCTGACGTGTTTTGGAGCTAGTCAGTATTTTTCCGTTAGTAAATTGTATGAAAGATTTAGTTAATTTTAAATAAATTTTTTTTTTTTCTGTTTAACGATTAATTCTCAATTAAATTAATTTTTACTTTAGTACTATTTAGCACTAAACTAAATGAAATTATTTTTCTCTTTTAGAAAAATAATAATTTTACCAAAAAAAAAATTTTTAGTTACAAAAAAAAATTAACAAAAAATGACAATGTATTCTCCGAATAATAAAAACATATGTTTCGAACTCAATGACTAAATACACATTTACTTGCACCCATTCTGACGTATTTTATCAACCATATGTGGTGTCTTGTAAAAGTGACTTCGAATGTCGACAAATGTAGCCTGTTCTGGAATCATAGCTTGGAAACGTAGCCGAAACGAAACCCCAAATGAACCGCCTGTTTGAACAAAGTAGAAACCGGAACCACATCGAAATAAAAAAAAAAATGAACCGAAACGGGATTTCAAACTATCTAAGAATATCCTTTCAAAATATATAAAGTAAAGGTAAAATGTTTAATGACATCAGCGGACAGATTAAAGGTCATATATAATGTCGGTTTTCGGTTCAGGTCCTGTTCGACTATTTTTTTTTTTGTTTATTTTCCAATTATATCGTTGCGTGCTATCTCTCTGGTTCGAATGTTATATAATAATAACACTTTTTATTTATGCGAAATCGGTATATAAACTTTATTTAAAATTATATTTGGGTTTACAATTAGTCTTAAAAATATTTGTTTATCAATTATTATTAATTTATCCACAATTTATTTACAATGGACAACACTATTAATTACTTATTATTAGGCTAGTCAAAAAGTTCTCGGGCCCGATAAGAAAAACACAATTTTATGGTTTGAAATACTACCTTGATCTACAAGGTGTTTCCCAAAGTAAACAGGACTTTTTGAATCTAGCGCCCCTAGTGGCGCCATCTATATGTCGACTGGTGCGTTAGAATCTGCTATCCTTTATCGACTTCCTGTGGGAATTTCATGACATTTCATCTATTGAAAGTGAAGTTATTGCGTTTTAAGTGTCAGTATGTTTGTGTCATCGGTGCGAAAATGAGCTTCGAACGACCAAAAATTGCTCAGAATTCAACATTCGAAGGACATCATTAAAGAGGTCAAAAAGGACAAAAACTTCCTTTATAACATTGTGACTGGTGACGAAACGTGGTGTTTTCAATATGATCCCGAAACGAAACGCCAGAGTGCTGAATGGAAGGCGCCGGACGAGCCGAAACCCAAAAAATCGCGCCTGGAGAAGTCAAAAGTGAAGACAATGCTGATTTGTTTTTATGATTCCAAGGGTATTGTCCACAAAGAATTTGTTCCACCCGGTCAAAACGTTAATGCGGTATTCTACCTAGGAGTTTTGAAGCGTTTGGTGCGCCGTATTCGACGTGTTCGGCCCGAATATCGCGAAGATGGAAGTTGGCGTTTGTTGCACGATAATGCGCCATCTCATCGATCGACGCTTGTGACCGATTATCTCACCAAAAATCACATTTTAACCATCAACCACTCCCCGTATTCACCGGATATGGCACCGTGCGACTTCTACCTTTTCGGAAAAATGCATTTGCCGATGAAAAGAAAGCGTTATTCAGACGTAGAGGCCATTCAAAAGGCTTGCACCGGCATACTGGCGGCCATACAGGCCAACGAGCTAAAACACTCGTTCGACATGCTTTTGGACCGTGCAAAAAGCTGTATTGAAGCAGAAGGAGACTATTTTGAATAAAATCAATTGATTTTGCCGAAAAAACCATTTGTTCTGTTTTTTTTTTCAAAGTCCTGATTACTTTGGACTCCACCTTGTAAAACAATCTGGAAGGTCTGCAAAATACCCCTCTACACGGCAGCTATCACCTCTTCGTTTGACGAAAAATCCTTCCACACATGAATTTTTTGAAGTTTGGAAAAAGATGGAAGCCACTAGGAGCCAAATCTGGCGAATACGGTGGATGTTCTAACAATTGGTACTTTAATTCCGTGATTTTTGTAATGGTTTTTTGACTTTTGTGAGCTGGTGCATTGTCTTGGTGGAAAATATTTTTTTCTTTTTTAAACCGGCCCTTTTTTCGCGAATTTTTGTTTCAAGCTGGTCCAATAAGTTCGAGTAATATCCAGAATTAATTGTTTTACCGGTTTGGAGATAATCCACCAACAATCCCTGTTACAACTTAAAGGGGAGTCAAGAAAACGATCCTTTATTTGTACATAAATGTTTATTTAACTTTTGTTTAAGTGTAATATTAAATAAAATATATTTGCTTATAATATATTAATATTATGTTTAGTTATGTTGTTTTATTTTGCTTGCTGGATCTTTATCTTATTTCTAGAGCTTCTAACGCAGCCTCACGTTAGGAAATTTATGGCTTGGTCCTGTTTTAGAAGCTAAGATAAGATCAGCTCGCGTGTAAATTATTGACTCCCTGACTATCTTCGGTTCGTCGTTTTTATAGTAAATTTTTGGTGTTCAAATTCCGGCGTTAGTTCCCATTAAAAATTCTATAAACCGAAAAGAAATTCCTTCTCAATCGTTCTTGGAACTGAATGATAATTGCCTACTTTACTTTTATTATCTAATGCATTTTGTTAGACGAAAATGTATAGTGATGACTCAGAGAACACTTGTGTAAATCCTTTTGTTGTAATCACTTTCCGAAATCTCTCTGATTATCTCTGGTAAAGTTCTGAATTTGAACGGTGTCTTTTCCTCTGGTGTTTCCACCCATCGTAGAACTCTCGAATATTTTTCTATATACATGGAAACGTATTTCTATGAGTGACAAGAAAATTATTCTTAACGGGCCCATGGACGGCAAACATAGTTGTCAACTTGCCGTGTTGGTTCTGATGTTGGATGTCTGTGGGCATGTTTGTGGTTGGTATCCATATTGTCAACAATGTTGTTTGTTTTTAAAAAATTTGGAAAACATCGGATATTCGGTGGGTGGAGTCTGATGTTGGCGATCATGTTGTATTGTGCGCTGTGAACTTAAGCCGATGACAATATCTCAGAAGTGATGTTGACAACTTGGTTACCAACATTTCGTTTCGTCTGTGGCAAACCTGACAACCAGGTTGACAACAATGTTTGTCGTCTATGGGCCCCTTTAGAATTTGTTGGAAAATGTCAAAAGGACATATCAGTGATCATTTTGTGTGGTGATTCCTTAGGAATCCTAAAAGGAATAAATTAGAATGTTTGATGGTTCTCGAAACCACCAAACATTCTAGTTTATTCTTTTTTGTTTTAAAATTAATTACGTGTTTAGTGTTTTGTATTTTTAAGGAAAGTTCCTGACTTTTCTTTTATCAAGAAAAGTCATGGAATCTTTCCTAAAAATATAGTGCAATATTAAAAGTAGTCTTCATTTGTTTTTTTTTTCTTCCTTTCTATACAGATGGGTACGTGTTGAATGGGATACAGGTGCCACAAATTCATATCGGATGGGAAAAGAGGCTCAGTATGATTTACGTTTAGCTGATAGTGCTTCTAATATAGTATCACCTGATGTGGATACCGAAAAAGATGATATATTAAATGAAGCACAATTAACTGGAGAAACTCATCCGACAAAACATTTAAGATATGCATGTACAAAAATGTTACAAATCATTTCTGTTGGGCTTGCTCAATACAGTGATAAAATGGAAAAAACTGCTGTATTTGGTGTAACAGCAATGTTTCGAACGATTGTTAGTGTACGAACACCATTTGGAAATATTTGTGGTATTGATAGTTGGACAACATTGGGATTTTTAAGAGCTATTGCTGGCAATTCTAAAATTATATCGAAATATTTAACAGCAACAGTTTGGATAAGATTATATATTGATATTCTTGATATGCCGATAACAAATGAACATGATGTATTTAAAAAAGTTCATTGTTTACGTTTATTACAAACAATTCTTATAAATTGGAATGATGAAGATGCAGGCCGGTGTCCAGATTTAATAAAACAATTGTTTCTTTGTTTGGGAAAAATCTGCTTTTATTGTCCTAATGATTTATCATTAATACAAAATCCTGCAGATACAAAATCTCGTGTATTATTAACAGCATCACATACTGGAACAATTGCTGAAGAAATTATTTCATTACTAAGAAGATTACATACATTACCATTATGGAATTCGATTATAAATTCATTTGTGTCACAGAAATTATGTGTAGCTGCGGATTTTTTCGGTGAAGCTGGTGATATAGATGTTACTAATATCGAAACAGAAAGAGTTCTTGTTGTGGGCGTTTTAAACACAATTGGTGGTTGTGATCCGCAACCACGTGTTGGCTTACAAGTTACATACGAAGGAAATAAAGCCACAATTTCTGGTTTCACTATTAAAGGGAAATGTCTTTTAAGTACTGATCAAGAAATTTTAAATGCTGATTTTAAAAAAATTTCAATCAATACTGCTAATGAATGTGCTGATCATAGCGTTTTTAGTTTAACAAAATTACCAATGAATGAAATGTTATTGAATTCATGGGCAGTTCTTTTATATGGTGGAGGTGATTATAGAGAATGTGTTCCCGGAGCTGTTGATATTCTACATTTACGTGCACAACAAATTCAATTGTCTGTTCTTAGTGCAAATTGTATTTTATATCGTCATCAAAATTCTTTAAGACGAATTTTACGACAACGTACACCAGGTTTACCACAATATTTATCCGACGAAAGTTTATCAGAAACAGAAAATGAAACAAATACATCAGACATACTTAAAATTCAATCGAATACTGCAAATGATATAGTCGAAACTGTTGACCACGAAGAACTACGTACAAATGATAATGAATTATTAATTCAAAGTATGTTAGTTCGTGCTACACAACCATCTCCATTGAAAGCGACATATAACTATCAAGAATTATCATTAGCATCACTAAACGTATCCCAAATGCTTGCTAGTCATGTTCATGCAGCAATAAATGCTCCAATATCGTTTAATCCAAGATCAATACCACCACCAGTTCAACCAACTTTGATTCATGGTGTGCCCATTTATAATGATGGGGTAATAATTTTTAGTAAAGGAAGAGAAGATGTGGAAAGTTCAAAAAAGTTTTTATTTAACATAAGTAAATTACATTAGGTCTTATGACAAGAATTTTGAGCTTCTAAAACTCTTGCCATAAGATCTAATGTAGTTTTTATCCATGTTAAATAAAATCTTTTTAGAATTTTACATATTTTTACTCATTTATATCTTTGCTAAAAGAGTTACATTAATGTTTGTTTTGTTTTTTGCGCCAAAATTATTCTTTAGATTAATGATGAAATACTTACACCAACTACTGGTCGCAGTAATAATCGTAATTCTTTAGCATCTAAAATTATGGAAATGGGTTTCTCAAGAAAATCTGTAGATTTAGCAATTAAAAATTTATGTGAGCTCAAATTTTTTAGGAAATTGCATTACGAGGGCGGTGTGATAAGTCTGGTAAAAAGGACACAATCATTTTTACGGCAGAAAAAAATTGTTTTTCGACATTTTCTTCTTTTAGCTCAAAACATTTAGATTTTAGATTTAAGATTTACCAATTTTTTTTTTATCCCTTTCCAATAATACGATATCTCTAACCCTTCAAAATTTGTATTTAAATCGTCGATGACTTCTGAATTCGATGAAAATATCGTATCCGAGCAATTTCTTCAACTTCGGAAACAGGTAATAGTCACACGGAGTTTAATCTGGAGAATACGGAGAAGATGTGTGACTAATTCGTAGTGTAATTCATGCAATTTTTCCATTACTTTGAAAATGCCGTACGATTGCGTTAGTAATGTAGCGAATAAGATGTTCAAAATATATTCATATGAGGTGTCCACAATGTCAACCATCTTTCACTTTTCGATCTTCTACTATGATATGGACTTTTTCGACAATTTCTTCAATGATCACCTCAATTGGCCGATTTGGAAGTTCTCCATCATAAACGGTTGTATAATCACAACAAAAATTAGTAAACAACTTGTCACTCATTCTAATCGAGAGTGAAGAATTGTAATATGTATTTATCAAGCTTTGTGTTGCATACTGGTTTTTCCACGCAAGAAATATTCTTTAATCAGCACATGAGATTCATTTTTTCAATGTCTGCATGCAATACAAGAGATTGTTTGCTTTTAATGGCTGTAAAAACTGTACTTAATAACAGATTTGTCTGAAAATTGTAATACGAGTATGTACTTGACAAATTTCATATGAGTTTTGGATTGTGACCAGACTTATCATACCGGCCTTGAGTTTTGTTTTCAATTTAAAATTAATGTTGTTTTTTGACTTTTCTTTTAAAATAAAGCTTCTACTGCAATATCAGAAATACCACCAACAGCAGAGCAAATAGTTCAATGGATACTTGAACATCCAGATATTTGTCCACCAATTGCTTCAACATCTCGAGCATGTTCTAATGAATCATCGAATTTAGAATGTGGACCATCAACTAAAAGAAGTGAAGATCATGATTCGGATACAGACAGTAGTGATAGTAGCGGTACTGTCGAAGGTTCATCTATTCAAGATCAACAATTGCAACCGACAAAATTTGCAACTCGTAATAATTTCCAATCGGCTGATCAATATGCAATGTACGTTCGAGGATTAGTTTGTCCAGGAATGACTGTTAGATGTTGTCGTGATTTTGAAGAGATTAAAAAAGGTGATATCGGTATAGTTCTTAAAGTCGATACTGAAGGATTACATGATTTGAACGTGCAGGTATAATTCTTAAATGTTATATATGCTTTCATAAATATCAAAAAATTAATAATTAGGTTGATTGGCAAATGCATGGTAGCACCTATTGGGTATGTTTTGTACATATTGAATTGTTAGAATCACCAAAAAATAAATCATCTACTGAACGTAATGAAATTATGGTGGGCTCAAAAGTTCGTATTAAATCACAAATTGCAACGCCACGTTACAAATGGGGTTTAGTAACAAGAGGTAGTATTGGTACTGTTATATCTATTAATGGAAACGATGTAACAGTTGATTTTCCACAACAATCTAATTGGAATGGTTGTATAAATGAAATGGAATTGGTAAATTTAATTCGTGATATGCCTGTAACTGTAAATTCTGCACCAACGAATGATGGGAATATTATTGATGATTGGTCACGATGTATTCGTTCGTTGACAGTTTCTTCGAATGAATCATTAGCAAAACATCTTCTTGATAGAGCTGGAAATTGTTGGCAAAGTTCATCTAGTAGCCAAGGAAAACATTGGATACGTTTAGAATTACATGAAAATATTCTTATTCATAGTTTATCGATAACTGTTAATCCACAAGATTGTTCTCATATGCCATCATTGATTGTAACGCGAGTTGGAGATAGTGTAGCAACACTTAAAGAATTTAGGTAAGTATTTTATCAATCCATCATTCATTTTTATATTATAATTATTTTGCAATTGTTTTACTTAGTTGGGTTTCTGTAAAACAAACAGATGTTATTGTTCCACTACTAAATGATGTTCAACAATATTATTCTTGGATTGAGATAGTCATAAAACAATGTCGAAATCATGGTATACAATGTAAGGTTCATGGAATTCATATAATTGGTCGACGTAAACAAACCGATCTAGATTTGATGTTAATGAATGCGGCATTTCTTGCATGTGAATATGATTCTCTTGGTGAACCAACCAGTTCATCATCATATACTTATACAGATGATAAATCAACTAGTGATCCGCCATGCACAGTTCTCGTATGGGGTTTGAATGATAAAGAACAGTTAGGTGGCCTTAAAGGATCTAAAGTGAAAGTACCAACATTCTCTCAAACTCTAAGTCAATTAAGACCGATTCATATAGCTGGAGGATCTAAATCTTTATTTATTGTATCGCAAGATGGTAAAGTATATGCCTGTGGAGAAGGTACAAATGGTCGATTAGGTTTGGGACACAATTGTAATGTATCAACACCCAGACAAGTTCCTGTTATTAGTCATTATGTTATTAAAAAAGTTTCAGTTCATTCAGGTGGTAAACATGCACTTGCCTTAAGTCTTGATGGAAAGGTATTTTCTTGGGGTGAAGGTGAAGATGGTAAACTTGGACATGGAAATCGTTTAACATTAGATAAACCAAAATTAGTTGAATCCGTTCGATCAAAAAGAGTGCGTGATATAGCTTGTGGATCATCTCATAGTGCTGCAATAACATCATCTGGAGAACTGTATACATGGGGATTGGGAGAATATGGTCGACTGGGTCATGGTGATAATTGTACACAACTAAAACCAAAATTGGTTGCTGCTCTTTTGGGTAAACGAGTAATTCAAGTAGCTTGTGGCAGTCGTGATGCACAGACATTGGCTTTAACCGAGGATGGACTTGTTTATTCTTGGGGTGACGGTGATTTTGGAAAATTAGGTCGTGGTGGTTCTGAGGGCTCTTCAATTCCACACGAAATTGATAGACTTACTGGAGTTGGTGTCATACAAATCGAGTGTGGAGCTCAATTTAGTTTAGCACTAACAAAGAATGGAGACGTTTGGACTTGGGGAAAAGGTGACTATTATCGTTTAGGTCATGGATCTGATCAACATGTTCGAAAGCCTGCTCCTATACAAGGTCTTCGTGGTAAAAAAGTAATTCATGTATCAGTTGGTGCACTCCATTGTTTAGCAGTTACTGATACTGGACAAGTTTTTGCTTGGGGAGATAATGATCATGGACAACAGGGATCCGGAAATACTACGGTCAATAAAAAACCAATGCAAGTTATTGGATTAGATTCGGTTTTTGTTAATCGGGTCGCTTGCGGTAGTTCACATTCTGTAGCTTGGAGTTTACCACAATCACCTGCGGAAGATGATAAAAAGGGACCAGTACCTTTCGCTACCACTAAGGATCCACTTGGTGGCAGTAGTCTTGGAATTTATGATTCTGATCCACCACAATTAAATTTAACGAAACAATCAATCAAAGTTTCTCTAAGCGAAACTCTATTATCTTTAGAAACTTATGGTGCGCGACAAACTGCTCTGAATTATATTTTAAATGCGATGAGTATTTTGCAAGCTCGTCAATGTATTGTTGCTGCATTAATGAGTCATAGTCAAGTAAACAATTGTGATAAAATGATAAATGACAATGAATCGCAACAATTTTTAAAAGAAACAGATCGATCAATAAATATTGCATCATCTAATGTTAACAATGAAATTATCGCTCAAGGTGGAGGAGAAGGACCTGCTGATCCTGCAGATTTTGTTGTTCTTGAACCATCTCCAGAAATTGATGTTTTACCAGCACCAGCTGGACCTCTTAGTGCCTTCCAAAGTTTAACTGGTTCGCTTTCTTTATCTGCATCAATTTCTAGTTGTAATGGACCGCATCGTCATTCAAAAATGTCCGCAAGTGCTATGTCTGTTATGGCAGCTACAATGACTCATCATGAAGAGGTAAGTCTATATAATAGAGAAGAATTTACATGATTTATACAGATGGAATAATTAACATCCGAAAATTTAGTAAGGATTTCTTAAAAATTATGCTACCAATTAATGATACACGTATTGTTGGTCTAGATAGATGTTAATATCGAAAAGAAAACGGTTTACTTTTCTGTTAAAGATTCGAATATTCTTTATGAATATAATTTAGAAAATGAAACACTTAAATATATTGATAATATTGGAAGTCCTGGAAAAATTTCCAGCGATTGGATAACGAATAATATTTATTTTATTGATACAACCAATTCTCATTCGATTAAGATATATCATTTTTCGGAGAAATCTTCTTGTGCTTTCATTAAGAAAATGAATCTTGGAGAAATTGTGACTGCCATTGAAGTGGATGCTATTAATAAATATATTTTCTATTCTGTAAAACAATATATACCATTTAGTTTACCAAAAAGTATCATATACAGAGCTCGTCTGGATGGTAGTCAATCGAAAATTTTATATAAATCAATTCTAGTCTCTTCGATTGAATGTGATATCTATAAGAAAATGGTTTTCTTTATCGATGCCTATTCAAAAACTGTACAATCTATAAGTTATGATGGCGGAGATGCAACTGTACTAATAAAAGATAATTCGGCTTTAAAAAATCCATTATGCTTAAGCATTTATGAAAGTACAGCATTTATTATAAATGCTGGATCATCTGAAGCTGTACGATGTAAATTATATGCTGATAAATTTTGTGAATCATTTGATTTGACAGTTTATAATGCAGATGATATTATAATAGTTGCATCTTCAAGACAGAAAATTGTGAAAAACATTTGCGCAACACATAGCTGTTCATTTTTATGTATACCCGCTGAATATGGTCCGAAATGTATATGTCATAATGGAACACCAGAAGAAGGTGTTAAATGTTCCAATAGTGATAGTACTAGTGTTCGACTACGTACAGCAATTGAAAATGTATCAGATTCAAATGATACAACTGAAAATAATACTGCATTTACTGTTTGCATTACATTGATGGCTCTGATCGGTATTGGACTATTTGGTTATATGTTCTATCGTCCTAAAATCGGTCATAGACAGTTTAAAAAAATATTTCCAGAATCCATTATCTAGAAATCAAGTAGCTGGAAATGAAACAAGTTCTGAACAAATTAAAATATGTCGACCGATACAAAGATTTTTTAAAAGTGGTCGAAGTTCAGAAATAGTCAATGAAGATTATATGGCATCATTGTCAGGAGGTCCTTCAAATAATGTTGAAGAATCTTAAACAGCGCCAGTTAATGGCTTTGGAGAGTTCGATGATAATCCAAAATCACGTCTTATACTATAAGTAGCAGCATCCTTGTATAAATAGGATCGTATTTCGGGTATAATTTTATATGTTTTCATGTATGTATTTTTATGAATATTAGTTAGTAAAAATAATAATCTTTTTAATAAGATTGCACAGAAATTTCGTACGGGTGGTGTACGTTAACCTGCTAGGCCAATTTCGACCAAACTCACTAGTTTCTGTATTTTGCCCTAACTTAGAACTGATTAGATTTTTAGGCTACATTCGAGTATGGCAAAACTGCTTAAGAACTACTTGTATCCAAATATAGCTGAAAATGTTGCTGTAATTTTGATAAAATTTGCAATTTATTTATTAAGGTCCAACACAAATTCAAAAAACTTTTTGTAACAAAATTATAGCCAGATTTTAATGAAATTTGCACAGTTTAGATGTTCGAACTTATCCTTATCTAACTGGCTTTTTAGTCACAGTTTGATTATGATAATATTTTTTCATGAATGTTTCACGCAAGCCAACCTAATGAATCGATTTGGACGAGATTCACTCAAAATTTTGAATAAATTCAAATATGGAGGCACCAATTAAAAGTTTTTTTTTGTGAAATTCAATAAACCAATAATTTTTGTAACAAAGGTACTCAATTTTCTAAAAGTGTGGCAGTCGAAAAGGCCTGGGCGGTTTGGACAAAACTCATACGGGCTCATTATTCGAGTTGAACTTAGATCTGTTTGTTTATTCTTGAACTCAATCGAGTTTACATGGAAATATGCAACATTGATTTGAATTTTACAAAATCGGTATTCTGGTCATCCGTATACGACTGAATACGTGTCACTACAATACGGAAATATTGGGTATCGCAAAAAGTTCGTGTCGTTTTTTGCAATAGATGGCTTTAGAGCCGCATAACTTTAGTAGTTCTAACCCTATCAAGTTATATTATAGCGTGATTGAAAGGCAACATTTCATAGAATATTTTTAAAAAAAATTGTGAAAATCAGTCAGAAGTAATGGCGGTAATTGGATTTTGAAAATGAGCCAAAATTCTGAAAAATTCGCTGTATTTTACAATATCACTTCGACCAAGGCGATAGAGCTTCGCAGGTTTTTGAAAAATTTTGTAGTGTTTATGGTGAAGATGCTCTATCAAAATCAGCAGCAAGTAAATGGTTCGCTCGTTTCCGCTCTGGAAATTTCGATGTTAAAGATGCGCCGCGCTCTAGTGGGCCAATCATTGAAAAAGTCGATGAAATTCTCCAAAAAATTGAGGAAGACCGGCACATTTCATCTTAGGACATTGCTGGGGACCTAAATAATTATCAAAAAACAGTTTTGAACCATTTGCGGAAGGATGGATCTAAAAAGAAGCTCAAAATTTGGGTTCCACATGAATTAACAGAGAAAAATTTAATGAACTGAATTTCCATTTGCGAATCGCTGCTGAAACGAAACGAAATCGACCGATTTTTGAAAAGATTGATAACAGGTAACGAAAAGTGGATCACATACGACTATAATGTGCGAAAAATATCGTGGTCCAAGAAGAATGAAGCTGCACAAACGGTGGCAAAGCCAGGACTAACCCACGTAAGGAAATGCTTTGTGTTTGGTGGGATTGGAAGGGAATCATGCATCATGAACTGATCCAACCTGACCAGAGGATTGATTCCACTCTCTACTGTCAACAACCAATGCGATTAAAGCACGCAAGTGTGGTAAAGCGGCCACCATCGATCAATAGGAAAGGCGTCACCTACCATCATGACTACACACATTTTTAATGACTAGGCAAGAATTGAGAGAGCTTGGCTGGGAAGTTTTGATGCATCCACCATATAGTGCGGACCTTGCTCCATCTGACTACCATTTGTTTTGGTCTCTGCAGAATTCCTTTAATGGTGTAAAAGTGATTTCAAAAGAG
This sequence comes from Xylophagus ater, assembly GCA_963422695.1. NCBI lineage: Eukaryota > Metazoa > Arthropoda > Insecta > Diptera > Xylophagidae > Xylophagus > Xylophagus ater. The sequence goes on from OY730479.1 coordinate 35,035,831, forward strand.
GCCTGTGAAAATCACTTGGTTCAATTTTTCGCCCAGAAATCCCAGAAATTCTACAGTGATGGCATAATAGTTTTAGCAGAAAAATGGCAAAAGATCATCGATCAAAACGGCACATATTTGGTTTTATAAAATTAATTTAAAATGTCATAAAAATGTGTTTGGATGTTGGTGAAAAAACGCCACGAATTTTTTGCGATACCCAATATGTTTTTTTTACAGTATTTTTGATGGTACAAACCAGAAATTTTATATTTTTTAAATCAATTTTTTACTTTTCCTCAGTCGTTTGTACTTAGTAATTTTCCGAAAATAAGTAATTACATACATATAAATAAAAATAAAATGTTTAGTTTGGTTTTGAATTTACTGTGATTCCAGGAAAGGTTGTTTGTTTACTGGCTATGTCTCAAACATTTTTATTTCTATTCTTTTTACGAGAATACGACATCTTAAACCGATTCGAATCGACTCGAATACTAATAAACTCGATTAAATTCGAGAATAGGCCTCCTCGACAGATTTCAGCACAAATTCTTTTTTGAATTTGTGTTTTATAGTTCTTCTAGTCAAATATTTGGATTTATTTTATTTCATCAAATTTGGGGCAAGTTCCATGGCGATCAGGCCGGAATCGGGTTGTTAGTTCACTGGTGGGTTTTTTTTTTTTTTTTTTTAGCATAGCGTAGATCAATTGTTCTTATTGTTCTATCTGTATAATTAAGCAATTTGTGAATATCATTTCTATACATTTGATTGATAACAATTTTTTTTTCAGATGATTGTGAATTCAAGTCTTACAGGCTTAGATGACTTTACATCATTGTTGGGAGAGTCTGAAGCTAAAAGTTTAGTTGAACTTCTGAAATTAAGTGTAGCTGGCCGTACAGGGCCACCAAGTACTTCTCAAACAATAGCAGAGACATTAATAGCTTTAGGTTCTAATTCAGTATCTATTGGGGTAATGCTTCTAGAAACTTGTATCACAGAATTAGAAGATTTATGTACATCCCGTCATTGTTTAGGTAAAATGCCTAAACCCGTCGTACAAGAAACATCACATCCTTATATTGATGATATAACTTTAGTTGGTCATGTAAAAATTCCCGGAGCGGAAGCACTACGCTTAGAGTTTGATAGTCAATGTTCTACAGAAAAACGAAATGATCCTCTTGTTATAATGGATGGATCAGGAAGAGTAATTGCTACACGATCTGGGCGGGAATTTGCTCAATGGGCTCCAGAGATAAGAATTCCAGGTGATGAAATGCGTTGGAAATTCACTAGTGATAGTTCAGTGAATGGCTGGGGTTGGAGGTTTTGGGTTCATGCTATAATGCCAGCTTCATTTATGCAAGAATTAGGATCTGATCGAGCAGTTTTGTCACAACCATCTATGGCATTAGTCATCTCCTTATTAGATCCTCGACTTGGACCGAATAATAGAAATATTTTACTTCGATTAGCATCAGCGCTTGCGGCTTGTGCTCAATTGAGTTCATTGGCGACAGCTCAAAGAATATGGGCATTAAAGAAACTGCATGAAATTTTAAGTTTAAAAAGTGCTCCAAAACCTTTAGATCCATCTTTAAATGTGATTTTAATGCCTTTAATACCCGAACTTTTACGACAATATGAATATGAAGAACCACAAGTTCGTGGCGGTATTCATTTAATGCATTCAGAATATTTCAAAACATTGGCAGCTTTAGCTTGTGATATGCAATTGGATTCCGTTTTACCATCAGGTGATATGCATAAATGGGCATGGTTTAGAAGATATTGTTCTGCAGTTCGTGTTGCACAAGCTTTAATACATAGAAAAGAATTACCAAGATCATTTTGTATGGAAGTTAGAAAGAAGCTTTCAGAAATGATGCCTCCGTGTAACTCCACAAATTCATTATGTGGCTTAGCCACTTCTATAACATCTCTATCATCAAGTACTACAAGTAATCCAACACCTCCTCCATCTTTACAACCTCAGACTGTTGTAAATTCATTGACTCCCAGTACAAGTACATTAATTCAATATATTGATTCAGTTATGTCCTTGTCAATTCATGAAGAGGAAAAAGAAATGAATGATCATAATCAATTCTTACATGAAGAACATACTCTCTTCAAGAGAGAGCATGATAGTCAATTATTGCAATGGTTAAATCGTAGACCAGAAGATTGGGCATTATCATGGGGCGGAGCAAGTACTATATATGGATGGGGTCATAATCATCGAGGACAACTTGGTGGATTGGAAGGAAGTCGTATTAAAACTCCTACACCGTGCGAAGCATTGAGTTTATTGAGACCTGTTCAATTGGCTGGTGGGGAGCAAACATTGTATGCTGTTACTCCTGATGGTAAATTATTTGCTACAGGATATGGAGCGGGTGGTCGATTAGGAATTGGAGGCGCCGATTCAGTATCGACTCCAACACTACTTGAATCTCTGCAACACGTATTTATTAAAAAAGTGGCTGTTAATTCTGGTGGCAAACATTGTTTGGCTTTGACAACAGACGGAGAAGTTTATTCTTGGGGCGAAGGAGAAGATGGAAAGCTTGGTCATGGCAATCGAATGGGATATGATCGACCAAAATTAATTGAAGCATTATCTGGTATTGGAATTATAGATATAGCATGTGGAAGTGCTCATTCAGCTTGCATAACATCAAGCGGTCATGTTTTAACATGGGGTAAGGGTCGTTATGGTCGTTTAGGTCATGGAGATTCCGAAGATCAATTAAGACCGAAACTAGTTGAAGCTCTATTAGGATATAGAGCTATAGATATTGCGTGTGGATCAGGAGATGCACAAACTTTATGTATTACAGAGGATGATAACGTTTGGAGTTGGGGTGATGGTGATTATGGGAAACTAGGACGTGGAGGATCTGATGGTTGTAAAGTTCCAATGAAAATTGAAAGTTTAGCAGGATTGGGTGTTGTAAAAGTTGAATGTGGTTCTCAGTTTTCTGTAGCCCTAACTAGATCTGGGGCGGTTTATACATGGGGTAAAGGAGATTATCATCGTTTGGGGCATGGAACCGTTGATCATGTAAGACGTCCAAAAAAAGTTGCTGCACTCCAAGGAAAGAAGATTATTTCGATTGCTACTGGATCTTTACATTGTGTGGCATGCAGTGATACTGGAGAAGTTTTCACATGGGGTGACAATGATGAAGGACAATTAGGTGATGGAACAGTTAGTGCAATTCAAAGACCACGTTTAGTATTAGCATTGCAAGGTAAACACATTGTAAAAGTTACATGCGGATCAGCACATACGCTTGCATTATCCACATCACAACTAACAGAAGGAGCACGTCCTCCACCTAGTCCGCCTTTAGAATATGATCTCGTTGGAGATCTTCCACCGGAATCGCTTCATGCTCGCCTAGTGCTGCTACATCATTTCTCCGAATTACTTTGTCCATGTTTAGCTATGCTACCAATATCAGGAGAATTAAGTTTGGGATCATTAAAAGATGTTCTAGTTTATAGTATTAAAGAAGCTGCATTTCGAAAAGTCATACAAACTACAATGGTGCGTGATAAACAGCATGGACCGGTTATAGAATTAAATCGAATTCAAGTGAAAAGATCCCGAAATAAATCTGGTGGTGGTTTGGCTGGTGTTGATGGAATGAAAAGTGTTTTTGGGCAAATGGTTCAAAAATTGCCCTTTTTAACACAAGAAGCATTATCCCTTCCACACAGGGTATGGAAAGTGAAATTCGTTGGAGAAAGTGTTGATGATTGTGGTGGAGGCTATAGTGAATCTATAGCTGAAATGTGCGATGAATTGCAAAATGGTAGTGTACCATTATTGATTGCAACACCGAATGGAAGAGGAGAAGCAGGCGCAAATAGAGATTGTTTTCTACTTGATCCAACTTTAATATCAGTACTTCAAATGAATATGTTTAGATTTTTAGGTGTATTAATGGGAATTGCTGTACGGACAGGATCGCCTTTAAGTTTAAAGTAAACGTTTTTCGTTTTTCCTTTGTATTTATATAGAAAGGAGAAACAAAAAACATTCAAATATTTATTTTTTCTTTTATCAAATAGTTTAGCAGAACCAGTTTGGAGAGAATTAGCTGGTGAAAGTTTAAGACCGGCCGATTTAACAGAAGTTGATCGAGATTATGTAGCTGGACTTTTATGTATACGTGATATGGAAGATGATCAAAAAGTTTTTCATACTTTAGAATTACCATTTTCAACATCCTCAGCGAAAGGACATGAAGTTCAATTGTCGACACGATATTCACGTATTACATCACAAAATCGTCAGGAATATGTTCGGTTAGCTTTAAATTATCGTTTACATGAATTTGATGAACAAGTTAAAGCTGTTCGTGATGGAATGTCTAAAGTTATACCTGTACCACTTTTATCTTTATTTTCTGCATCCGAACTGCAAGCAATGGTTTGTGGATCACCTGATATTCCATTGGGTTTATTAAAATCGGTTGCTACGTATAAAGGTGTCGATTCAAGTTCGTCTTTAGTTACATGGTTTTGGGAAGTTATGGAAGAATTTACAAATCAGGTTCGTGAAAATATTTGAATTTTTAGTAGGTACTTGAATTAATATTGTTTTTTTTTTTTTTTTTTTTAAAAGAACAAAATATATTATATTTTATTCAAAGTATTGTCCATTTTTACCGACTTATCGCACCATTTTTTGATATCTTCATAAGTTTTGAAATCCTGTTCAAAAAAAGCCCATAGTGCTGCATTGATCGAAACAAGTGATAATCAGATGATGCAATGACTGATGAATATAGCAGGTTATGAGACAAAACATCCCACCCAAGTGCTTCACAGAGTTTGCAATATGTGGTCGAATTATCATGCCTTTTTGCATATTTTGATGCTTCAAATTCATTAATTGCTGTCGGTAACGATTAACGACTACGTCGATAGCCTAGTGATAACGCACTTGTCTTTCGAATCAAGAGGTGCCTGGTTCAAATGCCGATAGCGTCGTTAAAAGTTCACTCAATAAATCAGTAATACAATAATTGAAAATTATACAATAATTGAAAATTTCCCTTACAAATGTTTCATTTAAAAATTGTTGCAAGTGCAAGTTGTATCGAAACCAATATAAAAACCAAATGGATATGTATTTTATAGGAAGCTCATATTTAATTAGTATATCTTTGTAGGTGACCGGCCGATCCCACTCGCACAATTCCACTCGGGCACAATTCCACTCGGCACAATTCCACTCGAAAAAATTTGACTAGGCAACAATTTAATTTCTTTTACATATAAGAATAATAACATAACAATTCAACTAGAGAGCAATTTAATTTAATGTTTTAACTCCTGCACGAGTTAAATACATTGAATTAAATTGCTCTTCAGTGGACATAAAACCAATAATATTGCAGAAGGTTTTAACAATTCGTTAAACCATTTAATTAATATTTGTGATCCAAACATTTGGCAACTTATTCAAGGATTAGGAAGAAACAAGGTGAAATGGAATTCCAAAAGGATCAGGTGCGGAATCAAAGAGAAATTTGTGCCCCACAAAAAAAGAAATACAAAGATCTCTCCGAACATTTATCTCGGGTAGCAAATAACATCAATAATTATGATCCGTTTGAATATATGAAGGGTATTGCGGGAATAACAAGAATTGAGTTTGTCAAATTAAAAAAAATAAAAATTTTATTCGCTAACCTTATGTAATTTATATTTAATTTAGAATTTATATTAGAATAATGACATAAAAAAATTCTGCCGAGTGGAATTGTGCGAGTGGAATTGTCCGAGTGGAATTGCCCGAGTGGAATTGTGCCAAGTGGAATTGCATCGAGTGGAATTGCGCCCGAGTGGAATTGTGCGAGTGGAATTTTTTCGAGTGGAAATGCTCGAGTGGAATCGGCCTAGAATCATCTTTGTAGGTTATATTGACAGTACATTAATATAAACTCTTATATTAGAGGTTCACATACCATATTTTAAGAATATCATCGTGTATACCATATCTCTGTCATCGAATACTAACTTCATACAACTTCAAGTACATAGCATAAATATGATTTAAAATTTGAAAATGTACGTGGTTTACATTCTTTTACATAATTTTTTCAGCCGCTTTAATATGTTCTTTGCTTTTTATTAAAGCAAATCGAATTTTATAGTTGTGCTGAACAATTGCCACATTTTTAGCAAAAATATTTTTTTTTAAATAGAAAAATTGATTAAAAACACAAAAGTGTATTTGGTGATGCAATACTACGTTTAGGGTGTACCAACGCTTTTTTATGTCAAAAAGACTCTAATATTAGGTTTCGCGATAAACAATATGTAAATAATTTGAATAACTTCATCTTTTAGCCAACACTCAAAATTAATTCAAGTACACAATATAATTTTATTCAACAAATTTTATTATCATCTTTTCTATATAGGAACGTTCATTATTTTTACGTTTTGTTTGGGGACGAACACGTTTACCACGTACTATTGCCGATTTTCGTGGTCGAGATTTTGTATTACAAGTACTGGATAAATATAATCCTCCAGATCATTTCTTACCAGAAAGTTATACCTGCTTTTTTTTGCTGAAAATGCCGCGTTATTCATGCAAAGTAAGTGTTTTTTTTTGTTTTCATATATGAAATGATGAAACAAACGTTTATAAAACCATATTTTTTTAAGTCTGTTTTATTAGAAAAACTTAAGTATGCTATACATTTTTGTAAGAGCATTGATACCGATGAATATGCTAGGGTTGCAATGGGTGATCCAACTGAAGCAACCGGAAGTGAAGATAATAGTGATCTAGAATCTGTTACTAGTCATGATGTTTAAATTATGGAGTTTTTTTTTTTTTTTTTTACAAAGATGGTAATTATAGACAAAATAATTGAAAAGTAGACTTTCAAATTTCATTTTGTCCAAATAAGAAAAGTTTTCAGAAAGTGTGAAAACTGTAAATGTACAAAAATTCTTTAACAGTCGTGAAATTAACATACAGCTAAGACTAAGCTTTGCCAAATACATTTAAACTTCTTTTTGTGCGCCAGATACGTTCCAAAAAAATGTCTGCAAAAGGAATCCGCGTAAAAAAAAACTACAAAGCCAGGCCACGTCAAAGTGCATAAAAATCCTGAAAAAAATAATTGTTCATATCCTAAATCGCGTAACTCTGAATTTGCGTATTTGTATAGTTACTATGGGACTCCTGTGCATTTGCACAAAACGCTAATTTCTTCTTATATTTCACAGTACACTAAGTTATCTGAAACTGTAATAGCATTTTCTGTTTTCCCTTGACGTGGTGTTTCCAGAACTCGTATGTTTAAAGAGTCTGACTTACCAGTAATAGAAAATAGACCGTGTGTAAAGCATGGTTCAGGAAGATACACTCCAACTCGTTCGATAGTTTGACCCTGTGGTTTATTTATTGTAATTGCATAAGACAGGTGTACTGGAAACTGATGTCTAACGAAATTGAAAGTTAAAGATGGATCATTAGCAGTGTATAATCCAATTCTTGGAATAAAATACTGCGATCCGGTAATTATTTCTGCTCCAGTTAGCAGTAAAATCAAGAACGACTAATCGTACTCGCAATGATTTTGCCAACCATATGATTGCTACCTTCTGGTAAACAATTATGCCACTCAGCACTATTATTAATTATGCCTAGTGCTCTAGCAGCTTTTTTATACGTTTGATATATAAAATTATTGAAAGTTTTTAGGGTATCGAAAGATGTAAGAAGTAGTAACCTTAAATGCAACAATTCAACATTTTTTGGAGAAACTGAAATGATTCTACCAATAGTTTTTTCGCCAAAGTGTGAATTTGGAGAGCGTTTTTACCATTTATTATTTTGAAGTTTATTAGTTTGAATCAAAATACAAAATTAAAACAAAACCTCCAGCGACAGTAATTTTTTGATCAAAATGGGGGCTATTCTCAAAATTCGTCAAAGATTTTGTAAAATTCAGCATTTTTATGTTTAAATGCCTTTTTTGGTTTTAAGGTTTCCAAAAAAGGAGGCTCTACGTATGAAATGGCTTTCGGCTATAGGTTTACGCAGGAAAAAGTATGTAGGCGCATGCATACATATTTACAATTAATATTTAATAATTTAAATTTGCATCTGTTTAAATTCATATTTTCAACGACGCCACTACACCACATACATAAGCAATAGAAATGCAAGTGTTTTTCAAAAATAACTTCGTGTACTGGAGTGGTATCTTGTATTTCGATTTGAACCAATTTCATCGTATATTCGATTCGACTAACCAATTTGGTATCGGCTAAAATTGGATCGAAAATATTTTACACTGCGATAGTATAAAATTCATTCGATCAGTGTTGAGTTGTCGAAAACATGTTTTTTTATGTTTATTGTCATTTTTAAATTTTTTAATGAAAAAAAATCATGTGTGCTGTGCACACGCGGTAGAAGTGAAACCTTCGGAAAACTAAACAGCGAGAGAATGAGACGAGTATCAGGGGTGGGGTTTATTTATTAAAATATTGGTACCAAGTTTAAAAGTTATTTTACATTTTATTATTCACACTCTTTGTTTTCAATTTCAATAAATGACACGAGTGGCTTTTGATAACTAAAGTGTGAAATGAATGCTTTGGTTTGGATTTGATCAATATATCTTTGAAATACAGCGTCAATTACTGTTTTCGATCTTGTTGTCGATTCAGTGCAACTACTGCACATTTTAAATTTAATTTGGTGTATCCAATGCAAAATTAACATTAAAATCCCCACTTAAAATCATCGGAATTTTATCGTAATCTTTTTTAAGAATACGCGAAATTTCTGGTGTGTACTTTAGCAAATTCTCGTGGATGAATTCAATAATTGTATTTATTGATTGCTTGGGAGAAATGTAAATTGCCACAATTATAACTGATTTATTATGGTCCAATCTACTTTCACAAGCAGATATTTCTCCCAATTTAGAAAGCTGGACACACAATGATTCTAGTTGTTGTGCATTGAGATCTATTTGTGGAGTAACAACCCGGGCTCCATCATTTATATTATTATGGTATATTGCAACTCCGCCTGCCCTCGTATATTTTGTTTTATATTGGAAAACAATATCAAAATTTGGAATGTCTGCAATAATTTCATTATTCATCCACGTCTCGGTAAGAATTAGAAAATTCGACGGCCATGCTATTCTGTCTAATTGAAGATCCTGTACATGAGCTCGTAAACTTTTTGTGGCATTAGTTTTCGGCATACTTGTAAAATGTTTTATTAAAACGATAAAATATTCACAAAACGATACACGTGAACAATATACGATGCTTTAGTTTCTATTTGAACAATTTATTTTTACGAAGTAGCGCACAAAGAATAGGCGAAGATAATAGGAAACACTGTATATCTGTATTCTATGTATCCGGCGCTCAGAAATCAGAATAATAGCACAGCAAAATTTCAGAAAAAATTATTTTGTTTGAAATTTTGCCTAAGTAGGCATATTTATCTCCAAAAATTTTTTTATGCAAAATTTTTGTTGTTATGAATTCTGATCGACTGGTATTTCATCTTGGTGAAATAGCGTCGCTTTTTTAGCGTTTCATCGAGTTTCAAATCACTTCCAACGCGGCTGAAGAAGTTTTCACTTGAAAAAACAAAAATACCGTTTTTAAATCAATTTAAAAATGACATTTCAACGCGTCAGTAACGTAGAAAGTTGTACACAAATCAACTTTACAACGTCTGAACCATCGCGTCTACGTCGAGATTAACATCTCCCAAACAATTCATATGAAATTAACTTTTATTTTACATTTCAACGCGCTATTGCGTCCGTCGAGATTGCCTCCAGGGTTATGGGTTTTGGACTAAAGAAGGAATGAAACAAAGAAAGCAATCGAAAATTTTTCAAAGTTCTCAAGTGCCAATTTTTGTCAACAAAAACAACGTGTTTTTTAAGCGCCAATTTATAGTCCCAAACTTCTTTCAAATATTTTTGATAAGCACGTGACTTTATTCTTTTATGAATGCTAAATTTATATTTTTCTCTGTTGCACTAACCTAATGAAATCTAAAAAAAATGAGTGGGATTTGAATGATTTTTATTTTTACTGAGAAAAACCACGCATACATTGTATTTAAAAATAGAGGCGGAAACAAAATTGGGCATCACTCTACAAAGAAAAAACGTGAGGTCATTCGTCAGTTTTCACATTTTCTTCGCCAGATTTCTTACTGTTTATTATATTGTGGTATAGGTCTACGTCTTAGATTAGGGAAAATATGGATGGGCCTTTCGCAGGGGAAATTGAAGCACTTTTGAAATATACTTGTATTTTTATTGCTTATGTGTGCGGCGTAGTGGTGCCGTTAAAAATATGAATTCGGAGGGGCAACATTGCAAATGGGCCAAAAGCTCATGCATTCTGGAACATCCGAATTGCAGAAAAATGTTTGCGTTTGATTGCTACAAAAGTCAAGTTTTTCTTAAACATACAAAATTAAATTATTAAATAATAATTATAAACATGTATGTGCCTATATATTTCCTTTCCTGCTTAAACCAATAGCCGAAAGCCATTTCATACATAGAGCCTCATTTTTTGGAAACTTTAAAACCAAAAAAAACATTTAAAACTGAAAATGTTGAATTTTCAAAAACTTTGACGAATTTTAACCAAAAAATGACTGTCACTGGTAGATTTCGTTAAAATCAAAATAAAAAAAGTGGGATTTGACGTTGCGGCCTGGATTCAAACTCGATTCAAAAAAATGAATTTTTTACTAAATTATGAATTAACATAATTTCTATTTCATTACCAATAAGTAAATAAACACCATAAAAACTTTATTTTATACGGCAAGAATGAAAATTCGCCCATTTTAATAAAAAATATGTCAAAATTAGTTGTGAAAGAAAATTCCAATTTTGGATGTTGTTTGTTATTACACCCAGAAATTAAACACTTTATATAGAAAATTTTTTAAGTTTGATTATTTAATTCAACAGAATTTGGTTTGGAATCCGAAACGCACTAAAAATTATAAATTAAAAAAATGCAATTTTTTTCCCCTCCAAAATTTGACAATGCGGCCTGAAATAGCTGCTTCAGACACAGATATCGTAAAAACGAGTTAATGCCTACGCTTGGTCTACGTGCTAAGCAGAAAGCTCTTTCACAAACAATACAATACAATATTCCCATTTAAAAAAACACTACGAAAACGATAACTTGATTATTTGAAGAAAATAGTTTTTTTTTTTTTTTTTGAAAGTCTGCTTTTTCATTTATAGAAATGAAAAATTGTTAATTTTTTTTTTTTTTATATTCCAGACCGAATTCGGACGAAAAAAAAAACAAAAGGAAAAATTTATAAAAACTTTATCCCTAAAAAAAACATTTTTCTCAAAGTTTCTAGTTTTTTGTGTGATTTTATTTAATTACAATTTTTCGTCTAAAATAATCACGCATAAATATGGGATTTTTTTCTAGTATTATTTTTTTAATAGTAATATTTCCAAATTTAATAAATGAATTATTTTTCTTTTCCTAAACTTTTCTTCAATATCCAAAGACAAGAATTTTTATTTAAAAATTTATATTTTATTTTAGTGTAATAAGTTATAAAACAAAGTGCAAATGATTTTGTTCTAAATAATTTGGAATTAAAACAGTAAATTAGTTTCATAGTTGCTAAGTATCTTGAAGAAAGAAAAACTAAAAGGACATATTTGAATTCATTAAATGAAGTAAATTAACTTAATAATTAAAGTCTAATAGAAAGAAAGAGAGAGAGCGATAGGAGAAAGAATGTTCTATTTTTCACTAAAACATTTATTTAAAATTTAAAACTCCATCATTAAAAAATCAATATTTTTGTAGTAACTATATTTATAGTAACTATTCACAAACTGTAAATTCGCTCTGTAAGCGTAAAGATCCTCAATCAATGCCCTAACTCGAAATTATAATGGGAAGAGCTAAGCATGGCAAAAGGAAAAAAAACTGAAGGAATGCTAACTTAAGACTGAGACAGAATGTTTTCGTTTCGTACCGTACCGTATAGATCCGACCCGCTCCAACACGCTCTGTTTACGAGTTCATGCGGATAAGTAGACACATAGTTTCGTTTTATAATATAATTCCGAAAGATTTTATATTTCTTCAATAAATTGTTCTATTTTACCACGTTTTTGTTAACTCGATTTCTTGTTTGTTTGTTTATTTTTTTGTTTGTTTGTTTGCAATCGATTTTTAACTAACTTCCCGACTAGTTAGACATTTAAAACTTTTAGAATAGCTCAGAACACGATGACAATGCATTCTTGTTTAGAAAGTTAGTTCGGAAAAAATCCGCAAGGTGGCGCTTCGATCGAATTCAATGCTTGCACTTTTGCGTAACAGCGTTTGACGATTTTGAAAACAATACATGTGAATTTAGTTTGTTTACAAAAATATTGTGCGAAAAATTTTAAAAAAGTATTTATTAATACATAGAATTGTCAAGTTTATATGATTCAACAGAAAATTTAAAAACGTGGTATATAAAAAGTTTTTTTTTATCTTGTAATTATTTAGTATAACTTTATATTTTGGACTTATGTTATTGACTTGAATTGAAATTAATTAATTCAAATTGTAAAATTTCATCATTAATTAGACTTCCAATATAATAATACTATTTTGAGGTTAGCGTTTTCGTAAAAGGTTGAAATTTGTTCAACTCCTTCGTATCGTATCGTTTCGATTCGGACAGATATTGGTATATTAGGTCTGTTTTATTTGCTATACCCTACTCTGAGCAGGGTAAGTGGCACATAAAACGAGCAGGAGTAGGAGAAAGTTTTAATCCAAATGTTTGTAGCGCTGCTTAGCAACCATATTGTAATGAAATGAAAAACGTTTAGCTAATACACTTTTTATGGGAGAAAACTGAACTAATTTCGGGTGTGATAGTTACACTTGGTCTGAAAGTAGTGTAGGATTTGCTCTTCTGTTGTTTTTGTTTTCAATGTAAAAATTTGCTCTACCAGAGCAAGTGGCAAATAAAACAGACCTAATGTGTCTACTTTTTCGCTTTCCCTTACATTACATTTGACATATTACATTTAAGTTCGTAACGATACGGAACCTGGACCTTTATGCATGTCGAAGTTTTTGGTATTTTAAAAGTGATTTGAAAAAGAATTGTTTAGAAAACTATTTAATTATTTAAAAACATAATAGTCAATTCAACTGTCAAAATTTCCGTACGGAATTTGCTAATTGATTTGATTTCCTTAAACATAACGAAACCAAAATCAAATTTAACGAAAGCACGTCTATGCACAGTAAAATTTCAACATTCGATTCATGATACATTTCCGTAAGTTCGTTTATATTTGGTTCTTTGTATTTCAGGCTTATAACGGCCCAAACTTCAGTTGTATGTATATAACAATCATCTAGTCTAGTGTATGGGGTAGTCGGCCGACCATTCGAGAGTTGAGTTCGAAATCAGGCAATTGTATGGCCAGTTTATGCGATTTCGATATGGAGCGACTAGTTGTATAGTGTGTGGGAAAGAGTTGTGCATATTTCATTATTTTCAAAATATTTGAAGAGGAAACATCTTCTATATCTTCTTAACTTCAAATTGGGAACAAACAATTTCAAATTGGGAATGAACAAATGACACGTTTAAATATGACATATAAATGAAAAAGAAAATCATTTTTATTACAACAAACAGAATATATAATAAATAGTAGGGCATGGTTTGAACAAGCAATTACTTGAGCAAATGGGACATGTTCTATTTTTTCACTGTTCAAACAGAAATGAAATAATTCTTTCATTTGCGAGAAAGATACCAAAATAAATTTGAAAAAAATAAATTAGACGCGATCTTCCCAATACCTTTAATGAAAATGACAGAAACAAAAAATTCCGCACAAAATAAAGAAAGAAAATTAAAATTTTTCATTAGAAAGAATGAAATAACTATAAATCAATTATATTCTATTTTGCTATAAGAACCAAGCGAGAGCATTAAGAGTCTTATAATAGTCTTATGGATTTTGGACTAAAGAAAGAATGACACAAAGAAAGCAATCGAAATTTTTTACAACTCTATTTTTGTAAACAAAAACCATGCGTTTTATTATACTTTAAGAGCCAAAACCAGTAGAAGAGATTTTTTGTTACAAATATTTTAAGTATTAGTTCTTGTATGAATAGGCAGTCATATTATTTACATATGTGTTAGAATTGTTGATTAAAGCTAAATTTAGTTTTATCTCTGTTCCACTAACATAATGTAATCTGAAAAAAATGATAGGTAGCTAATGAGAATGGGATTTGAATATGTATTTTTAAGAGAATATTTTTACTCGTTTTTTTTATTTTCGTCCATATAAAGATTTAATTCTCTTTAGTAGTTTTTAGTTAAATTCTGGGCATTTACGTAGTAAGGAATTGTTTAAGCAATTGTTCAAACAACTCTTGTTTGCTTACATCGAAAATGAATTATTTTTACCTTGCTCTAATAAATAGTAAAAAAAATATCAATTTAAAACGAACATGCATCATTGTTTGTGGTTATTCAAAACATAAAAAAATTATTAAAAAGGTATAAGTTCTTTTGAACATAAATCAGACGTGTTTTGACAAAGCTTTATTTTTCTGTATTAAAAATATTTGAAGTACAATTTTTATCGACTGAAAAAGGCAAAGCCAAGTCGATCATTCCAATTTCAAATTATTATAAAAACTTGTTCATATTGAAAATTATTAAATTATTTGGTGCTGCCAAATAAATGAAATTGGAATGGTCGACTGAACATACCGGCCGGCTTGAAATACTGTAGTATTTTAAAAGAAAATAAATTAGTAAATTGGAAGTGGACATAATTTTCTGATGCTGCGCTTGTAAGAGCCAAACTGCGTCTTCACTACTGCTACACGAATAATGCCGTCATTTCCTGGAATAACTTCCTCGACTCTTGCTAATTCCCATTTGTATGGCGGCAAATTGTCTTCTTTGATGAGAACCAGCATTCCAATAGTTATAGATGGGTGCTGGGATGTCCATTTATTGCGCTGCTGCAAAGTGTTCAAATACTGCGAAGACCAACGATGCCAAAAATGTTGCTGTATTTGTTGTATTCTCCGAAATCTGGACAATCGATTCAAATTGATATCTTTAATGTCAGGTTCCGGCACTGATGTTAATGGAGCACCAATGAGAAAATGTCCTGGCGTAAGTGCTTCTAAATCATTTGGATTCGATGACAGTGGGGTGATGGGTCGCGAATTCAACACTGCTTCAATTTGTATTACCAACGTATTAAGTTCTTCGTAAGTTAAAGAGACATTTGCAACGAGTCGTACCAAATGGTGTTTTGCTGCTTTTACCGCAGCCTCCCAGAGCCCTCCGAAATGCGGTGATTTTGGTGGTATTGGTTTCCAAGTAATGTGATCTTGTTGGCGCAGTTGATAGATCATTTCTTGAAGATGTTGAGATTCAAACAATTGGTACAATTCAGTAAGTTCTGATCTGGCACCTACGAAGTTAGTAGCATTATCACAGAATATGGTGGAGCACAAACCTCTTCGACCAATAAAACGACGTAAGGCTGCAATGAAAGCTTCACTGGACAAATCGCTAACTACTTCCAAATGTGTCGCCTTTGTTGTGAAACAAACAAATATGGCAATGTAGGCCTTGACGGATGTTTTTCCTCTTATTTTGAAATGGATTTTAATTGGGCCACAAAAGTCTATTCCTGTAGTCAAGAATGGTTTGCCTGGTTGCACTCGTTCATTTGGAAGGTTACCCATAATATGTTCCATAGTTTTTGGTTTCGTTCTAAAACATCTGACACATTTATTGACAATAGTTCTAGTTAACAATTTTCCATTTAACGGCCAAAATTTTTGTCGAATAATTGTTAATAATGTTTGTGGACCATGCAGGTGCTTGATGTGAAAAAACGACATACAGTATTGTGCGAATTAATGTGAACGCAGCATTTATTTTTTTAAAAATCATTTATTAAGCTTAAAAACAAAAAATGGCTATAAAAATAATTTTTTTTTTTTGAGTTTTAGTATAAGATATGTCCGTCTTTGGAATTAATAATGTCTTGCACTCGCTGTGTTTAATTTCCTCTTCGTGAAACCGTATGTAAATGACTCTTCGTATCATCAGTTTCTTAGTCGTACAGCCCATTTTCCGAATTCGTCTTTTGCAAATTGGCCACAAATTCTCTATTGGGTTTAAATCTGGTGAGTTTCTTGGCCAATCCAAACATGTAACCTGGTTTTCGCGGAAGAATTTCGCGCATGGCGCTGAATCTTGCTGAAAAATAGCACTGCCGTTCGGATCCGCTTTTTCTTGCTCTGACGCCAATCTTCGGTCTAAAACTTCTTCATATTTAATACTAATCATCATCATCAGGTGTACCAGGTCCAATATATAAAAATCAGCCCCAAAAGATATTTTGTATAGAATGTTTTACTGTTTGGTTAATATGAGATGCAGTGAGTTTTTCTGTATGGCTTTTTTGATCGGTTTTCCTGAACCAAAAATTGGGTCTCGTTCGAGAAGAAAACTTTTTTCCAGTCCTCTGCTGTCTAGTCCTTATATATTATTGCCCAAAATGATCTTTTTCTCATCATAGCTTCAATGAGTAACTGCTTCTTTTGAGTTCTAATGGCTCGTTTTCCATTTTCCAATCTCTGGCGCACTGTAGAATCGCATATTTTAACACCAGCTCTTCTAGGTCTCTTTAAAGTTTGAAACTTGCCTTTCGTGGGACTCATTTACTCGATCTGAGCAAAAAGCTTAGATCTCTATCGCTTGTTTTCTGTTTTCTCCCACACTTACTCTACTCGCTTCAACGGAGCCTGTCATTCTTTTATGTTTTATGATTTTTGCTACAGCACCAAGACTGGCTCCACAAAACTTCTGTTATCTTCCTTTGTGACATGGGTGTATATTCACTAAGTGTCCCTATCTTTTCGCGCTTTCTAGGGCTGATTTCCGTTGTAAAATGAAATATAAAATGATGACAACGAAAGCTACAGAAACTCCGATATTTATAATTAATCAAACTATTTGTCTAATTTTGTTGAAGTCACTACTAAACTTGCTTGTATTTATGTACCTAACTCAGAACAAAAATAAACGAATAAAAATAACGGTAAATTTGAACATTGCGACATAAAACAGTGCTACCAATATAAAAATACTAAAAATTTGACTGTGTTCACATTAATTTGCACAATACTGTAAGTAACCTTGTAAATAAATGATTTGGCGGGAGAATAGCATTAAAAGGTATAAATGCATTTTTAAGACGACCTCCCACTCGAATGAGACCAAAATTATCCATAAATGGGCACAAACTTCTCAACCGACTATTGTTACTGATATATGATCCATTCTTCAATAATTTGTATTCGGAAAATGAAATCATTTGAATGTTTCTAATTAACCCATTCAGGGCCAAATCTAGTTCTATTGTTGACAATATTCCGTTCGGCGACTTCCCTGTGGTAACATTGCATTAGAAATAAATCGATAGCAATATCCTAGTATGCGTTGCAATCTTGTAAATGAATTGCAATGACCTATCTGTTCTATTAGGTCTTCTGTTCCAATGTTTGTCAACAATATTACCTTAGAGTTACGAACTTCGGGCATGTTTGGTGTATGGATGTAATCGTCATTGTGAACCCATGTATGCTCTGGTGTTGAAAGGAATTGAGGCCCAGAAAACCATTGACTGGATTGACATAAAGACTCAGCGAAAACACCACGTGAAATCATATCTGCTGGATTATCATTTGATTTGATATGCCGCCATTGTTTGATTGTTGAATAGTCCTGAATTTTTGCCACCCTGTTGGCGACAAATGTAGTCCAAGTATATGATGGAGATGCTAACCAGGCTAACACTATTTTCGAATCGGTATAGTAATAAATTTCTTGAATTGGTACTGTTAAATCTTTTACCAGACGTTCAACCAATTCTATCATCAATAATGCTGCACACAGTTCTAAACGAGGTAATGATGTGGTTTTCACTGGAGCTACTCGAGATTTGGAACATATGAGATGGACTGTTATATTCCCAAAATGATCAACTGACCGAAAATAGCAACAAGTGCCATATGCAGACTCACTGCTATCAGAAAATGCATGCAATTGTACACTACTAACAGTAGATGCTGATAAAACGTGTCGCGGAATGTGAAGTGTATTTAACTTATTTAACTGCTGTCTATAGTTGATCCATTTTGATTCATATTGTGGAGGAAGTTTGTCATGCCAAGATAGTTTTAGTTTCCATAATTGTTGTAGAAAGATTTTCCCCAAAACGATTACAGGTCCGACTAACCCCAAAGGATCAAAAATGGATGATAAATCTGAAAGAATAGCTCGTTTTGTAATCTGAGCAGATTGATTCTGAGTAATATTAAATTGAAAAATATCTTGATTTGGTTCCCAAATTAGACCTAACGTTTTTATTACATCATTTTCGTTGATTCTTCTAAATTTTTCGCAATATTCGGGTAATACCGTTTTGAGAAGATCCGGATGATTTGCACAAAATTTTCTTAATTCGAAGTGCTCCAAACTTAAAAGTGAATTAAGCTCTGCCTTTGATTTGTTGAGTTCTTCGATTGTCTCAGCACCGGTCATACAATCATCGACGTAAAAATCTCTGATCAGAATATTTACTGCTGTTGAAAAGGTCGCCATGTGGTCAATTGCTTATTGTTTTAGACACCTTATAGCCATATAAGGTGCAGATGATGTACCATATGTCACAGTGTTCAATTGATAAACTTGAAGCTCTTCCGTATTGTTGTAACGCCAAAGGATAATTGATAATGACGATCAGATGGATCAATTAATATTTGTCTATACATTTTGCTTATATCAGCTATAAAAACATACCGATGCAGTCTGAATCTTATAAGTATTGAGAACAAATCAGACTGGATTTTTGGTCCAACCATGAGAACATTATTCAAGGATAGTCCCGAATTTGTTTTGGCCGAGGCATCAAATACTACACGAAGTTTGGTAGTAGAACGGTCAGGCTTGTGAACGCAGTGATGTGGTACGAAATAATGACATCTCGGTATATTATTGAATGTGATTGCTTCTATATGACCCATCAACTCGTATTCCCTCATAAAGTCAACATACGAATTTTTCAAGTTTTCATTACGTTGAAGTCGTTTTTCCAAACTGAAATATCGTTTTTTTTGTGGTTTCATGTGATTCTCCTAGTAATTTGTATTCTTGACGGAATGGTAATTGCAATATGAATTGACCGGAAGATGAACGTTGAAATGTAGTCATAAAGTGCGATTCGCAAAGATCTTCTTCTTCGGTAAAAGTTTTCACAGGGGCATCGTGGCGTTCAATTTCCCAAAAGTTTTGAAGTTGCTTCTCTAGTGACGAAAGTGATGGTCTGGTTACTATGTTGCACTGATAATTGTTCGATGCATTTGACATTGTTTTTCCCATAATGATCCAACCTAGCTGCGTATTTTGAAGGGTTGGTAAGCTATTAGAGAGGTTAAGCTGACCATTCATGATGAGTTGGCAATAAACTTCTGCACCGAGCAGAATATCTATCTTCTGAGGATTAAAAAACGTTGGGTCTGCCAACTCAATTCCTTGAGGAATATTCCAGCAATTTGTGTCGATATAATAATTTGGCTGTTGTTCGCTAATTTTTCGTAATATATATGCTTCAATATCTGTTGAGTACGATGTTCTGCATGAATGCAAATTAATAACTGTTTTGTACCGTGCAGTGACTTTGGCAGTTCCCACTCCACTGATTGGAATATGTGTTCTAATGCGTTTCAATCCTAATTGTTGAGCCAGATGTTCAGTGATGATGTGCAACTAAGACCCAGAATCGAGCAAGGCTCTGCATATGACTGGTTCTCCGTATTTGTTCATAATATTAACTAAAGCTGTGGCTAATAAAATTGTTGAACATCTGTTGATCAATGTAGGTGATGATGCAATTTTAGATACATGGTGAGCCAATGCAATGCAATTGCCATCTGGAGCTGGCACGGTTTCTTCTACATTTGTTGAAGATGCATTCACATCTTCATAAGTTGAATCATAATTTCGATGCAATAATGTATGATATTTTTTACTGCAAATGTGACAAAGTCCTGAAGCACAAGACCGTACTGAATGAGTATTTTTCAGACAATTAATGCATAACTGTAATTGCTTTGCTGTTGTATATCGTTCTTGAGGTGAAAGTTGTAAGAATTTCGTACACTTTAAAATAATGTGATTTGTATCAGAACACACATAACACATTCTGCGTCTTTCCGGGGCCAGTGAAGCATTCAAAACACCGGATCGGGTTGGCCTTGCCTTTACTTGGGTAATTGATGATGTCTTGGGTATGTCGACACCATTTTTTTCTTCTAGATTACTACACTTACGTTCTAAAAATTTCATGAGTTCATCTAACGTTGCTAATCTGTCAGTAGGGCATTCATCTTCCCACTTATCTACAGTTTGTGAATCAAGTTTCATTACGATCAGATGTGTAATTAGATCATCCCACCGGGCTACTGGTCGCTTTAACGATGTTAATGCTCTCAAATGAATCTTAAAAGTATCAATTAAATCTCTAAGAGCAGGTGCTGATAATTTGCTGATTGGGTTCATATTAAATAGTTGTTTGATATGTTCTTGCGCGACAATTCTTTTGTTGTCATATCGTTCAACAAGAATTTTTAAAGCAACTGTATAATTTTCAGACGTAACCTCAATTGCTTGAA
This sequence comes from Xylophagus ater, assembly GCA_963422695.1. NCBI lineage: Eukaryota > Metazoa > Arthropoda > Insecta > Diptera > Xylophagidae > Xylophagus > Xylophagus ater. The sequence continues at coordinate 35,056,648 of OY730479.1, forward strand.
TGAGACGTAATGCGTTTCCAGAAACCGATGATAATAAGTAATGAAAACGAGTGATGTCATTTAAATCTTGATTATTATGCACAAGTGTGACAAAAGTTTCATAAAAACTTAACCAATTGCTGTAATCGCCAGTAAAATTTGGTAATGTTATTTTTGGTAATTTAAGTGCCGTTGTAGATTGCGTCCTTGATTCAGACTTGGGAGTGAGTTCTGTAACCTTACTTCTCTTTTCATTTAAAACAGCAACTAACATTGGACGCAAAATGAAATACAGCTCCTCAAATTCTTTTCTTGTATCATTTTGAGTCTCCTGTGGGTCTAATTCTTCAAGAGCACTCTGAACTTCATCAAATTGAACAAAATATTTTTCCACCATCTCGAGACGCATTTCAAGTTCTGGAATTGAAGCCTCTTGAAGTTTATTCATTGCAAACGCTTGCATGCGTAATTGTTGTTGTGTTAAGGTCACTCGTTTTACCTTAAGCTTATCAATTCTTGTAGCCATTGTTGCTTATTTGAAAAATAAAAGAAAAATTGTATGAAATCAAATTATATTGCATTTAATACACAATTTCTCTATAGTCCTTTTGTTTTTAGCAGCCTTTCAAATTATATTCAATTAAACTTGATGGTATCACGTCGGGGTCACCAAATTATGTTTGTGGTTATTCAAAACCTAAAAAGATTATTAAAAAAGTATAAGTTCTTTTGAACATAAATCAGACGTGTTTTGATAAAGCTTTATTTTTCTGTATTAAAAATATTTGAAGTACAATTTTTATCGACTGAAAAAGGCAAAGCCAAGTCGATCATTCCAATTTCAAATTATTATAAAAACTTGTTCATATTGAAAATTATTAAATTATTTGGTGCTGCCAAATAAATGAAATTGGAATGGTCGACTGAATAATCATATTTAATGCATCAGGTATGAATCACTGTATTTGAGCAATATATCTGGTGTATTTAACAACTGTCAGGTTTCTTATATTTTCAATAATAATTGTTTCTAACCGTTCTAGACGAGATCCGGTTTGAATCTTATTAGTCCTATCTTCGCTAGGCATTGAATGGCTAAAATCTCGTTTAACGTCAGCTTTTAGGCTTAACCAAAGAATGCTCAATAACAATAAACTTTGGGCTATATGGTCTAACTCTTAGTATTCGATCACCAACAAATTCATTTTCTTGGAAAACTTCTGCGATTGAAGCATGGCAAGGTGTTCCTAATTTGAAATTGTTTGATAACAATTTGAAATGGAAAAAGTATAGACAGTAATGACAGCAACTCAAGAAAAGTTTTCGTTAAAGAATATTTTTAACTAAATAAAACAAAAAGGAATAAAAATAATTGAAAAAAAATATCCAAAATCAGGTACGATTCGAGATTCAAACCTATTTTCTATTAATTTTAAATATTCCAATAAATAAAAAGTTATGGTTTGGGCCATCTACTATCTGGTAGATAGTACATGTCTACTATCCGTCGCTAATCTAGCGCCCAATATTATCGGGCGCTAAATAAGCAATTAAAATGTGGTAGGCGCGGTTAGCATTCTCATAAAATCACAGCTAATATGCATGGTAGGCACGGATAGCATTCTCAAAAAACACAGTAAAATGTCTATGGAATATATTTATTTTAAGTGTCAATAGCTGAATTATTTCTTTTACAGACAATATTTCGGTTCTTTAGTATGAATTACCAAAAAAATACAATTTAAGCCAAATTTACACAGAAAACTAGAAATTAAAATAAACGTCCGAGAAGGAATACAATTGATGATATTTTACTCAATTTCTTCTTTGATTTAGTATTTGCTGATAGTCATAATAGTTTTGAAACATTTGGAAAAGCCCAATGGTATTTTTATTCGACAAAATAAATATCCGATGTCGTTTGAACCAAGGCCTATATTTGGTTTCTCGACTTGACTGATCAGATCAACAAGTCTTCTATTCTCTAGAAGACAAAGGAATTGTCTTTTAATAATTTTGAAAAGAAGCATATACCAAATCAAATGATTTTTGTATTCAACTTCGTTAGGAGAAATACGCTACACTTTAGCATCGAACCTAACAATGAGTATTCAAACTTTGTTGTATATCTGTTCTTGTATTATTGGAAAATTTTATGTTCTTACATTAATAAATGAACGTACACTTCCTCAATTGTATTTACTACACTGAAATTTGTGCCAAATTAAATGATTTTTTTATTTTTTTATTTTTTATTTTTATTCAAAAATGACAGCTGTACACTTTGTTGTTGCATAGTAAAAAATATTCAAAATTTTACAACGATACAAAATACACCGAAAATAGTTTCTCCTAATGTGATAACAACATGCTTTCTAATACATTTTTTCCATCCAGAGAGTCGTTTAGAATTTTCAAACTGTAATAATTTGATGGAAAAACTCTTTTGTTCATCTATAACTGATCTACCCACAATGTCTTTTTTCATTCTTTTTTAAATTACTTGCAATTTTTTGTATGCAGTATACGCTAAACAATTTATAACAATTTCTATTATTATTTTCTATTTCTATTATTTCTATGTTATAAAAAAAATAATGACACTAAACGACTCCAAATTTTTAAAATTATTTTTCTTTTTTATTTTAATAAGATCCATTTTTTACTTTCCCGATAAACAAATGTTTATATGAAAGTACTATAATCGTGCGAAAACCTAACTTTTGATCTAGAAGGGCTAGGAAGATGAAAATAAGTGCAAAATCCGTTTCATCAAAAAGAATTAGCCCCATGTCCGTCCGTCCGCTTTTTTAAATCGTTAATAAAATCCGAACGGATGGTCCGATTTCCATGAAACTTTCACCATTTTGGTATTGCATCAAATGCCAGATGGTATTAGATTCTGGGCGAAATTAATATATGGCAACGCTATATGGTAACGCTTTTTTTGTCTAAACACGACAAAATTTTCTCCGCACGGTATAGACTAAACTGTTGGGCCAATTTCGATAAAATTTACACAGTTCATGTATTTGATTCTAACTTAGAACTGATTAGTTTTTGGGCCATATTCGACTATGGCAACACTGTCTAAGAATACATTTTGTCCAAATATAGTCTATTTTTGGACTTGTAAAACCGAAAGTGCATGTCCAATTTTGATGAGATTTGCACAGTTTGTATACTAAAGTCGAAATCAGAACATATTGACTTTTCAACGGAATTTACATCTGGTGACACTAATGCGCAAAACTTGTTTTAAAAAATGTTGTGGTGGAAATATAGAAACTTAGCTAATTCGGCCAATAATAGTCGGATTTTAATGAAACTTGGAACGTACGTTCGGGATGGATCAAATGAAAAAAAAAATGTCTCCCCGCAGTGGGGTGTTGTGGAGGGCTAAAAAAGAAAAACTTCAATAATTCACTCAATAATAAGCAGATTTTTTTAAACTTGGTGTGTACATTCTGGATAGGGCAAATGAGAAGATACAAGGTGTTTTCCATAGTAAACAGGACTTTTTGAATCTAGCGCCCCTAGTGGCGCCATCTATATGTCGACTGGTGCGTTAGAATCTGCTATCCTTTATCGACTTCCTGTGAGAATTTCATGACATTTCATCTATTGAAAGTGAAGTTATTGCGTTTTAAGTGTCAGTATGTTTGTGTCATCGGTGCGAAAATGAGCTTCGAACGACCAAAAATTGCTCAGAATTCAACATTCGAAGGACATCATTAAAGAGGTCAAAAAGGACAAAAACTTCCTTTATAACATTGTGACTGGTGACGAAACGTGGTGTTTTCAATATGATCCCGAAACGAAACGCCAGAGTGCTGAATGGAAGGCGCCGGACGAGCCGAAACCCAAAAAATCGCGCCTGGAGAAGTCAAAAGTGAAGACAATGCTGATTTGTTTTTATGATTTCAAGGGTATTGTCCACAAAGAATTTGTTCCACCCGGTCAAAACGTTAATGCGGTATTCTACCTAGGAGTTTTGAAGCGTTTGGTGCGCCGTATTCGACGTGTTCGGCCCGAATATCGCGATGATGGAAGTTGGCGTTTGTTGCACGATAATGCGCCGTCTCATCGATCGACGCTTGTGACCGATTATCTCACCAAAAATCACATTTTAACCATCAACCACTCCCTGTATTCACCGGATATGGCACCGTGCGACTTCTACCTTTTCGGAAAAATGCATTTGCCGATGAAAGGAAAGCGTTATGCAGACGTAGAGGCCATTCAAAAGGCTTGCACCGGCATACTGGCGGCCATACAGGCCAACGAGCTAAAACACTCGTTCGACATGCTTTTGGACCGTGCAAAAAGCTGTATTGAAGCAGAAGGAGACTATCTTTATATATAAAACAAAGTCGTGTTAGTTACACCATTTATAACTCAAGAACGGCTGGACCGATTTTTATGATCTTTGATTTGTTGGATTTGTCTCTGCCCCGAATAGCAGAATAGCTATTAAAATATTGGAAAAATTTAGGAAAAAAAAAAATATGAAGAAAATTCATTTTCTCCAGAGATGCAAACCGGTTTCTTTGAACCGAACCAAAACCACTGAACCATCGAAATTTTCCGAACAAAAACCAAAACCAAAACCAAACCACTTTTAAAATGATTCGGTCGAACCAAACCAAAACCAAACCACTTTTAAAATTAATACTTGAACCGAACCATAAACCGAAAGTTTTCTATTGGTTTATGGTTCGGTACAACAGAAAAAATTGTCCTATAATTTACATTTTCCTTTTAAAAAAAACTAAAAAAGTCTACTACATTTTCTTATAAAAACGATGGTTAATCAACATTCAACAGTTTGCCAGTTTTCAAATTTGTTTTTAACGAGTAATCAAACACGACATAGTTTTTCATTTAATGAAATCATAATTAAAATAAAAACAGAAACAAACACAAGAAGGAAGAATATACTTAAAATTAAAAGATATAAAATTCATATCTAAATGACAAATGTAAGCAAGTCTGTATATTTTTGAGTTTAATAATAATTTTTTTAGTATTTCCTAAAAGAAAATGTCAGGCAACAAAGATAAAAATTACCCGGTTTTTGAAAAATTTGTTTGTGATTCAATAACAAATAGCAGTAAGTACAATGAATGCTGTATTGTTATGACAAATAATAACCCAGAAAATTTAATGCGGCATCTTAAAAAAAGCACTCCGAATCCTATGACATAATTGACACGAAGCGAACAAAAAAAACAGCTGAAAAAAATTTGCCAAGCAAATCTACATTGGCTTCCTTCGTTTCTGTCACAACAACTAAGAAAAAAGACATATTAGTTCAGAACCAAAACCAAAACCAAAACCAAAAATTATGTAGTCTTTAAACCAGAACCAAACCAAAACCAAATTTTCAAATATTTAGAAACCAAAACCAAACCAAAAACCAAAAAGAAGGTTTATGCTTAAACCAAAACCGAACCAACTGTAAAAAAGTCTTGGTTTGCATCTCTGATTTTCTCATACATTTTGTATGGAACAGCTGTTTTGATGATATCTCGAGAATGCCCCTCTTTTTAAATACAATGGATGTGTGGTTTTCCCCAGTAAAAGCTATATAAATTCCAACCACCATCTTTATTATTGTTAATAAAAAATGCCTTCTAGATATTTTCATCAGGCCAGCATGTAGATGACAATGACGTCATAACTTCAAGAGTGTGGAAAAGAGAAATAATTATTAAGCACGAAGATTAAAAGAGAGAAACAAGATTCTAATGCTAATTACATTAGTAACGTGCTTCTTTATTTCAACCTTCTTGCTTCATAATTATTTTTCTTTTTCACACACTTGAATTTAAGACGTCATTCTCATCTACATGCTGGCCTGATGAAAATATCTAGAAGGCATTGTAATAAACAATTCTAACATTTATGCAACTAATAAGAATGTCTATTCATACAGGAACTAACTTTAAAATATTTGTAAAATACATAACAAAAGCTTTCTTCTGCTTTAAAAAAACCACGTGCTTATCAAAAATAATGTCGAGGCTTAAGGCCGAAATATATTGCATGCAGCAATGCAGCAAAAACACATGCGGCATTTTAAGATTTTCAATCTTTATATATAAAACATAGTCGTGTTAGTTACACCATTTATAACTCAAGAACGGCTGGACCGATTTTTATGACTTTGATTTGTTGGATTTGTCTCTGCCCCGAATAGCAGAATCTTTTATATATAAAACAAAGTCGTGTTAGTTACACCATTTATAACTCAAGAACGGCTGGACCGATTTTTATGATCTTTGGTTTTTTGGATTTGTCTCCGCCCCGAATAGCAGAATAACTATTAAAACATCGGAAAAATTCACGAAAAAAATTTTGATGAAGAAAATTCATTTTCTCATACATTTTGTATGGAACGGCTTTTTGATGATATCTCGAGAACGGATTAACTGATTCCGATGAAGTTTTTTTACTATTCGTCTCGGCCTCGAGAAGTTTCCTCGCGCATTGTTAAAGTAAGAAAATCACAAAAAAGAAAGGGAAGAAAATTAAAATTTTTCATTAGAACGAATGAAGTAACGCATAAACCAGAAATCTTTTGTTTTACAACGCACTTCCTATAAGATAATTGTAGCAAGCGATGGTGTAAATAGTCTTATGGATTTTAGACTAAAGAAAGAATGAAACAAAAACCACGCGTTTCCTTATACTTTTAGGCACCAATATGGTTTTCCCAACAGTTTTCAAGTATTGGTGCATGTATAACAAGCATTTTTCATAACCACGTGTATTTATCTAAGTAGAAGAAATCCTTTTATTACGTGTATTTCAAATATTTTAAGTGTTAGTGCCGGTATGAATAGACATTCTGATTACATAAGTTTTGGTATTACTTATTAAAGCTAAATTCATAGTTATCTTTGTGGCACTAACGTGATGAAATCTAACAAAATGATGGATAGCTAAAAAGATGACGGCTTGAATTTATATATCTTTACTGAGAAAAACCACACATCCATTGTATTTGAAAATAGGGACGAAAGCAGAATTGGCATATTTATACAAAAAAAGCCAAAAAAGGGAGGTCACCCATTAGTTTCCATTGCCATTGAGCTAGCTGTAAAGACGGGCCGCGATTTATCAACATTTTTTCTAGTTTTCACCAATTTTCATTCAATTTTCGACGGTTATTACATTTGAGTTCGATTCGATTAATTTTATTCAAACGATTTTTTTTTCAAATTCATCAGCGAAAATTGATTTTAAAGAGGTAGGTTCAGTTTTATGGAGTGCACATTGTGAAACGTTATGTCGTTTGTCATTGGGCGCGCATCGACAATCAATCCAATCGGTAATTTGGACTGTGCGTTTGATTTGCCAAGCGGATTTGTTCGTAAGTATATGGAATTCTATTTTCGCCGTGATTTTTAAACCTTCAAAGTTATTCACTTTGTGAGGTTATCAAATTTGCGCATCGATAAATGTTTCATTATGTAATTTTGAATTGTGGGATTATTTTTCCAGTGTTATTTACAATGCTGCGAGTCAGGAAATCTAATCTTTTACAAGGAAGCCGTAATCCAATTAGACTTCGGAATATTACGAATCAATCCACTGCAGATGAACAAGAAATCGCATGAAAAGAGCGCCGCGTTAGTATGGCCGACTTCGTGCTACACAAATACAAGAACATAGAGAGGCAATACGTAAAGCGGCTCAGTTGGCAATGAGAAATCATCGAGCTTATCGCACAGATCAACAACGTGATAATCTTCGACTCAAGGAAAGGTGAGGAAGTTCTCATTGCGAGAAATCCGATCATCCCAACCGATATGCCATTTGAGATTAAACGAATTCAATTTCCGATCAACAAATTACAAGGCCAATCCCAGAGTGTTTGTGGCCTGAATCTAGAAAATGAATGTTTCTCTCACGGTCAATTTTATCAAAGTATAATTATGATAAAGTGTGGAAAGCTAGCGAAGTAGCAAGAAAAACACGTGGCAATAAGTGGGAAAGAATAGGCAAGAGTACATATTGTTTTTATAGGCAAAATCCATCAGGAAGAGAGAATGAAACGTTCTTAAAAAACGCATGGAATCTTATAAATTACCCTTGGAATCTTAAATATGGGACCAAATATTATAAATTTCCCACACATATCAAAATAAAAAATTATCGCCAAATTTTTTTGTGGTGTGTGTGCATGTGTATATAAATTTCTGCCTGTGCTTTTTTGTGTACATTTTCAAATTACCCAAAAGTGAGAAGTGGGATGTTTTTTAAAAAATGTTTCCCCTTCACCCATATTCAAAATTTTTAGTTCTACCTATATCAGCAGTGGATAGAATACTGTTAGAAAATGGACAGGCAAATTTAGAGAAATGGCGGTACGGTAAGGATAGGAAGTTTCCCGACTTTATTATTAGTTAAACTTTGATTTTACGTAGCACGTTCACGTGTCGGCAAACTCTGTCTACTTTGGTCGTTCTCGCACCTGATAACAAAACGAGAAATGTCGTATATCACAAGGTGCTTCAATGAAAGTGTGCAACCCATCCAGCAAATAGTTAACAGAAAGTAGTTCAACAATGCTACGCGAGTCATTTCGGTTCGCTTCAATAAAGCAAATGTCTTGATGCCACGTGAATTACATTCATTTCAGTGTAATTAAAATACATTTCATTTCGATTTTTGTACATTTATTGAACTTAATTCGTTTTGAGTATTCATTTTTTATCTTAACAAAACACTGAATTTAATTCAGCTAATAAGTTAACACAACATTTATTGATTCTGAGGCGGTACGAAGTTCGCCGGGTCACCTAGTTTTGAATAAAATCAATTGATTTTGCCGAAAAAACCATTTGTTCTGTTTTTTTTTTAAAGTCCTGATTACTTTGGACTCCACCTTGTAGAATGCGTCTCCCCTCGGTGGGGGTTGCGGGAGGGTGATATAAAAAAACCCTAATAATTCAGTCAATAACCGGCGGATTTTAATGAAACTTGGAATGTACATTTGGGATGAGCAAACTGAAAAGATAAAATGTCTCCCCTCGATGGGGACTTATGGGGGGCTGAAATAGAAAAACTTCAAAAATTTACTCAATAATGGGCAAATTTTCTTAAAACTTAGTGTATACATTTTGGGTAGGCCAACTGAAAAGATAGTATGCGACTCCCCTCTGTGGAGGTTACGGGAATACAAAATAAAAAAACCCTAATAATTCGGCAAAATACTAGTCACATTTTCATGAAACTGGGAATGTACATTTAGAATAGGAGAACTGAAATGGATATTTGATGATATTATCGGGAAAGTTCCATAGTGATCCGGCCGATATAGAGAGAATGTAAATTCACTACTATGGTTTGCTTTGCTCATTTTTTTATTTGCACTGCAAAAACAAAAACGTCAAAAAAAATTTTGTTCGCACTACATATTCACTGCACGTTTACTCGTTGAAAGCTAAATGTCAACTGAGAAGATTCCTTATTATTCTATGCGGTCATGACATCATTTACGATTTTATACGATTTTATTTATATAGATAATAGAAAATTAGAATAATAGAAAATAATGAAAAAAAGAAACCTACCCGACTGGGATTTGAACTCGGTACTCAGAAGAATCTTATTTACTAACCGACACGCATTAGCGCGAGGCTAAGATTTCATATTTTAAAAAGCTTCAAGATTTCCATTTGTATTCCATTTTTCTCTTAGGATATGGAAATTCAGTTTAACAATGGTATATTGTCGATGGAAATGCATGCAATCCATGATGCTTGTGTCATAGTGTTAGTGATGGATTTTAAAAACCTTTTTTTTACCTGTCACAGACGTGACATAGGTATATAAAAATTATATATAAACCTCCTCATATTCACATGGAATATTGTGTATAAATTTCAAAGCATTCCGTGAAGAAGTTTCGGAGATTAGCGATTTTTACAAACGTACAGATACGATTTTATTTATATAGATATTAGTAATGTATAAGTAATATTTTGGTACATTTCTGTAATAAATTTAGAGTTTTTATTATGTATTATAAATTGTCAATATGAATGTAGTTTTTTCTTACATTCATTAATATTGATTGGAAGATTGCTGTTAATTATTTGTGTAGCTTTATTAACATTTTTTATTTGGCTTTATGCCCTTTTTACTTTCCCGATAAACGAATGTTTATCGGAAAGTACTATAATCGTGCGAAAACCTAGCTTTTGATCTAGAAGGGCTAGGAAGATGAAAATAAGTGCAAAATCCGTTTCGTCAAAAATAATTAGCCACATGTCCATCCGTCCGTCCGTCCGCTTTTTTAATAAAAATGCATTTTGTCCAAATGTAGTCTATATTTGCACTTGTTGTAAAACTGAAACTGCTCGTCCAATTTTGATGAGACTTGCACAGTTTGTGTACTAGGATCTAAGTCAGAACATATTAACTTTTCAACGGAATTTACATCTGGCAACACTAATGCGTAAAATTTTTTTAAAAAAATGTTGTGGTGGAAATATAGAAACTTCCTTAATTCGGCCAATAATAGTCGGATTGTAATGAAACTTCGAAAGTACGTTTGGGATGGACCAGCTGAAAAAATAAAATATGTCTCCCCGCGGTGGGGGATTGTGGAGGGCTGAAAAAGAAAAACTTTAATAATTCACTCAATAATAGGCAGATTTTCTTTAAACTTGGTGTGTGTACATTCTGGATAGGGCAAGTGACAAGATAGAATGCGACTCCCCTTTGTGGGGGTTACGGAAATGCAAAATAAAAAAAACCTTAATAATTCGGCCAATACTAGTCACATTTTCATGAAACTTGGAATGTACATTTAGAATAGGAGAACTGAAGTGAATATTTGATGACATTATCGGGAAAGTTCCATAGTGATCCGGCCGATATAGAGAAAATGTAAATTCACTACTATGGTTTGCTTTGCTCATTTTTATATTTTACATTTTTTTTTTTAATTCTCTTATTTCTATACAAAAGAGAGTTAATTTATATTAATTTAAAATCTTAAAATCTATTTTTTTTATTTTGTTTTTATTTTTCTTAACTTTGCCTTTTTTTACATGTAAATTTTTAAAAATATTTTCATATTTCTTAAAATTATTTCTTTTTTTTCCTTTTGTTAAACTTTAAAATTTTTAATTGCAACTAAAATTCAAATTAGTTTGAAAAAATATATATTTTAATTAACATGGTTTTTTTCAAAAAACAATTTTAATTAACATTTTTTGATTTATTTTGAAATTTTAAAACTATTATGGTACAATAATTCAAAAACAAAAAATAATGATTAAAAAATTTTCTACGAATTTTTCACGAATTCTTTGAATATTTTCGTAAACGTAATTTAACTTTTAAAAGCATAAAATATGTAATATATATAATTTTGTTTTTACCATAAATAAATGTAAAATTGCTTCCAAAAAAAACAAGCAGTGGGAGTTTTGTATTTTACGGTAAATTATTGTTTTGGGTAGAAGGAAATTTAGTTTTTTTAAACATGGAAATAGCATGCTCACTGGTTTTCTTTTTGACTAGCTCCTTCTTTCAATTAACGTAAAAAAAAGTTCTTTTTTCAATTTCATTCCACGAATTTCTTTATACAAATTTCTTACTTTATCAGAATCAGATCTTTATAAGAATAGAAATTATTTTATTAATTTGAATTCAATTATTTCTAAGATAAAAAAAAGATTTTTCCTTACAGTACAATTGGTTTTAGCCAACGAGTCTACCTTTTTTGTTTTTTTGTTACACAGTGATTGATTTTTCAGCTACTATCAACCTTGTGTATAAAATTATACTATATACTAGCTGTACCCGGCCACGCGTTGCTGTGGCTCAGTCTGGTTAAATCGAAAAGAAAAGACAAAGCGCACGTTTCTCGTGTATTTAATTTCGCAATGCTTGTGGTTATACAACATTTTTTGTTGTTCCATTTTCTGTGCAGATATAGAGATTTACTAGTTTGCCAACTCTAGAACACGCAACATATAATTGTCCGTGTGAGAAGCAATCCGTGTCTAGATCTAAACCGCACAATTTTAAAGATTGGCTCTGAGCCCTGTTGATGGAGATTGCAAACGCCAATCGAATCGGGAATTGCAATCTCTTAAATTGAAATGGCATATCCGTTGGAATCATAGGAATGCGAGGAATGAGGACATCTTCACCTTTAAAAGGTTCTGTCAAGATTGTTGCTTCTACGATGTTGCTCTTTAATTTTTTTACTGCAAGCCGCGTGCCGTTGCAAAGCTTTGGCTGGTTGATATTTCGCAACATGATAATTGGCACACCGACTTTCAATTGCAGTCTGTTCGGTGGCATCCCTGGCAGATCGAGTGAATTCAAAAATTCTGTTAGATAACTAACCACTTCATCTGCTTCCACAACAGTGTCGACGGACTTCTATATGACCACCTCGCTTTAAATGTTAGACTGAATAATATTGTTAAGTTCGTAGACGTCTTTGTTCTTGGCCGCAAGAATAGCTCGTTCACTTAGCCAATCGTGATTCTTGTAATTGGTTTGAATATTGGGAAATACTTTTTTAACCAATTCTTCTTTTGACGTCACTAAATTGCAGAAGTTATGAGGTATTGAAATTCGTCCTGACGTCAGATCAACCGGCACCTTTCCGTTCCTAATTTCCAGCAATTGATGTGAGAATATCTCTGCTGTTCGATCGCTTTGCAGCTGTAGTCGCATATTTGTAGTTAATTTTAACGCCGCAAAGTAGAGTATTTCAAGCAGGCATTTATTTCATCCGCTGGTGTCGATCGAGGAATTACAGGTAATGTTTGCCTGAAATCGCCTGCAAGCAATATTAATGCGTTCCCAAATGGTCTGATATTTGCACGTAAGTCTTACAATGATCGATCAAGGGCCTCGATTTTTTGTGCGCCATTGTGCATTCATCTCAAACAATAAGTTTGCATTTCTGCAATACTTTTCCCATGCCGGATGCTTTGGAAATGTTGCATGTGGGACTTTCAATGAATTGAATGTTTAATGGCAATTTCAAAGCGGAATGAGCCGTTCTTCCACCACTTGGGAATCCCCTCTTTTGCTATTCCACTGGGTACATCTAGCAGCGCACAGACCCAAACACTTCATGTTTTACCATGAATTCCATCAGCGATTTCAGCTTCTGTTTAAAAATACGTGCTGTAATGTCATGCCTATCCACCGGCGATTGGCCAGGAAGTCAGAGCTTTTGTATTGTAAATCGTCCCAAGCTGGAAATTTCATCTAAGATTTTGTTAAATTCAGCATTTTCAATTTTAAATACCTTTTTTGGTTTTAGGGTTTCCAAACAATGAGACTCTACGTATTGAATGTCTTTCGGCTTTGGGTTTTCAAAATGTTACGCCAATTAGTAGAGTAGATTATAATTTTAAAATTTAATTTTGTATGTTTAAACAAACTTGATTTTTGGCATAAACGCTATTTTTACGATATCTTTTTTAGCTCGTATTCTAATTTTCGGGGGGAAAAAATTTTTCTTTAACACGTAAGTTTGATATATTTTGTATTAAAATGGGCGAATTTTCATTATTGCTGTACAAAAAAAATGTTGTTATAGGCTTTATTTAATTGCTAGGTTGTAACCCGTCCTATGACGGCTTCCTAATAATTTCGGTTTACAAATCGCTGTAAATTAACAAAATGTATTCAAGCGTAGCAACTTAATTCGGAACATAATAAATCTTTTACCCCGTTCTAGTAGCACCACTGGTGACATATTCCATGCCTTAAGTCGATCTATTCAGAATGCACATTATTTACCCCGCAACACCCCCAGCGAAGATATTAAATTGATCCCATTTCTCCGGTTGGTAAAATAGCTCCCGTGAAACATATATTACGTAAAGGCAAAAACCTCTATAGAGTAGGGGCCTAAACAACCGCAGCGCCAAAGTGGTGAGAGATGGAACTACTTTATCTTCGACAGAAAAAATCCCCAAGAAAACTTTGCCGAACACTGTAATCATGTGTGACGTCTACATACCAAGTTCCAAAATTGTATTGACTCCAGTGCCAAAGCGGTAAGGGATAACTGTTTTATATTCGACGGAAATAATTCCCGTGATAACGTGCATAACTTTGCCGAACATTGTACTTGTGTGTGACTAATATATACGAAGTTCAAAAGTTTGTACTGACTCCAGCGCCAAAGCGGTGAGAGATAGGAACTATATGGTCGTCCACAGAAATAGTCCGCATGAAAACCTCCACAATTTTGCTGAACATTCTAATCGTGTGTGACCTTTAAATACGAACTTCAGAAATTTGTATTGCCTTCAGCGCTACAGCGGTGAGATCTGGAACTATATGGTCTGCGACAGAAGAAATCCCCATGAAAACCTCCATAACTTTGCCGAACATCGTAGTCGCGTGTGACCTCTAAATACGAAGTTCCACAATTTTAGTTACTCCAGCGCCAAAGTGGTGAGAGGTAGAACTATTTGCTATTCGACAGATATAATCCCCATGAAAACCTGCACAACTTTGCCGAACGTTCTAATCGTGTGTGACGTCTACATACGAAGTTCCAAAAGGATTAGCCTTTTACATATAACAGGCCAATTGACAAGTCTCCGGGCTGACACATAGATGGCGGTACTAGAATTAAATCCATATGATTTTTAGTTAGCCCTAACCTTCAAAAGACGCGTGTATAAATTGGACAGCTGTCGGATCATTAGTTTGTGAATTATAGCATTTTGAGTGAAGCAACTTTTGTTATTGTGAAGAAAATGGATAAAAAGGAATTTCGCGTGTTGATTAAACATTGCTTTATGGCCAAAAAAAATACCGTTGAAACGAAAACTTGGCTTGATAATTATTATTCGGACTCTTCACCTTCGAAATCCACCGTTGGAAAATGGGGTCCCTTTTTAAATCTGGTCGTACAAGCCTGGAAGACGATCCATGTCAAGAACATCCAAAAAGTGTACCAACAACAGAAAATATACAAAAAATACAGGATATGGTTTCGGAAGACAGACGAGTGGCTGTGGTTAAGGTAGCTGACACTCTAGGCATCTCATATAGACCACTACATCACATCTTAGCTGAAGTTTTAGGTTTCAAAAAGCTCTGTGCAAAGTGGCTGCCGCATTTCCGAAAAATGGAACAAAAACGCATGCAAATGCGACTTTCTCAAGAACATTTGGAGCATTTTCGAAAGGATAAAGTGGATTTTGTGCGCGGATTCATCACTATGGATGAGACTTGGGTCTATCACTATGATCCTGAGTCGAAAGCAAATTAAAAAAACCGATAATTCGGCTCCAAAACGGGTTAAGGCCCAAAGATCAGTGAAGAATGTTATGGCATCAGTTTTTTGGGATGCAAAAGGAATTTTGTTGGTGGATTACCTTCAAACTGATAAAACAATAAACTCAGATTATTACTGAAACCTTTTGGACTAATTGGATGTAAAAATTCGTGAGAAAAGACCTGGTTTAAAGAAGAAAAAGTCATTTTTCACCAAGACAATGCACCGTGTCACAAGTCGATAAAAACGGTGGCAAAAATCCATGAATTGGGCTTCGAATTGCTTCCGCATCCACCGTATTCTCCAGATCTGGCCTCCAGCGACTATTTCCTGTTCTCAGATCTCAAAAGAATGCTTGCTGGGAAGAAATTTTCGTCGAATGAAGAGGTGATCGCCGAAACTGAGGCCTATTTTGAAGCAAAGGACAAAAATGGTATCGAAAAGTTGGAGTGTATCACCCTTGAAGGGAATTATGTTGAATAAAAAAAACGAATTTTTCCAAAAAAATGTGTTTTACTATGGTAGCCCGGGGGCTTTTGAATTGACCTGTTATAATAATTAATCAAACAGAAATGAGGTTAATTCATAATTTAGTAAAAAATTTCTTTTTTTGAATCAACTTTGAATCCAGATCTAAAAACCCCTCGTTTTTTTTTTTAATTAAAACTACCAGTGACAGTAATTTTTTTTGAGAAATTGTGGGCAATTTTTAAAATTCCTCGAAGATTTTAAAAATTCAGCCTTGTCAATTATAAATACCTTTTTTTGGCTTTAAGTTTTCCAAAAAATAAGAAATGAAATGGCTTTCGGCTATGGGCTTACAAAATTTTATTTTTAACGCCGCCACTACGCTCATCTTTATTTTTATAACATGAACTTATTGATGTATGCGCGTGTGAGTAACAAAATTCACGTTTTCTCGTTGGAGAACAATCATTTTGAACATGCTTGTGGGTATGTGTTAGTGATTGGTTTTTTTAAATCAATTATTACCTGACTCAGGTGCAACATAGGTAAATAAAAAGTATGTAAGAACCACTTCATATTCCTAAGGAACATGCTATAAAAATTTCAAGTCAATTGATCAAGAAGTTTGGAGATTATCGATTTTGTACAAACGTACAGATACGATTTTATTTATATAGATATATAGGTATATATATACCATGTCTATCCTCATTTTTTTCTTTTCTCCTTTTAATATGCCTCAAATATGCCTGGGAAGATTTATAGACAACGTTTTGTTTATTATGGTTTTTGTCGATTTGTATTAATTTGATTTAATTTTAATTTAAATATAATATTGTAAAAGACTTTACGTTAAATAACAAAACTTTATTTTGAATTGAACAATAGAATTGACTCTATTGTTATGTAAAAATTCTTTAGATGGTTCCAACCTGGCTCTTTCCAGAATTTGAATATGAAGATTTGTGACCAAGTTGTATTTTCTTGGTGGTGTTGATACTTATTTTTTTTGGGTTTGGGATGTTCCACCGCAGGAATTAAATAAAAACTTTCTGGAAAAATTCTCTTTCCATTTGATTTCAGAGCTCTCTGCTTCTCAAAAAACTTCCAACGATATCAGCAAGTGGGAGGGGTTTCTCGAAGAAGTAATATTGGTTGGAAAAAAAATGTATAATCCAAAAAAAACTTACTTATTATGCTGCTTTGGTTGGTGTTCGGAGTGGTTAATGAAATAAAAATCCTCTTGTATAAATATTCACTTTTAAAAATTTTTTATTGTCTTTTAAGAAATTATATTTTTTAAATCACCTTTTCTTTCTTATTTTTCACACGTTCTTCTTAAAAATATCACTAAAACATTTACAAATTTCTTGTTCAATGGATTTACAACTTTAACTTTAACCTTAACTTTAGCTTAAACCTTCTTCAACAAAACCTTTTGAATTACGAATTCCTCGTTTAACTTTCTTCGAAAAGAAAACAACACTTCTTGTATCAAAATAACGAACTTCTATTTTAGGTTTCTTTGTAAAACAACTTAACTTCATGTATCAAAATTACGAACTTCTATTTTAACTTTCTTTGTAAAACAACTTAACTTCATGTATCAAAATTACGAACTTCTACTTTAGGTTTCTTTGTAAAACAACTTAACTTCATGTATCAAAATTACGAACTTCTATTTTAACTTTCTTTGTAAAACAACTTAACTTCATGTATCAAAATTACGAACTTCTACTTTAACTTTCTTTGTAAAACAACTTGAGTTCATGTATCAAAATTACGAACTTCTCTTTTAACTTTCTTTGTAAAACCACTTAACTTCATGTATCAAAATTACGAACTTCTCTTTTAACTTTCTTTGTAAAACAACTTGACTTCATGTATCAAAATTACGAACTTCTATTTTAGGTTTCTTTGTTCGTGTTTTACTTGGTTAATTCAACAATAACTGACTATTTGTTCCTTAAATTTTGTCTTTTATAGGTAGTAAATTTCAACCTTTGTACCCATTGTTCCAATTTAATAGTGTTTTACGAGACTTTGCACTATTGAGCAATGGGTTGATTTTAAATTTTGTGTTCCCAATATTTGAATTTCGCAATTTCCTATTTCGAAATTCAAATATTTAAACTTATGCCGATAGTGCGTTTTTTTTATGTTGAAATTTACGCCTAAAAAAAAACAAAGTGTCTTAACTTAGTTTTGGTTTTACTTTTCGCTTGAAATAAATTCGCAACATGTTGAAACCGTTAACATGTTTCGGACTCATTTCATGCGTCTAGAAACCTTTTACTAAAACTTGACCATGTCAAGTTTTTTATACAACATTTCCTCTCATATTACAACAACAAAATTGTATTTGCTTTCAAACAAAGATCTTAAGATTCTTGTGTGAAAGCAGATACAATTTTGTATATGTTTACATATATAATTAAGAACTTATGACTTAAAAATATGATTATCTTAAAATTAGTTTTTTTTTTTTTAAAGTTTGATACAAAAAAAAAATGTCAATTCTTATTTTAATTTGTTTCGTTCAATAACCTTGATTTAGCTGATGCGTTATTAATTAATATAGGACAATGTCCAGTAAACGGAAAAATTGTCAAATGTGCATTTCTGCGCCTTTAATTTTGTATAAAAAGGTGGTTTGCTTGGAATTTCAAATCAGTTCTTATTTAAAACGGAAAATATGTGTTATCTCGTTAATTTTTGGACCGGTGTTGGGCATTACATTCATCACAGTACCTTAATTGGTAGTGATGCGAGGAATACCATTGTCCTTGAAGATGACGGTGTGGCGGATGTACACCTTCACATTTGGGTTACACCTGATAACGTAAGTATAGTTTTGCTTATTTATTCAAACAAAGAATTAAAGTTTTGGTTTTTCAGAGGCTACTTGCGACGACCCATAGCCATAAAAGGGTTTTTATGGTGGACCAGTGGATCGAAGAGGCGGGGCGTTCCGTTGTTATGAGACCAGGCAACATGTTGGCATTTGGACGCGGTTTAAATTCTGGGATTTATGTTTTGGCAAAACATAATTTTGGTCCCAATATTTAAAAAGAATTTGTTGTATATTTTTTTTTTAAAAAAATAAACTAAAATAGAAATTATGTGTTTTTGTGTTATTTTATTTCTTTTTGTTTCGTATTTTTCTCTCTCTTTTTTTTTTCAGGTGAATTCTTGTTTAAAATAAAAAATGCCAATTTGTGTAAAAAAAAAAGCGTGTGTTTTTTTTTTTCTCTTATATTATTTTATCTGCACTGTTACTCCTAGTAACGGTCCTGATTTATAAAAAATTAACACTTTGGAATATTAAAAATCAAAGAAATTAGAGTAGGCATATTAAAATTTAAAATAAATTACAGGTCAAAGTAGGTCCTATTTTTCATATAAATAGGGGAGAAAATTGTATTAGTGGTTAGTTAGTTTCTAGAACTAAACATCAAAAAAATAAATTATAAAAGAAGTAAATTTATAAAAATAAAAATCGATTATAAAAATCTAAAAAGCAAATTTTTTTAATAGTTTGTGTACCTCAGATGGAAAACTAAAAGAATTTTGTAGTTCTTTCTTTCTTACTTTTCTTTCTGTAAACTTTAAACTTACAAAATCTGAAATTGATCCAGCTGGGAAAAGGCCAACTACAGCTAAATGGTGAACTAGAATTTAGAAATTGTCTATGGTGAAACATAGAAATGTACACTTGGCAATTTGCAATGGATATTTCGCCTTGCAAATTTCCAATCGGGATTTGATAACGGATATTCGTAGCCTTATCTTTTTTTATATTAAAAATAGTGACGGATATTTTAGCCTTATTATTTTTAATCGGGGTTAATTCTGGATAATCGTTGCCGAATTAACAAATAAGTAAAGTAACTTGATAATTTTATTCAAGAATGTTTCACGCATAGACAATTGCATTTTTAACGTACAATCACGGACATTTTAGCCTGATAGTCTTTTCACAAAATCACGGATATAATAGCCTGATTTTCACAAGGAAAATTACGGATAAAATAGCTTGATATTCAAAAGCAAAATCACGGATAAAATAGCCTGATTTTCACCCAGGAAAAAGCCTTCACGAACTAACATGCACCTTATGTTCTTATCAGAATGTATATAATTTAGTGCATTTGATTGCATTTATTTTTGAATTTTGAATGTTCTTGTTATTGGGGATTCCGTGTATGCGTCATTTTTTTTATTTGTTTGAATGCATACTGTTGTCTCTTTTTTTTATATATATATTTTTTTTTTATTTTGGCTCTGTTCAGAGTTCTTTTGCTTTTGGGGTTTTGTTTTCGTTTTGTTGTTTTTGTTTTATTATATTTTTTTTTTTTTGTTTTTGTTGAAATATTTGAATGGAATAATTATAAACTTCATTCTAAGGCTATGGAAAAAATTTTTTTTTTAATTTAGACTTTCCAATGATTTTCTTACTCTCTGATTTTCGTTGAGAGTTTCACAGATTTGTTTAACCTTCCCTGTTTGTTTTGGCTTAGCCAATGGCATCGGCGGTGGGGGAGGCCCTTCCCTCATTTTTCTCGGTGGACTTCGCGGTGGGTGAATTAGAACCGTGTGTGATAGCGGAGTTATTGTGTTGCCAATTTCCTCGTTATTGAAAGTAGATTCATTGAGATTTATTGGGATTTGAATTGTATTTAATGATGCTACAGTTGTTTTGTGAGTTCTTTTGGAAATCTTTCTTTTTCGTAAATATACTATGATTATAGTTATTAGACTTGTGGAAAGAATTATTGTTATACTGCTGTTTATGTAGGTAACAGTTTCGTGATTCTCGTTTTTCCTATCAGTTTGGATTTTTTGTATCTCGTCATTGAATTCCTGTAATGATTTACTTGATTCTTGTAGGTTGATATTTAAAGAATGATGTGTTTTAAAATTAATGTCTTCTATTTGTTCGTTTTTAGGTGTTAGGTCTGTTTTTCTGTTAAATATGAAAATTGGTATGTTATGTTGGTCTGGTTGGTGAATTGGTAAATGAAATTCTATATTTCCCTCAAACGGTAGTTCTTGGTTGTCTAAAACGTATGTACAGTCCGAGGTCAATGTTAGAATTCCATTACCAATTAATGAGTCATGTGAATTCTCGTCTGTGCATTTTATTGTTAAAGTGCGTGTTTTTTGAAAAGAAAATAACCAAGAATTTTTGCTCACTAATTTGGTTAGCGTATCTGAGGTTTGTTTTAGAATTCTGTAGGTACAATCAGTAGTGGGAAAAGGATTTTTTACCAGTAAATTCGGTAAACATTTGGAATTGAATGGACTTATTTGTCGGGGTTGAATTATTTTACATATATACATAGACATGAAGTGGTTTAGTAGTATTTCTTGACACGATGATCTAAATTCATCAGTTGTTAATTCAATGGACACTCCTTTTTTGGTGTTATTCAGAATATAATCTGTTTTAGTGTCCAAAATTGCAAAGTTAGTTTTGTTAGTGGGTTTTGGGAATAAATATACTTTATTAAGAGTATATATATCTCGGGATGGCATAGGAAAAGTAATTCGTACCAAAATTCCATTTCCGAGATGTTCCGTATCTACTCGAATAATTTGGGTGAACGATGGGAAATCTAAATGTAATACGCCAGTTTGGTTGGCTATTTCTGATTGTAATTTCGTTAATGTTTCTGTTGTAAGTATAGAGGGGTGTAATTTGCGTTGTTGTAGAGAAGATAATATTGAATATTGTTCGTTTAGGTGACTGTATATTTGTTGTAAAAGATGTAGGGTGAAAATTAACAATTCGTTCATTTCCGTGTGAATATGGAGAATTTGGAATTCCTTTTTAAGAGATCTAATTTCTGTTATTAATTTATTGGAAAATCGTTCGAACCTTTCTTCAAAACGGTTCATTTGTATAGTCATGTTTGTAAACGCCTTATTAAGATTATTGAATGCTGATTGCACAACTGTGATATGTTTTTGAATTATATGTAGATTTTCTTTGTCGTGTTCTTCCAATGCTTTTATCTTTGAAGAAATGTCCTCCGCATCGTCTTGAGACATTGTACCGAATAAAGTTTTCATACCTGTTCCTATTATATTGAACCAAGCTCGTTTTTGTCGGCGATTTATGTTGAAATAATTTACAGCATCTATCTGAGATTGGATTTTTGTTGTTGTTTTTTTAATTTCTTCATGCCAATAGGAACATGAAGCATTTGTCTTGTCACCTGCCATGGTACATAAATCTTTTATTTTACCATCGACTGCCGTCAAAAATGCCAAAGTTTCGTCTTCTTGATATAGGTTCACTTGAGTATAAATGGTCCATTTCTTCTGGTACGTGACTGAATTTGCAATTGACTCAAAAATGATTCCCGATGAATTCAGGTATTGTATTTGTATTTGCGAACAAACTTGAGTTACAAATAGTAAAATTACTGCCAAAAAATTCATTTTTATTTTTATTTCTTTATATGCCGGGGTTTATTTGGACTGTAATAAATAGAGAAAAATTTGATACTAAAAAAAATAAACAATTTCCGTGATAAATGTTTTTTTTTTTATAAAAATCGATTGCGTAATTGTGTTTACGTTTTTACCGAAACTTTTTAGTATATACTATAATCTATCTTTTACGTATAGAGTAAGTGCAATATTTTTTAATTTGAAAAGAAAAAAGTTTTATTTATTATATGAAAAATGTGTTGGTTTCATATTTCAACAGAAGAAATTTGCTTTGCGTATTTAAAAGAGAAATAAATATGTCAATCTATAGTTAGGAGGGTAAAAAGTTTTAAAATTTTTTTAAGCGATCGTTATGGGTTCTTCTCAATTTTTTTCCAATTTGAATTGTGGTGTTTAGATCGTCGTTTATCTTCCTCACCAGGTACGGTCCCAACCAGAGGGGTGAGAGTTTATGTTTTGTTGCTGCGTTTTGTAGTAGCACTTGATCTCCCACTTGAAATTTAGTTAATTTTGATTTTTTATTGTAGTATTTTTTTGATTTTTGTTTAGCGTTTATGAGATTTTCCTTCATATTAGAGTGTATTTTTTGTAATTTGTACTTTATTATATTACAATAGTCATCGAAATTATATATAGGTTCTGGCTGTTTGGTTAAATTTGTTGGGAGGGCACGATGGTAACCATATAGGGCGTGTATTGGGGTAAATTTACTGCCTGTGTGCGGAGTATGATTATGTACTAATGCGGCTTCCGAGAGCCACTCGTCCCATGTTTCGGTGTTTTCATTTACTACGTTTCGGAGGTATTCAATTAGGGGTCCATGTGAACGTTCTAATGCTCCTGTTTTTCTGTTAAATATGAAAATTGGTATGTTATGTTGGTCTGGTTGGTGAATTGGTAAATGAAATTCTATATTTCCCTCAAACGGTAGTTCTTGGTTGTCTAAAACGTATGTACAGTCCGAGGTCAATGTTAGAATTCCATTACCAATTAATGAGTCATGTGAATTCTCGTCTGTGCATTTTATTGTTAAAGTGCGTGTTTTTTGAAAAGAAAATAACCAAGAATTTTTGCTCACTAATTTGGTTAGCGTATCTGAGGTTTGTTTTAGAATTCTGTAGGTACAATCAGTAGTGGGAAAAGGATTTTTTACCAGTAAATTCGGTAAACATTTGGAATTGAATGGACTTATTTGTCGGGGTTGAATTATTTTACATATATACATAGACATGAAGTGGTTTAGTAGTATTTCTTGACACGATGATCTAAATTCATCAGTTGTTAATTCAATGGACACTCCTTTTTTGGTGTTATTCAGAATATAATCTGTTTTAGTGTCCAAAATTGCAAAGTTAGTTTTGTTAGTGGGTTTTGGGAATAAATATACTTTATTAAGAGTATATATA
The DNA here is from genome assembly GCA_963422695.1 of Xylophagus ater. NCBI lineage: Eukaryota > Metazoa > Arthropoda > Insecta > Diptera > Xylophagidae > Xylophagus > Xylophagus ater. The sequence goes on from OY730479.1 coordinate 35,080,249, forward strand.
TCTCGGGATGGCATAGGAAAAGTAATTCGTACCAAAATTCCATTTCCGAGATGTTCCGTATCTACTCGAATAATTTGGGTGAACGATGGGAAATCTAAATGTAATACGCCAGTTTGGTTGGCTATTTCTGATTGTAATTTTGTTAATGTTTCTGCTGTAAGTATAGAGGGGTGTAATTTGCGTTGTTGTAGAGAAGATAATATTGAATATTGTTCGTTTAGGTGACTGTATATTTGTTGTAAAAGATGTAGGGTGAAAATTAACAATTCGTTCATTTCCGTGTGAATATGGAGAATTTGGAATTCCTTTTTAAGAGATCTAATTTCTGTTATTAATTTATTGGAAAATCGTTCGAACCTTTCTTCAAAATGGTTCATTTGTATAGTCATGTTTGTAAACGCCTTATTAAGATTATTGAATGCTGATTGCACAACTGTGATATGTTTTTGAATTATATGTAGATTTTCTTTGTCGTGTTCTTCCAATGCTTTTATCTTTGAAGAAATGTCCTCCGCATCGTCTTGAGACATTGTACCGAATAAAGTTTTCATACCTGTTCCTATTATATTGAACCAAGCTCGTTTTTGTCGGCGATTTATGTTGAAATAATTTACAGCATCTATCTGAGATTGGATTTTTGTTGTTGTTTTTTTAATTTCTTCATGCCAATAGGAACATGAAGCATTTGTCTTGTCACCTGCCATGGTACATAAATCTTTTATTTTACCATCGACTGCCGTCAAAAATGCCAAAGTTTCGTCTTCTCGATATAGGTTCACTTGAGTATAAATGGTCCATTTCTTCTGGTACGTGACTGAATTTGCAATTGACTCAAAAATGATTCCCGATGAATTCAGGTATTGTATTTGTATTTGCGAACAAACTTGAGTTACAAATAGTAAAATTACTGCCAAAAAATTCATTTTTATTTTTATTTCTTTATATGCCGGGGTTTATTTGGACTGTAATAAATAGAGAAAAATTTGATACTAAAAAAAAATAAACAATTTCCGTGATAAATGTTTTTTTTTTTATAAAAATCGATTGCGTAATTGTGTTTACGTTTTTACCGAAACTTTTTAGTATATACTATAATCTATCTTTTACGTATAGAGTAAGTGCAATATTTTTTAATTTGAAAAGAAAAAAGTTTTATTTATTATATGAAAAATGTGTTGGTTTCATATTTCAACAGAAGAAATTTGCTTTGCGTATTTAAAAGAGAAATAAATATGTCAATCTATAGTTAGGAGGGTAAAAAGTTTTAAAATTTTTTTAAGCGATCGTTATGGGTTCTTCTCAATTTTTTTCCAATTTGAATTGTGGTGTTTAGATCGTCGTTTATCTTCCTCACCAGGTACGGTCCCAACCAGAGGGGTGAGAGTTTATGTTTTGTTGCTGCGTTTTGTAGTAGCACTTGATCTCCCACTTGAAATTTAGTTAATTTTGATTTTTTATCGTAGTATTTTTTTGATTTTTGTTTAGCGTTTATGAGATTTTCCTTCATATTAGAGTGTATTTTTTGTAATTTGTACTTTATTATATTACAATAGTCATCGAAATTATATATAGGTTCTGGCTGTTTGGTTAAATTTGTTGGGAGGGCACGATGGTAACCATATAGGGCGTGTATTGGGGTAAATTTACTGCCTGTGTGCGGAGTATGGTTATGTACTAACGCGGCTTCCGAGAGCCACTCGTCCCATGTTTCGGTGTTTTCATTTACTACGTTTCGGAGGTATTCAATTAGGGGTCCATGTGAACGTTCTAATGCTCCTGTTTTTCTGTTAAATATGAAAATTGGTATGTTATGTTGGTCTGGTTGGTGAATTGGTAAATGAAATTCTATATTTCCCTCAAACGGTAGTTCTTGGTTGTCTAAAACGTATGTACAGTCCGAGGTCAATGTTAGAATTCCATTACCAATTAATGAGTCATGTGAATTCTCGTCTGTGCATTTTATTGTTAAAGTGCGTGTTTTTTGAAAAGAAAATAACCAAGAATTTTTGCTCACTAATTTGGTTAGCGTATCTGAGGTTTGTTTTAGAATTCTGTAGGTACAATCAGTAGTGGGAAAAGGATTTTTTACCAGTAAATTCGGTAAACATTTGGAATTGAATGGACTTATTTGTCGGGGTTGAATTATTTTACATATATACATAGACATGAAGTGGTTTAGTAGTATTTCTTGACACGATGATCTAAATTCATCAGTTGTTAATTCAATGGACACTCCTTTTTTGGTGTTATTCAGAATATAATCTGTTTTAGTGTCCAAAATTGCAAAGTTAGTTTTGTTAGTGGGTTTTGGGAATAAATATACTTTATTAAGAGTATATATATCTCGGGATGGCATAGGAAAAGTAATTCGTACCAAAATTCCATTTCCGAGATGTTCCGTATCTACTCGAATAATTTGGGTGAACGATGGGAAATCTAAATGTAATACGCCAGTTTGGTTGGCTATTTCTGATTGTAATTTCGTTAATGTTTCTGCTGTAAGTATAGAGGGGTGTAATTTGCGTTGTTGTAGAGAAGATAATATTGAATATTGTTCGTTTAGGTGACTGTATATTTGTTGTAAAAGATGTAGGGTGAAAATTAACAATTCGTTCATTTCCGTGTGAATATGGAGAATTTGGAATTCCTTTTTAAGAGATCTAATTTCTGTTATTAATTTATTGGAAAATCGTTCGAACCTTTCTTCAAAACGGTTCATTTGTATAGTCATGTTTGTAAACGCCTTATTAAGATTATTGAATGCTGATTGCACAACTGTGATATGTTTTTGAATTATATGTAGATTTTCTTTGTCGTGTTCTTCCAATGCTTTTATCTTTGAAGAAATGTCCTCCGCATCGTCTTGAGACATTGTACCGAATAAAGTTTTCATACCTGTTCCTATTATATTGAACCAAGCTCGTTTTTGTCGGCGATTTATGTTGAAATAATTTACAGCATCTATCTGAGATTGGATTTTTGTTGTTGTTTTTTTAATTTCTTCATGCCAATAGGAACATGAAGCATTTGTCTTGTCACCTGCCATGGTACATAAATCTTTTATTTTACCATCGACTGCCGTCAAAAATGCCAAAGTTTCGTCTTCTTGATATAGGTTCACTTGAGTATAAATGGTCCATTTCTTCTGGTACGTGACTGAATTTGCAATTGACTCAAAAATGATTCCCGATGAATTCAGGTATTGTATTTGTATTTGCGAACAAACTTGAGTTACAAATAGTAAAATTACTGCCAAAAAATTCATTTTTATTTTTATTTCTTTATATGCCGGGGTTTATTTGGACTGTAATAAATAGAGAAAAATTTGATACTAAAAAAAAATAAACAATTTCCGTGATAAATGTTTTTTTTTTTATAAAAATCGATTGCGTAATTGTGTTTACGTTTTTACCGAAACTTTTTAGTATATACTATAATCTATCTTTTACGTATAGAGTAAGTGCAATATTTTTTAATTTGAAAAGAAAAAAGTTTTATTTATTATATGAAAAATGTGTTGGTTTCATATTTCAACAGAAGAAATTTGCTTTGCGTATTTAAAAGAGAAATAAATATGTCAATCTATAGTTAGGAGGGTAAAAAGTTTTAAAATTTTTTTAAGCGATCGTTATGGGTTCTTCTCAATTTTTTTCCAATTTGAATTGTGGTGTTTAGATCGACGTTTATCTTCCTCACCAGGTACGGTCCCAACCAGAGGGGTGAGAGTTTATGTTTTGTTGCTGCGTTTTGTAGTAGCACTTGATCTCCCACTTGAAATTTAGTTAATTTTGATTTTTTATCGTAGTATTTTTTTGATTTTTGTTTAGCGTTTATGAGATTTTCCTTCATATTAGAGTGTATTTTTTGTAATTTGTACTTTATTATATTACAATAGTCATCGAAATTATATATAGGTTCTGGCTGTTTGGTTAAATTTGTTGGGAGGGCACGATGGTAACCATATAGGGCGTGTATTGGGGTAAATTTACTGCCTGTGTGCGGAGTATGGTTATGTACTAACGCGGCTTCCGAGAGCCACTCGTCCCATGTTTCGGTGTTTTCATTTACTACGTTTCGGAGGTATTCAATTAGGGGTCCATGTGAACGTTCTAATGCTCCGTTCGACTGAGGATGATAAGCAGTTGTTTGTGATTTTTTAATATGTAGCATTTTGCATAATCTTTTGAACAGATTGCTCGTAAAATTTGAACCTTGGTCCGTAATTAATTTTTCTGGAATAGCTAAATACTTTAATACTATATTTTTGTAGAAGACCTCAGCTATTGTGCAAGCTTCACCATCGGGAATTGCGTGACAATCCAGGATTTTAGTTAAATCATCCTGAAAAGTCAATATATATTTGTTACCTTTGTGAGAAGTTGGTAACGGGCCTACAACGTCTAAGTACACTTTTTCGAATGGTCTAACAGCTGTATCAGTAATTCTCATAGGCATTTTGGAACGTTTTCCTTTCTTGTTACGTTGGCATTTTGCACACTTGTGTATGTAAGTGGTTATGTCTTGTAACATGTTTTTCCATTGATAGTTTTTTCTTATTCTGCTATAAGTTTTTTGTATTCCAGCATGTCCTCCTAGTGGTGAGTCATGATGGGCCTTTAATATTGTTTTTATATCAGCAGGGTCCGTGAGGACCTCAACTTGACCTTCTTCGTCTAACTCTGATGACTCATCTGAAAATTCTGCTTTTGAGTCTGATAAATTTTGTATGTCGGGAAGATCTAAACTGTTTGTTAATGGATCATCTTCGGATATAGGTTTTTCTGGTTCTTTTATTTCTTCGCTTGATTGATTTTTAGCCTGCCTTCTTGTAAGTACGTTTAAATTTTTAGTTTCTTTACTTCTTGAGTTATTTTCTCCAATTTTTTTAATTCCATCGAAGATTGTCATATATGCTAATTTTAATTGTTCCACTGTTTGGACTAATCCCTTTCTATGTATGCGTAATTCTGTTAATGTTTGTGGTATGGAAATTTTCTCTTCTCGTTTCTCATTTACTAAGTTTAAAATATATTCGGTTAATAAAAAGGTTCCTGAACGTCCGATTCCGGCGCTACAGTGAATTACTGGTGGTCCAGTTTTGGATCCTAACATATTTAAATTCCGTGTTTCATTCAGAAACTGTAAGAACTCAATTGGGGTTGAAGGGGTGCCCTTATCTGGCCAAGCAGTAAACTGCATTTGAGTTATTATTCGCTGTTGATTTGTTAATGTATTTGTCAATCTAAAAGTTCTTTTGTTGTAGTCTGTCTTTTTCGTATTTGTTAAATATTCCACAGTAAGATCAACCTGTGTAAAAACCATTTGGTGTGTTTTTCCGATTTTATGTGGCCAATATCTATGACACATTATCTGGTTTCCTTCAATTAACTTAGTTAACATGATTATGGTACTTGTGTTATTCTCCCATATCATCAACCAAAAATGTTTCGCGGTTTTTTCCAAGGGGCCTTGAGTCAGTATGTAATGTCGGTCAGTTATGTTAAGTTTCATATAACTTGCATTTATGTAATCATTATCATTTTTCTTTTGCTGTAATTTTATACGAGAATGATCATATGGAGTTATATCATCGTATCTATTAAGTAATATATTTTCTGTTTTAATTGCTTCGTTACTTGTGTATTGTTTTGTTATTGTTTTTTCCTTTTTTTCTATGTCAGCGAATAATATATTCCAACCGTTTAAAGAGTTTAATTGGTTTATTTCTTCTTCTAGAGAATTTAGCTTGTATTGAATTTTTTCTTGAGTCGTTAAAAAAAAATTTTTTGGAATTTCTTCGATTTCATTTTCAGAGTTGTACTCAGGGGGAGGGATTCGACTAAGTGCGTCGGCATTTGTGTTGTATTTGCCCGCTTTATATTCGATCTGGTAATTGTATTCCGATAGTTTGTGGTGAAAACGCACCAACCGACTTGTGGGGTCTTTGACATTAAATATTCCCTTAAGAGGTTTATGATCAGTGTATATGGTGAATTTTCTACCGTAGAGATAACATCGAAAATTTTTTGTTGCCCATACTATCGCTAAAAGTTCTTTTTCGATGGTGGAGTAATCTCTTTCGGCTTTATTGAGTGATCTGCTGGCATAAGCGATAGGTTTGCCTTTTCCCACTTCGCCTTGAGATAACACAGCACCAATTGCTTTGTTGCTGGCATCTGTTGTTAAGTCAAAATTTTGTTTGAAATCGGGGTATATAAGAAGGGGTGGTGAAATTAAAGATTCTTTTAATTCTTTGAAAGCATTTTCACAATGTTCAGTCCATTTGAATTTGGTATTTTTTCGTAGCAATTTGTTTAGTGGTTCTGCTACTTTTGAAAAATTTGGAATGAATTTCCTATAATAGTTTGCGAGTCCCAAAAAGGACTGAGTTTGACGAATTGTTTTGGGGGCAGGGAATGTTTGAACACATTTTATTTTAGAGGGATCAGGTAATGCGCCTTCGGGTGTGCATTGGTGTCCTAAATATATTATTTCTTTTCGTAAAAAATTGCATTTTTCGGGTTGCAATTTAAGATTGTGTGTTCTCAATCGGGAAAAAATTGCATCTAATTTTATGTTGTGGTCAAGCAAATTTTTCCCGTAAATGACAATATCATCAATATATACAAAACACAAAAAACCCTGTAAACCTGCTAATACATGGTTCATTAACCGTTGGAATGTTGCGGGGGCACCCGTAAGTCCAAACGGCATTCGTAGAAAATCATAATGGCCAAAAGGGGTACTGAAAGCGGTTTTGGCCCGGTCTTCTTTACTAACCAAAACCTGATGGTATCCACTAGCAAGATCTAGTGTTGTAAAATACCGTGAGTGACCTAGTTGGTCTAATATATCCTCTATGCGAGGTAGGGGAAAAGCATCGCCGATTGTAATCTGGTTCAATTTTCTGAAATCTACAACCACTCTCCACCTTTTTTCTCCGTCTGGGCTGTCTTTTTTAGGTACTACTAGTAGAGGTGAATTCCAAGGGCTATTTGATGGAGTTATTATCTCATTTTCCGGCATTTCTTGTACTTGTTCCTGTATGATATCCCGTTGTTTTTCAGGTAACCGATACATTTTCTGATTAACCGGTGCCTGGTCTTGTTTGATGGGTATTGTATGTTCACAGGAATTTGTATAAGAAAGTTTGTCGTTCGGTAGATGGAATACATCGTTATATTCCTCACAAATTTGTAAAATCGCGTTTCTCTCTTCTATAGTAGCATTTTCATCCAATTTTATTTGGTTTTTTAATATTTCTATTCTTTCTTTATTTTGATTTAAATTAAATAAGTATTTCATATCAGACTCGGGTGTTAATTTGTTTTCAGGTTCTTGTTCTAAATTTAAAATTGTGTATTTTGTAAGCGGTTCAGTAGTGAAACTAAAAGCGTTGATTTTCATTTCCTTTAATTGTGTGTTGAGAATGCAAACGGTTATTTCTCCTTCAATTGGCCTGACTAGACAACTTCCAAGATAAACTCCTTCGCTTAATTCTTTCGATAAGCAGAGTCTATCTTGATCGAATTTCACTTTTATTTGAACTAACTTTCTAGAGCGGGACGGTATATGAATTGCTCTCTGAGTCTCCACTTCATATTCCGTCTCGTCCAGGGCATGGTTCGTTGAAGTTTCCCGTCTAGTTTCCCGCTGGCTAGTGGGACATGAATTATTTTTGTCCCATTTCTGTTTCGCAAAGCAGTTTGTAATTGAGTGACCTGTTCTTAAACAAAAATTACATAATATTTCTGATTCTTGAAGTTTTGTGCTACTGTTTGTTTCTTGAGATATCAAATTTACTTGTGGTGCAGAACTGGATTGGGGGTGAGAACTGCAGTTATTATTAGTGTGTCCGTAAACACGGCATTGATCACAATAAGGCGTGTTCATGCGTGTCTTTGATTGTTATTGTTGTAGTTATTCTGGTTTTTATTAAAATTTTGGTTATTTGCGCTATTATTCCCGTAGTTGTTATTCCTATTGTTGAAATTGTTTTTATTATTATTACCGTAATTGTTGTTATTAAAGTTTCTATTAAAGTTATTATTTTGGTTTTGCGAGTTATTATTATTTCTGTTGTTGTTGCTGTAATTGCTATTGTTAAAATTAGTATTTCTATTAAAACTTTGATTGTTGTTGTTGTAATTATTACTTCTATTATTATTCTGGTTGTTATTGTTGTAATTATTATTTCTATTATTATTTCCGTTAATATTGTTGTAATTATTATTTCTATTGTTGAAATTGTTACTATTATTGTAATTATTATTATTATTCCAATTATGATTTCGGAAAACATTACTGTTACTTAAATTATTACCGAGCGTGATATTTTCTTCAAAATTTTCACCGAAATTGTTATTGTTATTTGATATTAAGTGCTCATTTTGGAAAAAATTAGTTCCCGTGTTTTGATTGGGTTGTAAATTTGATGTAAAGTGATTAATTTTTTTCCAATTTGAATTGTGGTGTTTAGATCGTCGTTTATCTTCCTCACCAGGTACGGTCCCAACCAGAGGGGTGAGAGTTTATGTTTTGTTGCTGCGTTTTGTAGTAGCACTTGATCTCCCACTTGAAATTTAGTTAATTTTGATTTTTTATCGTAGTATTTTTTTGATTTTTGTTTAGCGTTTATGAGATTTTCCTTCATATTAGAGTGTATTTTTTGTAATTTGTACTTTATTATATTACAATAGTCATCGAAATTATATATAGGTTCTGGCTGTTTGGTTAAATTTGTTGGGAGGGCACGATGGTAACCATATAGGGCGTGTATTGGGGTAAATTTACTGCCTGTGTGCGGAGTATGGTTATGTACTAACGCGGCTTCCGAGAGCCACTCGTCCCATGTTTCGGTGTTTTCATTTACTACGTTTCGGAGGTATTCAATTAGGGGTCCATGTGAACGTTCTAATGCTCCTGTTTTTCTGTTAAATATGAAAATTGGTATGTTATGTTGGTCTGGTTGGTGAATTGGTAAATGAAATTCTATATTTCCCTCAAACGGTAGTTCTTGGTTGTCTAAAACGTATGTACAGTCCGAGGTCAATGTTAGAATTCCATTACCAATTAATGAGTCATGTGAATTCTCGTCTGTGCATTTTATTGTTAAAGTGCGTGTTTTTTGAAAAGAAAATAACCAAGAATTTTTGCTCACTAATTTGGTTAGCGTATCTGAGGTTTGTTTTAGAATTCTGTAGGTACAATCAGTAGTGGGAAAAGGATTTTTTACCAGTAAATTCGGTAAACATTTGGAATTGAATGGACTTATTTGTCGGGGTTGAATTATTTTACATATATACATAGACATGAAGTGGTTTAGTAGTATTTCTTGACACGATGATCTAAATTCATCAGTTGTTAATTCAATGGACACTCCTTTTTTGGTGTTATTCAGAATATAATCTGTTTTAGTGTCCAAAATTGCAAAGTTAGTTTTGTTAGTGGGTTTTGGGAATAAATATACTTTATTAAGAGTATATATATCTCGGGATGGCATAGGAAAAGTAATTCGTACCAAAATTCCATTTCCGAGATGTTCCGTATCTACTCGAATAATTTGGGTGAACGATGGGAAATCTAAATGTAATACGCCAGTTTGGTTGGCTATTTCTGATTGTAATTTCGTTAATGTTTCTGCTGTAAGTATAGAGGGGTGTAATTTGCGTTGTTGTAGAGAAGATAATATTGAATATTGTTCGTTTAGGTGACTGTATATTTGTTGTAAAAGATGTAGGGTGAAAATTAACAATTCGTTCATTTCCGTGTGAATATGGAGAATTTGGAATTCCTTTTTAAGAGATCTAATTTCTGTTATTAATTTATTGGAAAATCGTTCGAACCTTTCTTCAAAACGGTTCATTTGTATAGTCATGTTTGTAAACGCCTTATTAAGATTATTGAATGCTGATTGCACAACTGTGATATGTTTTTGAATTATATGTAGATTTTCTTTGTCGTGTTCTTCCAATGCTTTTATCTTTGAAGAAATGTCCTCCGCATCGTCTTGAGACATTGTACCGAATAAAGTTTTCATACCTGTTCCTATTATATTGAACCAAGCTCGTTTTTGTCGGCGATTTATGTTGAAATAATTTACAGCATCTATCTGAGATTGGATTTTTGTTGTTGTTTTTTTAATTTCTTCATGCCAATAGGAACATGAAGCATTTGTCTTGTCACCTGCCATGGTACATAAATCTTTTATTTTACCATCGACTGCCGTCAAAAATGCCAAAGTTTCGTCTTCTTGATATAGGTTCACTTGAGTATAAATGGTCCATTTCTTCTGGTACGTGACTGAATTTGCAATTGACTCAAAAATGATTCCCGATGAATTCAGGTATTGTATTTGTATTTGCGAACAAACTTGAGTTACAAATAGTAAAATTACTGCCAAAAAATTCATTTTTATTTTTATTTCTTTATATGCCGGGGTTTATTTGGACTGTAATAAATAGAGAAAAATTTGATACTAAAAAAAAATAAACAATTTCCGTGATAAATGTTTTTTTTTTTATAAAAATCGATTGCGTAATTGTGTTTACGTTTTTACCGAAACTTTTTAGTATATACTATAATCTATCTTTTACGTATAGAGTAAGTGCAATATTTTTTAATTTGAAAAGAAAAAAGTTTTATTTATTATATGAAAAATGTGTTGGTTTCATATTTCAACAGAAGAAATTTGCTTTGCGTATTTAAAAGAGAAATAAATATGTCAATCTATAGTTAGGAGGGTAAAAAGTTTTAAAATTTTTTTAAGCGATCGTTATGGGTTCTTCTCAATTTTTTTCCAATTTGAATTGTGGTGTTTAGATCGACGTTTATCTTCCTCACCAGGTACGGAGTTTATGTTTTGTTGCTGCGTTTTGTAGTAGCACTTGATCTCCCACTTGAAATTTAGTTAATTTTGATTTTTTATCGTAGTATTTTTTTGATTTTTGTTTAGCGTTTATGAGATTTTCCTTCATATTAGGGTGTATTTTTTGTAATTTGTACTTTATTATATTACAATAGTCATCGAAATTATATATAGGTTCTGGCTGTTTGGTTAAATTTGTTGGGAGGGGACGATGGTAACCATATAGGGCGTGTATTGGGGTAAATTTACTGCCTGTGTGCGGAGTATGGTTATGTACTAACGCGGCTTCCGAGAGCCACTCGTCCCATGTTTCGGTGTTTTCATTTACTACGTTTCGGAGGTATTCAATTAGGGGTCCATGTGAACGTTCTAATGCTCCGTTCGACTGAGGATGATAAGCAGTTGTTTGTGATTTTTTAATATGTAGCATTTTGCATAATCTTTTGAACAGATTGCTCGTAAAATTTGAACCTTGGTCCGTAATTAATTTTTCTGGAATAGCTAAATACTTTAATACTATATTTTTGTAGAAGACCTCAGCTATTGTGCAAGCTTCACCATCGGGAATTGCGTGACAATCCAGGATTTTAGTTAAATCATCCTGAAAAGTCAATATATATTTGTTACCTTTGTGAGAAGTTGGTAACGGGCCTACAACGTCTAAGTACACTTTTTCGAATGGTCTAACAGCTGTATCAGTAATTCTCATAGGCATTTTGGAACGTTTTCCTTTCTTGTTACGTTGGCATTTTGCACACTTGTGTATGTAAGTGGTTATGTCTTGTAACATGTTTTTCCATTGATAGTTTTTTCTTATTCTGCTATAAGTTTTTTGTATTCCAGCATGTCCTCCTAGTGGTGAGTCATGATGGGCCTTTAATATTGTTTTTATATCAGCAGGGTCCGTGAGGACCTCAACTTGACCTTCTTCGTCTAACTCTGATGACTCATCTGAAAATTCTGCTTTTGAGTCTGATAAATTTTGTATGTCGGGAAGATCTAAACTGTTTGTTAATGGATCATCTTCGGATATAGGTTTTTCTGGTTCTTTTATTTCTTCGCTTGATTGATTTTTAGCCTGCCTTCTTGTAAGTACGTTTAAATTTTTAGTTTCTTTACTTCTTGAGTTATTTTCTCCAATTTTTTTAATTCCATCGAAGATTGTCATATATGCTAATTTTAATTGTTCCACTGTTTGGACTAATCCCTTTCTATGTATGCGTAATTCTGTTAATGTTTGTGGTATGGAAATTTTCTCTTCTCGTTTCTCATTTACTAAGTTTAAAATATATTCGGTTAATAAAAAGGTTCCTGAACGTCCGATTCCGGCGCTACAGTGAATTACTGGTGGTCCAGTTTTGGATCCTAACATATTTAAATTCCGTGTTTCATTCAGAAACTGTAAGAACTCAATTGGGGTTGAAGGGGTGCCCTTATCTGGCCAAGCAGTAAACTGCATTTGAGTTATTATTCGCTGTTGATTTGTTAATGTATTTGTCAATCTAAAAGTTCTTTTGTTGTAGTCTGTCTTTTTCGTATTTGTTAAATATTCCACAGTAAGATCAACCTGTGTAAAAACCATTTGGTGTGTTTTTCCGATTTTATGTGGCCAATATCTATGACACATTATCTGGTTTCCTTCAATTAACTTAGTTAACATGATTATGGTACTTGTGTTATTCTCCCATATCATCAACCAAAAATGTTTCGCGGTTTTTTCCAAGGGGCCTTGAGTCAGTATGTAATGTCGGTCAGTTATGTTAAGTTTCATATAACTTGCATTTATGTAATCATTATCATTTTTCTTTTGCTGTAATTTTATACGAGAATGATCATATGGAGTTATATCATCGTATCTATTAAGTAATATATTTTCTGTTTTAATTGCTTCGTTACTTGTGTATTGTTTTGTTATTGTTTTTTCCTTTTTTTCTATGTCAGCGAATAATATATTCCAACCGTTTAAAGAGTTTAATTGGTTTATTTCTTCTTCTAGAGAATTTAGCTTGTATTGAATTTTTTCTTGAGTCGTTAAAAAAAAATTTTTTGGAATTTCTTCGATTTCATTTTCAGAGTTGTACTCAGGGGGAGGGATTCGACTAAGTGCGTCGGCATTTGTGTTGTATTTGCCCGCTTTATATTCGATCTGGTAATTGTATTCCGATAGTTTGTGGTGAAAACGCACCAACCGACTTGTGGGGTCTTTGACATTAAATATTCCCTTAAGAGGTTTATGATCAGTGTATATGGTGAATTTTCTACCGTAGAGATAACATCGAAAATTTTTTGTTGCCCATACTATCGCTAAAAGTTCTTTTTCGATGGTGGAGTAATCTCTTTCGGCTTTATTGAGTGATCTGCTGGCATAAGCGATAGGTTTGCCTTTTCCCACTTCGCCTTGAGATAACACAGCACCAATTGCTTTGTTGCTGGCATCTGTTGTTAAGTCAAAATTTTGTTTGAAATCGGGGTATATAAGAAGGGGTGGTGAAATTAAAGATTCTTTTAATTCTTTGAAAGCATTTTCACAATGTTCAGTCCATTTGAATTTGGTATTTTTTCGTAGCAATTTGTTTAGTGGTTCTGCTACTTTTGAAAAATTTGGAATGAATTTCCTATAATAGTTTGCGAGTCCCAAAAAGGACTGAGTTTGACGAATTGTTTTGGGGGCAGGGAATGTTTGAACACATTTTATTTTAGAGGGATCAGGTAATGCGCCTTCGGGTGTGCATTGGTGTCCTAAATATATTATTTCTTTTCGTAAAAAATTGCATTTTTCGGGTTGCAATTTAAGATTGTGTGTTCTCAATCGGGAAAAAATTGCATCTAATTTTATGTTGTGGTCAAGCAAATTTTTCCCGTAAATGACAATATCATCAATATATACAAAACACAAAAAACCCTGTAAACCTGCTAATACATGGTTCATTAACCGTTGGAATGTTGCGGGGGCACCCGTAAGTCCAAACGGCATTCGTAGAAAATCATAATGGCCAAAAGGGGTACTGAAAGCGGTTTTGGCCCGGTCTTCTTTACTAACCAAAACCTGATGGTATCCACTAGCAAGATCTAGTGTTGTAAAATACCGTGAGTGACCTAGTTGGTCTAATATATCCTCTATGCGAGGTAGGGGAAAAGCATCGCCGATTGTAATCTGGTTCAATTTTCTGAAATCTACAACCACTCTCCACCTTTTTTCTCCGTCTGGGCTGTCTTTTTTAGGTACTACTAGTAGAGGTGAATTCCAAGGGCTATTTGATGGAGTTATTATCTCATTTTCCGGCATTTCTTGTACTTGTTCCTGTATGATATCCCGTTGTTTTTCAGGTAACCGATACATTTTCTGATTAATCGGTGCCTGGTCTTGTTTGATGGGTATTGTATGTTCACAGGAATTTGTATAAGAAAGTTTGTCGTTCGGTAGATGGAATACATCGTTATATTCCTCACAAATTTGTAAAATCGCGTTTCTCTCTTCTATAGTAGCATTTTCATCCAATTTTATTTGGTTTTTTAATATTTCTATTCTTTCTTTATTTTGATTTAAATTAAATAAGTATTTCATATCAGACTCGGGTGTTAATTTGTTTTCAGGTTCTTGTTCTAAATTTAAAATTGTGTATTTTGTAAGCGGTTCAGTAGTGAAACTAAAAGCGTTGATTTTCATTTCCTTTAATTGTGTGTTGAGAATGCAAACGGTTATTTCTCCTTCAATTGGCCTGACTAGACAACTTCCAAGATAAACTCCTTCGCTTAATTCTTTCGATAAGCAGAGTCTATCTTGATCGAATTTCACTTTTATTTGAACTAACTTTCTAGAGCGGGACGGTATATGAATTGCTCTCTGAGTCTCCACTTCATATTCCGTCTCGTCCAGGGCATGGTTCGTTGAAGTTTCCCGTCTAGTTTCCCGCTGGCTAGTGGGACATGAATTATTTTTGTCCCATTTCTGTTTCGCAAAGCAGTTTGTAATTGAGTGACCTGTTCTTAAACAAAAATTACATAATATTTCTGATTCTTGAAGTTTTGTGCTACTGTTTGTTTCTTGAGATATCAAATTTACTTGTGGTGCAGAACTGGATTGGGGGTGAGAACTGCAGTTATTATTAGTGTGTCCGTAAACACGGCATTGATCACAATAAGGCGTGTTCATGCGTGTCTTTGATTGTTATTGTTGTAGTTATTCTGGTTTTTATTAAAATTTTGGTTATTTGCGCTATTATTCCCGTAGTTGTTATTCCTATTGTTGAAATTGTTTTTATTATTATTACCGTAATTGTTGTTATTAAAGTTTCTATTAAAGTTATTATTTTGGTTTTGCGAGTTATTATTATTTCTGTTGTTGTTGCTGTAATCGCTATTGTTAAAATTAGTATTTCTATTAAAACTTTGATTGTTGTTGTTGTAATTATTACTTCTATTATTATTCTGGTTGTTATTGTTGTAATTATTATTTCTATTATTATTTCCGTTAATATTGTTGTAATTATTATTTCTATTGTTGAAATTGTTACTATTATTGTAATTATTATTATTATTCCAATTATGATTTCGGAAAACATTACTGTTACTTAAATTATTACCGAGCGTGATATTTTCTTCAAAATTTTCACCGAAATTGTTATTGTTATTTGATATTAAGTGCTCATTTTGGAAAAAATTAGTTCCCGTGTTTTGATTGGGTTGTAAATTTGATGTAAAGTGATTAAAAGTGGAAGGCGGAGCTAGAGCGAATTGTTTTTCTGCTCCCTCGAGATATTCTGCTTTTGCTATTATTTGATCAAAATTTTTGTGTTCTTCGTGTAGAAAAAAGAGTCGATGATTGTGATTTAACATTCCTGCTTGGAATGTAAATACCGCCGTTTCTTCCAAATCTTTTATTACTGAGGAATACCCTTCCGGATGCCTTTGGATTGCGTGGTTTATGAATTCCTTTAATAAGGTTTTCATCCTACCCGCGAATCCAGACAGAGTTTCACCCGGTAATTGACTCGAATGTTGTAATTCGTGCAGTATTGTTGCGTATGGTCTGCGTTGTATCAATTTTGCCAGTATTGTGTTGGCAAAATCTGAAAAATTATCAGTACTAATACTGGTCAAAATTGATGCCGCACGACGACGAAATCTGATGGGTAAAAGTGATAAAAATATTTTTTGTTCCTCTTTTGAGAGGATCTCCATTGATGTTCTGCAACATCCCACGAACACAGTGACTTCCGATACTAGATTTGGCCCTATTTCGGCACCGAGCAAAGGTATCGAATTAAATACGATCTGGCTAATTTTTTCAAATGACATTTTGTGACTTATATCTATTCCGTTTAACAAGTTGTCTGTCTTAAAATCTAATTTTTTCTTAAATAAATTTGTTCGGGGGCTTGTTTTCACTGGATGATCAGCTTGTAATGGTGTGGAGACAGCGAATGGACGGCCGCTTCGTGTGCGTCCAGGTTCAGGAGCTCTTGGTGTTAAATAATAAAAATCGTCCGGGCTTGTGTTGTCGAATGATAATTCGTCAAGTTTCTCCGCAAATGTTCGATTACTATCTTCGCTTTCAGATTCCGGAGGAGAGGTTTGTTGAAACATTCGCCGAATTTTTAGGCAGTTATTTTTAGTTCTTTCTTCTGAGATTTTTAACGCTTAGTGACTCAGAACTACCGTAGCTGCGCCACTGTTATGTAAAAATTCTTTAGATGGTTCCAACCTGGCTCTTTCCAGAATTTGAATATGAAGATTTGTGACCAAGTTGTATTTTCTTGGTGGTGTTGATACTTATTTTTTTTGGGTTTGGGATGTTCCACCGCAGGAATTAAATAAAAACTTTCTGGAAAAGTTCTCTTTCCATTTGATTTCAGAGCTCTCTGCTCCTCAAAAAACTTCCAACGATATCAGCAAGTGGGAGGGGTTTCTCGAAGAAGTAATATTGGTTGGAAAAAAAATGTATAATCCAAAAAAAACTTACTTATTATGCTGCTTTGGTTGGTGTTCGGAGTGGTTAATGAAATAAAAATCCTCTTGTATAAATATTCACTTTTAAAAATTTTTTATTGTCTTTTAAGAAATTATATTTTTTAAATCACCTTTTCTTTCTTATTTTTCACACGTTCTTCTTAAAAATATCACTAAAACATTTACAAATTTCTTGTTCAATTGATTTACAACTTTAACTTTAACCTTAACTTTAGCTTAAACCTTCTTCAACAAAACCTTTTGAATTACGAATTCCTCGTTTAACTTTCTTCGAAAAGAAAACAACACTTCTTGTATCAAAATAACGAACTTCTATTTTAGGTTTCTTTGTAAAACAACTTAACTTCATGTATCAAAATTACGAACTTCTATTTTAACTTTCTTTGTAAAACAACTTAACTTCATGTATCAAAATTACGAACTTCTACTTTAGGTTTCTTTGTAAAACAACTTAACTTCATGTATCAAAATTACGAACTTCTATTTTAACTTTCTTTGTAAAACAACTTAACTTCATGTATCAAAATTACGAACTTCTATTTTAACTTTCTTTGTAAAACCACATAACTTCATGTATCAAAATTACGAACTTCTATTTTAACTTTCTTTGTAAAACAACTTAACTTCATGTATCAAATTTACGAACTTCTATTTTAACTTTCTTTGTAAAACAACTTGACTTCATGTATCAAAATTACGAACTTCTATTTTAGGTTTCTTTGTATGTGTTTTACTTGGTTCGTTCAACAATAACTGACTATTTGTTCCTTAAATTTTGTCTTTTATAGGTAGTAAATTTCAACCTTTGTACCCATTGTTCCAATTTAATAGTGTTTTACGAGACTTTGCACTATTGAGCAATGGGTTGATTTTAAATTTTGTGTTCCCAATATTTGAATTTCGCAATTTCCTATTTCGAAATTCAAATATTTAAACTTATGCCGATAGTGCGTTTTTTTTATGTTGAAATTTACGCCTAAAAAAAAACAAAGTGTCTTAACTTAGTTTTGGTTTTACTTTTCGCTTGAAATAAATTCGCAACATGTTGAAACCGTTAACATGTTTCGGACTCATTTCATGCGTCTAGAAACCTTTTACTAAAACTTGACCATGTCAAGTTTTTTATACAACACTATGACAGAACTGAAAATTATCATATATTTTTTTTACAAAAAACAAAACTATATTTTTAACATGCTTTGTTTTCTTAAAAATAAAAATTTTATTTTTATTTAAAGTGTATCCACACTACCCCCTTTCTAGTGAAATGATATCACTGGTTTAATGATGCGTCCGAAACGAGATATTTTAATAGTATTTGCTGGAGGAACTGGTGTTGCCGTTTGTAAATTCTCCATAAAAGCAGGTTTAAGCCCGTCTCTTCCTTGTCATTCTTACTTTGAAGTATTTAGGAGATCTTTATTTTACCACATAAGGTCCTTTGTATTTGGGAAGTAAAGGTTTCTGAGTATTGTCTGCTCTTAACATGCGTTCAATTTTGTAGATCTTTATTAATAAATATTTTTTGGGTAGAGTGGTTTCTTCTTGGGATTGGTTTTAGATCTGTCATAAAACGTTTTAACTCGCTTATAAAGTCAGTGGGGTTGAAACGATTATGACTGTTTGAAAAAATCTCCTGGTAATTGAAGGGATTCACCGTAAAACAATTCGGCAGGAGTTGTTTGCAAATCTTCTTTTATTGAAGCTCGTAAACCGAGTAGAACAGTTGATAATGATTTTGTCCATTGTATATTATCATGACAAATTAAAGCGGCTTTCAGAGTACGATGCATTCGTTCAATCATACCATTGCATTGCAGATGGTAAGAAGTAGTGTGTCTTAATCTAGCTCCAATAAAATTTGAAAGATCTTGAAATAAGCGAGATGTAAACTGTCGTCCTCGATCGGTAATAATTATATCAGAACAACCAAATCTTGACACCCAGCCATCAAAGAACTGTCGACAAATTGCATCTGATGTAATATCTTTCATTGGAAAAACTTCTGGCCAGCGTGAAAACCTGTCAATGGACGTTAAAAGATATGAATATCCTTCCGATTGTGGTAATGGACCCACAATATCTATATTAATTTCACTAAATCGTCTGGAAGGAACTGAAAAATACCAAAAGAACTTTTATTATTTTTTGTTATCTTTGATTTTTGGCAAGCTGTGCAAAGTTTTGACCACGTAATACAAGCTTTATTGATGAGGGGCCAAACGAAACGTTTCCCAACTAATTTTGATGTTCGTTGTGTTCCAGAATGTGAAAGATTATGAATGTTGTCAAAATGTTGAGTCTAAATTGCCAAGGTATATAGGGCCTTGCGTTACCACACGAAGTGTCGCAATGCAGTTTTAATTTTAATTCTGGTATCTGGATTAATTTCATCAATAAGCCAGATTTATTATCCAAAAGTATATTCTTCAATTCATCATCTATTTTTTGAGCCTCTGCGATTTTTTAGAAATATGTTGAAGTGATTTCATCAAGGCGCGAAAGAGTATCAGCAGTAATGTTGTCTGAACCAGAAATATGTTGAAAATCTGTTGTGAATTGAGCTATGAAATCAAGATGACGATTGAATGCAAAAATTAATGGCTTATGATCAGTAGCCAATGTAAATTTGCGACCTTCTAGTATACCGCGGAAATGTTTCACAGGAGAGTATGCAGCAAGTAATTCGCGATCATAAGTTGAATAATTTTTTTAAACAGTTGAAGACTATTTATCCCCGTGATCGTACCTTGACCGACAGCTATTTTTGGTACGATCCCTCACTTAATTCCGTATTCTTTCCCGTTTAAATTTCCTACATCATCACGATTGCAATTGCAGG
Source organism: Xylophagus ater (assembly GCA_963422695.1). Classification (NCBI taxonomy): domain Eukaryota; kingdom Metazoa; phylum Arthropoda; class Insecta; order Diptera; family Xylophagidae; genus Xylophagus; species Xylophagus ater. The sequence continues at coordinate 35,099,928 of OY730479.1, forward strand.
TAGTTCATCCCATTTGTCTCTCTCTCTCTCCATCATCAGCCCTCAAACACTATCAACATAACAGCAAAGAAAAAAAAAGGAAAGAAAAAGAAATACGCATAATTCGTTTACGGTATAACCGGGAGGATTTTCTTTCAGTCAATTTATAGTACATCCGTCTTATTGGATAATACCTAAGCCTACATATACATGTGTTCTTTATACAAACATGTAAATCATTGTATGTGTTTGTCTTTAAGTTTACTTTAATTTATTTTGTGCTTTAAGTTTTATTTTTTATTTTTTTTCTAAAATTGGCATCTCTCTGTTTTTTTTTTTTTTTTTCTTATATATGTATCTAACTCCATGTATTAACTCCAAAAAGAAAATTTCGTTTTGGTTTTGTCTTTTTTCTTCTGTTCTTATATATCTAATTTAACTTCAAAAAAGAAAATTTTGCTTTAAAATAATTTGCAGAATCTTTAACAATAAAAAAAAAATGTAGGATCAGTTAATTTCAACCAATTAGGTTATATCCAGAATTTCATTCTAATTTTGGACGGATTCAATTTTCAAATTTCAAATAAAAATTATATTTATTTTAAAACAAAAAAAAATTTCCCTTTTGTGAGCTGGGTTATTGGTAAATGTGTAAATGTAATACTTGAAACTAATATGAAAGTTTTCTTAATTTTATTTATCTTGTTGGTTGAGGTTCCTTAACTTGGAGGATGACATATACAAGGTGGTGTCCAAAGTAATCAGGACTTTAAAAAAAAAACAGAACAAATGGTTTTTTCGGCAAAATCAATTGATTTTATTCAAAATAGTCTCCTTCTGCTTCAATACAGCTTTTTGCACGGTCCAAAAGCATGTCGAACGAGTGTTTTAGCTCGTTGGCCTGTATGGCCGCCAGTATGCCGGTGCAAGCCTTTTGAATGGCCTCTACGTCTGCATAACGCTTTCCTTTCATCGGCAAATGCATTTTTCCGAAAAGGTAGAAGTCGCACGGTGCCATATCCGGTGAATACGGGGAGTGGTTGATGGTTAAAATGTGATTTTTGGTGAGATAATCGGTCACAAGCGTCGATCGATGAGACGGCGCATTATCGTGCAACAAACGCCAACTTCCATCTTCGCGATATTCGGGCCGAACACGTCGAATACGGCGCACCAACCGCTTCAAAACTCCTAGGTAGAATACCGCATTAACGTTTTGACCGGGTGGAACAAATTCTTTGTGGACAATACCCTTGGAATCATAAAAACAAATCAGCATTGTCTTCACTTTTGACTTCTCCAGGCGCGATTTTTTGGGTTTCGGCTCGTCCGGCGCCTTCCATTCAGCACTCTGGCGTTTCGTTTCGGGATCATGTTGAAAATACCACGTTTCGTCACCAGTCACAATGTCCTTTTTGACCTCTTTAATGATGTCCTTCGAATGTTGAATTCTGAGCAATTTTTGGTCGTCGAAGCTCATTTTCGCACCGATGTCACAAACATACTGCACTTAAAACGCAATAACTTCACTTTCAATAGATGAAATGTCATGAAATTCTCACAGGAAGTCGATAAAGGATAGCAGATTCTAACGCACCAGTCGACATATAGATGGCGCCACTAGGGGCGCTAGATTCAAAAAGTCCTGATTACTTTGGACTCCTCCTTGTATAACGTTTTCAGCATTATTATATATGTAAAAGGCTAATCCTTCTTTCTTTCTTTCTGTCCGTCCTATATTGTCCGGAAAGAAAATTCGTTGAGCACTTAGATATGTTGTAGAGAATTACTTGAAACGTGGAGAAATTTTGTTTCCGGGGAGGTTGGTGGTCGGAGGAGTTACAAAGGGGGGCTTGAAAGCTTATTTCGGAAAACTTCATTTATAATCTGAAATATAAATCGGACATAATTCTGACCTGAGGCAATCTTATTACGATTTTTATGCCAGACATTCTGACGTACACGGCAAAGTTCCATTTCCCACCGCTTTGGCGCTGAAGGCAATACAAATTTACGAACTTTTATATAGAAGTCACACGCGATAACAATGTTCAGGAAAGTTGTGTAACTTTTCATGGGGACTATTTCTTTAGAAGACCATATAGTTCTATCTCTCACCGCTTTGGCGCTGGAGTCAATACAATTTTGGAACTTCGTATTTAGAGGTCACACGCGATTACAATGTTCAGCAAAGTTTCGGAGATTTTAATGGGGATTATATCTCTCGAAGGCCAGATAGTTCTATGAGTCACCACTTTGGCCCTGGAGTCAATAAAATCTTTGGATCGTTTTGTACGGTGGTAACCGCGATTACAATACTCAGCAAAGTTGTGGAAGTTTTCCTTGGGCACTATTTCTGCCGAAGACCATATAGTTCTATCTCTTACCACTTTGGCGCTGAAATCAATACAAATTTTGGACCTTCGTATATAGACGCCACACACGATTACAATGCTCAGCAAAGTTGAGAAAGTTATCCTTTGGCACTATTTCTGCCGAAGACCATATAGTTCTATCTCTCACCGCTTTGGCGCTGGAGTCAATAGAAACTTTTAGCTTTTTATATAGAGGTCACACACGATTACAGTGTTCGGCAAAATTGTCGAGGTTATCATGGGGATTATATCTCTCGAAGACCAGACAGTTCTATCAGTCACCGCTTTGGCGCTGGAGTCAATAAAGTTTTTGGATCGTTTTATATAGGGGTAACCGCGATTACAATGCTCAGCAAAGTTGTGGAAGTTTTCATTTGGCACTATTTCTGCCGAAGACCATATAGTTCTATCTTTCACCGCTTTGGCACCGGTGTCAATAAAAATTTTTGAATTTTTTATATAGAGCGCAAACGCGATTACAATGTTCAGCTAAGTTGTGGAGGTTTTGACGGGGATTTTTTCTGTCGATGATAAAATGGTTCTATCTCGCACCACTTTGGCGCTGCGGTTGTCGAGGTTTTTGCCTTTACGTAATATATGTTTGACGGGAGCTATTTTACCAATCGGAGAAATGGGATCAATTTAATGTCTCCACTCGAGGTGTTGCGTCGTAAATAATGTGCTTTCTGAATACGTTGACCTAAGATATGAAATATATCTCCAGTGGTGTTACGGGAACAGAATGAAAGATCTATAATGTTGCGAATTGAGATGCTACGCTTGAATAAATTTAGTTAATTCACGGTGACCTGTAAACTGAAATTTCTAGGAGGCCGTCTTAGGACCGGTAACCCCCTAGTTGTATAAATGTGGCTGCAAAGTTATTGTATAGATGGGTTATTGCACAAATGATCATTGTACCGATGTATTATTGTATAGATGACTTAGATATAGATGGATTACTGTATAGATGATATGCAAATGATTTAAGTACAGATGACGTGTTGTACAGGTGGATTATTGTCTAAATGTGGCTGCAAAATTCCCTTTTATTCTATTAGAGAAAATATAATTTTTCGGGATTAATAAAAGTTTATAACAGCCATTATAGATATATATATATTTCTCGTTCTCCCCCATTTTTCAATTTTCACGATGCGGATATTGGTTGCACAACACAAATTTTAATTTATTAATGAATTTCTTTTCTTTTGTTAAGATATACATCCCGATTCTGTGATCCGACGTTGCGTTCGTTTATTCGATTTTCGTTCGATCGAATCAAATTCTTATTCTTGGATTCGCCGAACAGTCCCCTTGTTCGATTGCATGAAATGTGTAGCAACGCATAGCAAAGTATTCGAATCTATTCGATTTTTGCTATTCTGTGATTCGGCGGAAAGACATTTTTGAAGTAAAATCACTCGCTGTAATTTTCTCACGTTTGAGGTTTTATGATGAATTTTTTTTATTAGATTTATAATGAATAAAAAATAAAATGCTTTTTTTAAAACCATAATTTATTCAAAAAAATATGATGAATATCACTTTTTTTTACATATTTAAAAGCAGTTTTACTAAGCCGGAAGCTAAGAAAGTTACTAAAAAAAATTTTAAATTTTCTGATTTCTTTTACTCTTACGTTTCTGTGGTTAATTCCATTATATCGGATGAATCTCTTAAATAAATTCTTCTATTGCAAAGTGAATTGATTTTTTCACGCAATTTTTACTTTGAAAATAATAAAATCACTACAAAATGCGAGGAACTAAACTGTTTGACAATCCATTGGTATACGGCGCTTATCATGTATTATGCGTTGCAAATGTGAGATAAACTTCGCATTTAAGAATAGCGATTGTATGGCGAATCGAATCGAACGCGTTTGGTTTTAGCTTGAAACGTCGGATCACAGAATAGGGATGATAATAAAATAGAAAGAAAAATTCTTTTCACAAACTAAGAATATACATAGGTACTTAATTTATCGATTACACACAAAAAGAATTCCTTGTTTTTTTTTTCAATACAAAATTAACCCGAATTTCAAATTTTTTCAAAAAAAAATTAATTTACAAGATTTAAGGCCGAACAGTTTGAGACATCGCACCAGAAGAAGCTTTTCATCCGCGCCAAAAAAGAATGTCGCGTGGCGTTTTTTTCTACCTTTTCCTTCTTTCCACCACTGAACTGTCATTCCAGAAAAGAAAATGAATGCAACCAGCTTCATATAATTGAAGAACATAAGGGAGATATTATTGATGGAAATATCGTTCTTATATTTTCCTCTCGGTGCAATTTTCCGAATTTTTGATTATGTATAAAAAAATTATGCGCACATTACCCAATTTTTAAGCAAGGAGAAAAAGGGGGGAGGTTCAAACACAACTATTTTTATGACGTTTTTTTTCCTTATGATTTGTACCATATACATATTTCTTTTGAATATAATTGCATAGATGAAGGGGGAATATTTGTGGGGTGAAAGAATTCGTTTGATTTTTTGGCAATATTTTTATTTCTTTGGGTTTAAAATAAATTTTTCTAAAGGAACTTACTTTCAAAACGATTTTTGAACTTCTATACGAAGTGTATGGTTATTAATTAGAACATTTTATTTTTTGGAAAATTTCCTTATTGTAAAGAGTTCTAGTTTGGTAAGAGGAGTTTTCACCCAAGATTATGAAATCCAGTTGCATAGTGGCTTGGCTGCTTTAAAATATTTTCAAAATTATTTGATAAATTCGGCAACAAATGAATTTGAAGGCCGTCGAATGTTATAATTAAAAAACATTGTGCTTCGGATGATCGCTTGTAGCAGGAAAAATTTGACGGACCTCTGAATATGATTCTAAAATTTTAGGAAATTCTGAAAAAATTTTTCCTATAGCTGTAATCCCAATTGATGGATCTGGTGAATGTTTAGCGGGTACTAGTAAGTTAGTTATTCCATCAACCAATTTTTGATTTTTCAAATCAGGTAAAAGATAAAAATATTTTAGGAAGTCGGATCCTATTATTGGTTTGGTAGCGTCTGCTATAATGAATAGCCATGAAAATTTTTCGGCGAAGCCCAAAGTTCAGTTCCATATTTTTAGTGCCAAACGTTTTAATTTCAGTGCCCTTAGCTGCTTACAATTGTAATGGTGATGAAGTAGTATATAAATTTTGCTGTGCATTTTTAGCACGGATATGTCTGCACCGGTATCAATTAAAAATGTTTGTTTTGAATTCAAGTCTTTAACGAATAAGCGACCTGAAGTACAAAATTCGGCTGTTGCAACTCCCGAATTCCGTACACGGGCTGTGATACATTTTAAAGCTTTAATTCCAAATCGATTATGATACCAACACCAGTCATTGTTATCTTGTCTGGTCCGAGATCTACTTTGGGGTGTATTACGATTATTGCGGCGTGATTGTCGACTTCGATTAAATGAATCGAATTTAGCCTCTACAGCTTCTATCTTAGAAACCAGTCTGCTTAATGGATCTGTAGAAACACTCGAAATGTTATTTGGTTTTGAAATCAGCATAATTTTGTCTGCTTGTTCAGCAAGAGACGCTAGATCTTTCACTTCAATAATTGCTAGTATGGAGCGTACGTTATCTGGTAATTGCTCCAGAAATAGTGTTTTAAGAATATTTTCACTAACCTGACTATTATTTAAATTTCTCATTAGAAGTAAGAAATATGAAAGTTTTTGATCACCAATAGCTTGTCCAGTAAGGAGACGTCTGAGTTTTACTTCATCTACTTCTGCAAAAGTTGCAATTAAACGTTCTTTCAAAGCATCGAATTTTTGTCCAACAGCGGGCGGATTTAATAGCAAATCACTAACGAAAGTTAAAGTTGGTCCGTCTAAATTTGCAACGAGATATTGAAACTTTATTTCATCCCGTGTTATACCGGAGATACCAAAAATCGATTCGATTTGAAGAAACGAAAGTTTTGGGTTTTCCTTCCAAAAAACGGGAAACTTTTGAATGCTTGTTGCCGAAATGTGTGCCCTTGGGAAAGAATTTTGTTCTGAAAAATTTTCCGGATATTCTCTTTTCGAATCCTCGTTTTAAATTTTTACGATGTTTTTTGTGGTTGCAAATTGTTCTTTGTTGGGGTCACCAATTGTAGAAGGCTTTGTATTAATTTGATTTAATTTTAATTTAAATATAATAAAAGACTTTACGTTAAATAACAAAACTTTATTTTGAATTGAACAACAGAATTGACTCTATGACAGAACTGAAAATTATCATATATATTTTCTACAAAAAACAAAAGCTTTATTTTTTAACATGCTTTGTTTTCTTAAAAATAAAAATTTTATTTTTATTTAAGTGTATCCACACTATATATCCTTATTTTATGGTCATTATAAGGTTATAAAAAGAAAACAGAAAAAAAACATATAGTAACTTAAAATCGGCTTATAGCCGATTTTTTGATGCCCTATGGTAGAAATGGGGCAGAAAAACTGCCAAAACTAACATTATTTCAAAGTTTTTCCTTTATAACTTTGTTCCTTCATTTTTTTTTCATTTGCTTTTTTTTGTACATCATATGCAATAACTTGTTTCAAAAATGATTACAAAATATCAGCAATTATATAATCTTGATATTTTTGTTAATACGATTTGATTTTATTTAATATCTTCTTCAAAAATTATGAAAATATATTTCCCTGAAGTAGAATTAAATTTCGGATCAGCTGATTGATTATAAATTTGTTTCATTTCATTACCCTGGCAGAATTTCTTTCAGAGAAAAATTTTCGGACCTACTTCACCTAAAAAAAAAGAAATCTACAGATTTTAAACATTCGATGCTCTCAAAATTTCCAACTCGGAAGCATTTTTAAATATAATTCTGACAGCTTAGTATAACTATAAAACCGAAAAAAGCAATAAATTTTCAAGTGTTCCCCTGATTGCTTTCTTCTGAAGAAAATTCTGATTCAGTATGTCTTAACCGTCTTAACACTAAAAATTGGACATATTTTCAGTCGGACTGAAGAAAAGTCTAATGGAGACTCTAAAATTTAGATTTTTTTGTCAGTCCGACTGAAATTATGTCTTGAAATAAGTCCAATGGAGTCGTGGGGTTAGAGTATCCATCCGAAGAAATTCATTTGAAATTTTTTCGCAGATACCAGAAATCGTATTCTTTAAAAAAAAAAAAATTTTAGGCGCCATTGAGATTCAAACCCAGAAAGTTAAGAAACTAGCAATAAGAAACGAACCAAAATGTTTATTCCAAGCAAGGCAGAAATTTCATGCGCAAAATTTCCTATACACCTAATTCGTTTTGTACATGGTAGATACGTTCCAGACAAAACCGTGTAAAAAAAGACATGGAGTGCATACATAGAAAAAAAGGGGATTAGTTCCATATCCTTCAACCCTGTAAAAAATGTTTAAAATAAATGATTCATACAAAAACAAATATTTTTCTTTAAAATTTCAATCAAGTATCTTTTTTTAATCGTGCTAAATCGAATGAAATCGTGTAAAAACGGAATCAGTTTTTTTTTCTAGACCGTGTTAAATCAAAACCGTGTAAAAAAAGAATTGGGTGTATATGAAAGAATAAGATGCTTTTTTACACAGCAATAATTAAAATAATTTACGTGTGAAAGGAAATTCCAGGAATTTTCCAGAAACTGAACAATTCTTTTTGCAAAATTTTTAAGTTTAATTATTTAGATGAAAAGAAATTTGTTTGCAATTCGAAACGCACTAAAATTAAAAAAAATGCAATCCTTTCCCGTCCAAAAATCGTAAATTGTAAAAATCGTAAATCATAAAAAATGATATGAATAAAGGCTGGATTAGATTAAAGCAGCAACAGCAACAGCAAAAATTTTAGAAACCATGCATTTAAATGGGTTGAATTAGATTATCGACAGCAACAGCAACTTCATTTCTATTTCTAATTTTGCTGTTGCTGTTGCAAGTTGACAACATGATCATGCTTATAATATAGTGCATGAATCTTGAAAATATGAATTATCGTTTTTTGAATTTTTTTCGTTTTTTGGTTTTTTGGTTTTGTTTGATGAATAAAATATAATTTCTTTGTGAAATTATAACTTTTTATTGCATTTTTTTTTTATTTTAATTACAAATTATTAAAATAGAAGGCAATTTACCTAAAAACGATAAATTCGTGTATTTAATGACATTATTTTAGTTTATTTTCAAATGTAGAACCAATCCCTTACGCTATTTTTTACGCGAGTTTTCGAGGAACGTATCTAGCGCGTGAAAACAAAATTAACATAGGTCTATTTATTATTTTTCAATTTTCAATTATTTACATATTGTTGTAGTTTCTCTTTCTCATAAAATAAATGTACAAAATTTTTCCCGGAATTGTAATTAGCAGAAACCAACGCGATATAAAAAATTTCTTAGAAATGTCACATTTCAAATGTAAAATTTGGTAACGGAATAAAGACTTTTTCTAAAAATTACCTCAATAAAAATAGATCATTATTAATATTTCTAATATTTTGGTCCTAAAACAATATAAATTTTAAACCAAATTTATTTTTAAATGAAATATACTAATTGTATACATTTTATTGCTGTTGAAAGGCCCCCAAATTTATTCTTTTCCAAAAAAAATATTTAGGAAATAAAAATATTTGAAATGGAAATAATATTGGGAAAAATTTCTCGCAATTATATACATTTCTTTTCAATATGGCAAAAATAAGTCCCTCAAAAATTTTGCTGTTGCTGTTGCTGTCGTTTAATGTATTTCAAAAAGCAGCATTCACGACTTTTGCTGTTGCTTTTGCTGTTGCTGATTCAATCTGATTCAGGGGTAAAGGCTGGATTAGATTGAAGCAGCAACAGCATAATTTTTAGAAACTAAGCGTTTAAATGGGTTGAATTCTTAGATTAGGGAAAATATGGATAGGCCTTTCGCAGGGGAAATTGAAGCACTTTTGGAATGCACTTGCATTTTATTGCTTATGTGTGCGGCGTAGTGGTGGCGTTAAAAGCATGAATTCGAAGGGGCAACATTGCAAATGGGCCAAAAGCTCATGCATTCTGGAACATCCGAATTGCAAAAAAATGTTTGCGTTTGATTGCTACAAAAATCAAGTTTTCTTAAACTTACAAAATTAAATTATTAAATAATAATTATAAATATTTATGTGCCTATATATTTCTTTCCTGCGTAAACCAATAGCCGAAAGCCATTTCATACGTAGAGCCTCATTTTTTGGAAACTTTAAAACCAAAAAAAAAACATTTAAAACTGAATATGCTGAATTTTCAAAAATTTCAACGAATTTTAAGAATTGCCCCCATTTTAACCAAAAAATGACTGTCACTGGTAATTTATGAATTAACATAATTTCTATTTGATTACCAATAAGTAAATAAACACCATAAAAACTTTTTTTATACGGCAAGAACGAAAATACGCACATTTTAATAAAAAATATGTCAAACTTAGTTGTGAAAGAAAATTCCACGAATTTTTGGATGTTGTTTGTTATTACACCCAGAAATTAAACACTTTATATAGGAAATTTTTTAAGTTGGATTATTTAATTCAACAGAATTTGGTTTGGAATCCGAAACGCACTAAAAATTATAAATTAAAAAAACTCAATTTTTTCCCCTCCAAATTTGACAGTTCGGCGTGAAAATCGATGCTTCAGACACAGATATCGTAAAAACGAGTTAATGCCTACGCTTGGTTGAATTAGATTACCGACAGCAACAGCAACTTCATTTTTATTTCTAATTTTGCTGTTGCTGTTGCAAGTTGACAACATGATCATGATTATAAATATAGTGCATGAACCTTGAAAATATGAATTATCGTTTTTTGTTTTTTTTTGATTTTTCGGTTTTTTGGTTTTGTTTGGTGAATGAAATATAATTTCTTTGTTAAATTATAATTTTTATTGCATTTTTACTTTCCCGATAAACGAATGTTTATAGGAAAGTACTATAATCGTGGGAAAACCTAACTTTTGATCTAGAAGGGCTAGGAACATGAAAATAAGTGCAAAATCCGTTTCGTCAAAATAATTAGCCCTATGCCCGTCCGTCCGTCCGCTTTTTTAAATCGTTAATAAAATCTGAATGGATGGTCCGATTTCTATGAAACTTTCACCATTTTGGTGTTGCATCAAATGCCAGATAGTGTTAGATTTTGGCCGAAATTAATATGTGGTAACACTATTTGGCAACGCTTTTTTTGTCTAAAAACGACAAAATTTTGTCCGCACGGTTCAAACTAAACTTTTGGGCCAATTTCGATGAAATTTACACAGTTCATGTATTTGACTCTAACTTAGATGTGATTAGTGTTTGGGCCATATTCGACTATGGCAACACTATCTAAAAATACATTTTGTCCAAATATAGTCTATTTTTGCACTTGTTGTAAAACTGAAACTGCTCGTCCAATTTTGATGAGATTTGCACAGTTTGTGTACTAGGATCTAAGTCAGAACATATTAACTTTTCAACGGAATTTACGTCTGACAACACTAATGCGCAAAACTTTTTTTAAAAAAATTTTGTGGTGGAAATATAGAAACTTCCCTAATTCGATTAATAATAGTCAGATATTAATGAAACTTTGAACGTACGTTTGTAATGGATCAGCTGAAAAAATAAAATATGTCTCCCCGCGGTGGGGGATTGTGGAAGGCTAAAAAAGAAAAACTACAATAATTCACTCAATAATAGGCAGATTTTCTTTAAACTTGGTGTGTACATTCTGGATAGGGCAAGTGAAAAGATAGAATGCGTCTCCCCTCGGTGGGGGTTGTGGGAAGGTGATATAAAGAAACCTTAATAATTCGGTTAATAATAGTCGGATTTTAATGAAACTTCGAACGTACGTTTGGGATGAGCAAACTGAAAAGATAAAATGTCTCCCCTCGATGGGGACTTATGGGGGGCTGAAATAGACAAACTTCAAAAATTCACTCAATAATGGGCAAATTTTCTTAAAACTTAGTGTATACATTTTGGGTACGCCAACTGAAAACATAGAATGCGACTCCCCTCTGTGGGGGTTATGGGAATGCAAAATAAAAAAAAAACTACGGTGGAATGTATATAAAGGTTCCCATATGAACTAAAATTTCGAACGAATTTCGAAACTGCCAAAAGTAGGCCATTTAAAATATTTTCAAATATTTTCTGTCGTTTTTTGAATATTTTTTTTATTTTTAATAAATAATTAGAGTTTCCATGGATTCGTTAAATTATTGCCCTACACACTTTTTTTTCTTTTCTTAGAAATTTGTTGAATATTTTGTTTCTTTTTATTAAACCTCATAGAAATGGTTTCTTGAAACTATTTCTGGTTTCTTCAGGTGTAGAATACTTTAGAAGGGTGGGTTCTATTTTCAATGCATCATCAATTGATAACATTGAAGTATCTAAACCTGATATTTCTACGTGAGCATTAATTCCAGGATGAGATTCATTAATTTCAATATCACTGGACATTGGACATTTCGTTTACCTCCAAAACATTGTGTTTGTGAAGTACCAGAAACGCATTGCTCCATGGCCGTTTAACATATTCAAGTTTCTCCCAAATCTGAAAAACCGTTGCTGCATTTTCTCTTTTATCATGGCTTAGTTCTTTCTTTACATAAGTCTTATAGTCGAACTAAACCAAAAAAAAACAAACAATTATTTATATATATATATACATATATATAGTATATATGTATTTATATTTTTTTATTCATCAATTATTGGTCCTTTTTCCAACTAGTGCAGACTTTTTCAAGAGGACTCATTGCATTTAGCTCGTTAGTAACTATGATATATCCTACTAGTTTTCCCTTTTCAGTTTTTGCATATCCTTGTGCAATACTTAGATATTCGCTAAGCAATTCAATCAGACTTTTGTATTGCTTTTTATTTGTGGAATTTAACGACCTACACTTTAATAACATTTAAAAAATTAAAATTTACCTAAATAAAATGAAATTCACAGCTTACATTTTGATTTTATGTACACAATTAAAAAATTCCACCACAATATTTGTGTTGGAGAAAAAAACGTAAAATTTTCGATTCCTGCGGAGTTTGGAATAACAAAATTCCGTACGGAATAAATTTAGAAATTTGGTAGGAGTCTAGAATAGAAATTTTTATTCCGTAGGAAAATTCCTATTCCAATGGAGTTTAGAATAGCCCAGAATTTGGGCTATTCTAAACTCCGTTGGAATATAATTCCGTGGAACAAAATAATTCCAACGGAATTTTGGTATCTATTCTAAACTACGACGGAATGTGTGAAATTGTTACCAGATTAGTAAAAAATTTGAAATTTCAAAAATTAATTTCGAACTATAAAAGCCGGCTGTTTTGACAGTTATAATTGTATACAAATTATATTTTTCTCTACAATTTTGTGATTTTAGTGATTTTAGTTTAATAATTTCATAATTAAATTTTAAAAAATGGAGAGTTTGAGTTATTTTTATTTACTAACGGTGGTAGCAGAAGAAGAAAATGAAATAAGAAGAAATTTAAGAGCTGAAAGACGGTTGTTAAGGGAATCTTATGACCCGTTGGATTTAAATGATATTTCGTGAGTCTTGAAACCATTTAAATCTTTTTTTTTTTTAAATAGTTCAACAAATATTTTACATTTTTTAGATTTAAAAAAAATGTTCGGTTAACAAAACCGGCATTTGAAATGATTTTGCATGAAATTAACGGGGAAATGCCACCAGAAATCAAATCATTTGCATTAACACCGAAACAAAAATTATGTGGACTTCTTAGATTTCTAAGTGAAGGTTCCTACCAATGGGGTAGGCAATGATTATGGAGTTGGGATGGCACAACCAACACTTTCTAAAGCAATGTCTGCAATGTTAAACATTTTAGAAAGAAAACTTTGCGGTAACTGGATCAAATTTGAAATGACGGAAGAGGAAAAAAGGAAATCAAAATATGATTTCTACAACAAAACCGGATTTCCTGGAGTTTTCATGTGTGTTGATGGCACGCACATCAAAATTATTCCTCCGAAAGACAACAAGCATTTGTACTACAACAGAAAGGGATTTCATAGTATAAATGCTTTGATCGTAAGTAACGTTTCTTGTTAATTATTACATATCAATAAATTTTTTTTAATAGATATGTGATAGTGACATGCGAATCCGATTCATAGACGCACGATTTCCAGGATGCAATCATGATGCTCATGTATGGAACTTAAGTGAATCCAGATTATTTTTAGAAGAAAAATATCAGCAAGGCGAAATAAATGAATGGATTTTAGGTTATATTATAAAATAGCTTTAATTAAATATTAAGGAACTGTTAATTTTAGGTGATGCTGCATATCCCTTGGAGCCATGGTTAATGACACCATTTCGATCACCAATGGCAGGAAGTGTACAAAGTGTCTACAAAAAAAAACACACTAAAGCGCGTAACATTATTGAGCATACTATAGGATTGGTGAAAAACCGATTTAGATGTTTGTTGGGAGCAAGACAACTTCATTATTCGCCACAAAAATCTGTGCAAATAATTAACGTACTACATGGGATGATAAGTAAGCTACCTAACAAGAAGAACACAATTTTTTTATCAAAATTCTTTTTTATTCTTCAACATAATCTTCTTTTAGCTCGATACACTTAGTCCAGCGCTTTTGTAACATTTTTATACCAGTTTCGTAAAACGATTTTGAAAGTCCCTCAAAATAGGCCGTAGTTTGCGCTTCAACTTCAGAATTAGAGTAAAATCTCATTCCCTGGAGCATTCTTTTCAAGTTTGGAAAGAGATAATAATCGCTGGGGGCTAGATCTGTCGAATATGGTGGGTGGAAAACCAATTCGTAGCCCAATTGTTCCAATTTGGCCATCGATTTATGCGCTTTGTGTGCCGGTGCATTATCGTGAAGAAACAAAATATTTTTTCTCTGTGTACGCTTGCGTTTTTCTCTCAATATAGCATCCAATCGATCCAATAATGCTATATAATAATCAGCAGTGATTGTTCTTCCGTGCTCAAGATAATCGACGAATATGATACCATCGGCACCCCAAAAAACACTGGCCAATACTTTTCCTGCCGTCTGTTGTGTCTTTGGGGGTTTTGCATGGCTTTCACTTGGTCGTACCCAATATGACGCTTGTTTAGCGGATTCTGGTGTGTAGTGTGGATCCACGTTTCATCCATCGTTACTACTCGAGACACAAATTCGGTTGGATTGCGCTTAAACATCTCCAATCCGCGCTCGGAAGCAATGAAACGTTTTCCTTTTGCTCCGCTGTGAGAACTCGTGGTACCGATCGCGCCAATAGCTTTTTCATATGCAAATGTTCCCGCAAAAGATTGTACACACGCTCTTTTGACATGTACATGAGCTCAGCTATCTCACTCAATTTCAATTTGCGATCTTTTAAAACCATAAGATGAATTTTTCGTATGTTTTCTGAAGTAGTCACCTCTGTTGGACGACCTGAGCGTGGTTCATCACTTGTGTCTGTTCGTCCACGTTTAAATTCAGCCATCCAGTATTTCACCATATAATCTGACCGAGCACATTCCCCATAATGTTTATCGAGCCTTTCTTTAGTTTCTTTTGGGGTTCTACCTTTCAAAAAATAGTGTTTAATCACAGCAGGAAATCCACTTTTTTCCATTATAAAAAAAATAATCACAGTTGTTCACTTTCTACGGCTGTCAAACAATAACTAACAAACAGATTGTCATGAAACTTGACAAGTGGTCGTCTGAAGGTTGGTACTATTTGACAACAAAGTGATTTGTTCGTTTATGGCTCCATGTACCGTTAGGTAGCTTACTTATCAACCCATATAGTATGTTGTGCTTTACACAATATATGTTTGCTATATAAAGTAGAAGATCCTGAATTTTCAGAGGAGATTTTAGAAGACGGTTTTAATCACTCGGATTCTGATGATGAAGATCCACCAACTATTCTCACCGATACTGCTACAATAAGAAATGGAATAGCAAATTCATTTTAAAACACAATCAAATTTAATTTTAAAAATGTTACATGTCACATTTGTTAATAAAATAATTACAATTTTATAAATAATCAGTTTTCATCGTATTTGCAATTTATATTTTTCAATTTCTAGCATCTTCTCTTTTAATTTAAGTTTTTTTAATGCTATATTTTCTAATTTTTGGTGATGGCGCCTCATTTCTTCTACTTTAGCGTTTTCAACCTCATATAATTTTTCAATTCCTTTACATAATTTTTTTGTGTTTTCAGAAATTTCTTGAATTGATTCTTGGTATTTATTAATCCCCATAGAAATAATTTCTTGAAATTCCTTTTGGTTTTTTATTTGCACATTAATTAAGTCAATAACTTCATCTTGTTTTGTTCTGGCAGTTGTTGAGCGCTTAAGAGGGGTGGGTCTCAGTTCTGATGCATCAGTTGATAACGTTGAAGTATAGAAATCTGATATTTCTAGGTGATCATTGCTGGTTCCAGGTTGAGGTTCATTAAGTGTAACATCACTAATTTGGATATTTCGTCCAACGCCAAAACATTGTGTTTGTGCAATACCAGAAACGCATTGTTCCATGGCCGTTAAACGTATTACAGTTTCTTCCAAATCTGAAAAACTGTGCATTTTATTTCCCCCACCACCTGTTGCCGCAATTTCTCTTTTGTTATGAGATAGTTTTTTTTTACATAAGACTTATAGTCGAACCAAACCTAAAAAAAAATTATTTTTACCACATATATTTTTTATTCATCAATTATTGAACCCTTTTCCAACCACTGCTGCTTTTGTTAGGAGGACCCAGTGAATTTAGCTCGTTAGCAACTTTCTCCCAGAACTTAGCGATTTCTCCTTTTTCGATTTTTGTAAATCCTTGGGCAATATTTGGATGTTCACTAAGCAATTCAATCAGCCTTTTGATTTGCTTTTTATTTGTGGAATTTAATGACCTACATTTTAATAAGATTTAAAAAATTAAAATTTACTTAAATTAAATGAAATTCACAGCTTACATTTTGATTTTATATACACAATTAAAAAATTCCACCACAATATTTGTGTTGGAGAAAAAAACGTAAAATTTTCGATTCCTACGGAGTTTGGAATAACAAAATTCCGTACGGAATGTATTTCGAAATTTCGTAGTAGTCTAGAATAGAAATTTTCATTCCGTAGGAAAATTCCTATTCCAACGGAGTTTAGAATAGCCCAGAATGTATTTGGCAAAAAATAGATTTTATTTAAAATTAATGAAAAAATCTTTAACGAAATTCAAATTTAAAATCCGATATATGTAAATTTCCAGACCCAACAACAAATTAAATCGAATGTCAGATCTAATGCCAATTTTAAATACAATCTGAAAACCGAAAACCGTCATTCTGTTTCCCGCCTAATATCTTAAGTTTAGAGCAAAATGCCGTGAAAACCAAAGTATTCGAATGTCCAAAATCATATCCAAATTTATGCGAACACATGTTTTTTTATGTGAACCATGTTTCATCTCCCTGAAATCTCGTGATTTCGAGATTTCAAAGTGTTTCCATCTCCCTGTGAGATTTCATTTGACGTTTACAATTTTGAAAACTACAAAAAAAAAAATTTAGAATGGAGAGATCCAAAAAAAAATTCTTTAAGAGCATCAGCCGGTCATATTGAAAAAATTTATATTTTTGTGTAAAAGTAGACGAAATTCATGTTTCTTAAAATATTACGAAAAAAGCGAGCAAATCATTTGAATAAAAACAGCAAATTCAAACACCGCAAAAAGGCGCGCAATTCAAATTATTGAAAAGGGTCGACCATTTGCCAATTTTGATACATGCTGAATAGCGCGGAATAAATTTTCAAGGTTGACACAAAAATTTTTCAAGATTTTGAACGAGATTTCAACAAAATCTCGATGAAATCTCAAGATTTTGAAATCCTGTATTTGTATGGGAAATCTAGTAGATTTGTATGTTGATTTGGCGAAATCTCGCAAAATAAATAAAATAATTATATCAAATGAAATAACCATTTAAAACATATAACATTTACCCTCAATACGAATTTGATTATCACAAAAAAATGTAAACAAACACGAAGTGGGGTTAGAATATTTTGGTTTTCGCGATGGTTTTCAGATTTTAACAAACTTGTTGCGGTGGCTCCGTCGTTTTCACGTCAATGTGGGTAGTCAAATAGAAACCATATGTATTTGAATTGATTTGACATTCCAATACGTTGGTTTTCGCGATGGTTTTCACGGCATTCTGCTCCACACTTTAGTTTAGACCTTTTGTCGATTCGGTCAATCGAGTCGAGAAACCAAATTCTGGCCCAGTTTCATTACCATTTTTTTGCGGTTTTCATTCACAAAGCTTGTTTTAATTCATTGTTACTAAGTAATTTAACGGCATGCGCAAACTTGTCGTTCGAAAATGAAAGTAAAAATAGGAAAATAAGATTATTTAAATGAACAAAATCTTTTTCCATATTTATAATTTTCTAAACTTTTATTTAATTTATTTAAACACAAAATACTAATCTTATTGGGACACGCAAAAATACGAGAAAAATTCCAATTTTAAATTTGACCCATAGATTTTTAACTTCAAATTAAACTTTTTTCCAACAAAATTAAATTTTGTAAAGTTCAAATTCAATTTTTGTTTGTTTTGTTTGAGGACGAAACGTTTCATTGATTGCTGCCATGAATATACACGGGATTTTGTATAAAGAAGTAGTTGCATAGTCGACAGTTAATATGAACATATTTACTTCTTTTCTTGTAGGACGGGAGCATGGTTGGTTTTAGTGCATGTAATTTTTTGTGTACAAATTTTTAGTACGATTGCAGCGCTACAAAGCAGCATGGTTACTTTTTAATAGTGTTTGTAAAAAAAGATTGTAAATACATGCATTTTTCTATCACACAGAGTCATTTCAACAAATACTATGATATTAATGGTATTGCATGTGCAAACGTGCCCAAATCAAAACTCAATTCGGAAACTCTTTATTGTATGCTTTTTAGTTTTAGACAATGCGGAAATACATAAAACACAAATAATCAAATTGCTGAGTCGGGACAGGCTTTTTTTCTTCCACCATATTTTCCTATGTTAAACCGTTGAGCCATATTGAAAGAGTTTTCTAGAAAACTAAATTGCTGGGCGGATGAAGGAAATAATATGAATTTGGTAAATATAATTGAACAAACTATGGAATCTGTTACCTCGGGCAGATTGCAACAATTATTATGTGAATATGACTATGAATTTGTCATGCATCGGGAGAACCACTACATTTGCAGCGTTTTATTTGTCATACCGTACCCTGGAGCAGGGTAAGTAAATAAAATCAGCAGGAGTACGATCAAGTTTTAATTCAAATATTGGTAGCACTGCTTAGCAGACATATTGTAGTGAAATGATAAACGTCAAACAATTAAAAAAATAATATTTTGTATATAATACAAAAATACAATATTTTGTCAAAAATAATAATAAAACTACTTTGTGAAGAATAAAAATAAGGAAGAACATTTTTTGGCAATAAATTTTTTCATTAGTCGTCATTTTATTTACTGACGCATAAATAAATAACAGATTCTAAACAGTTTTACCAAACCCGTTAATAATGAAAGATCTGTAAAATTGCTTTTGCTCACCAATTTCGACTTAAAAAACTAGATGAAATATGAGGAAAAAAATATACGAGGAGATTTCTTTCTTATTTTTACATTTCGTTCTTAAGCTTTGGTTTTGTACTGGATAAGGAATCTAAGCTTTGAATTCATTCATATTATGAATGACGTGGATGAGTATATTTTGTTGTTGGTTTTTTTTCTAATTTTAGAATTAAAATATTTGATGGTAGGAAAACTTTGTTCAATTCATGTGCGCACATAAGGAATTTGTGGCTTTGAATATATCGTATGGAGATATATGAATGGCATCGATTGATATATTTGTTGTTTTGGTTTTTTGCTATTCTGATTTTAGAATTCAAATGTACTTTTAGAAATATTTTGTATGTTCGATTGTGTGTGTAACTAGATAATGTCGAATGCATTATGTATACTTTTAGATAATGCTGAATGAACAATTTGAAATCTTTAGAACTTGGGCCAAGAATTGAATTGAATTTTGTTTTAAGTAATGGACATATGTATGTAACTTTGATTTATTTTTTAAAAATTATAGATATATTGATATTTTATCATCAACTAAGGATTATTGGATTTCCGTAAATTTGTATATATATATGTATATATAAAGATATAAAGATTATTATGTAATATATGTATATATTTGGAAGGATTTTATCTAAGGACGAATGTCTAACTCAGCAAGATGAGGTGACCTCTGAAAGGATTGTCGGAAAAGCCTATGATATCGTGTTAGAAGGTCAGAAAATATATATCAGGATTATTTATTCATTTAAAATTTTTAAGCGTGGATGTTTTGTAAAACTTTTGGGTAAACTATTTCCACTTTCTCTTTATCCAAGAACAATTCTTCTTTAATAGAAACAGAATTGAAAAATCTAGAACTTCCTTTCGATGTTCTAAACATTGGTTCTCAGCAAACCAACCAATCATTTCTATATAAATTGATGAGACGTTTGCAGCGCTGCAAAGCTCCTAATTTTTAATAGTATTTGTAAAAAGACTGTAATTACATGCACTTTTATATCACACAGAGTCATTTTAACAAATACTATTAATAATTAGGCGCTTGCAGTTGTGCCCATATTCGAAACTCTCATTATTGTATGCTTTTTGCTAACACCAGAGCATTTTTCATACCTAAAAATATCAAGATTGAAGACGCTTGAACCAGTTTTGTGGCCGTGTGCCCCATCGTGTCCATAAACAACACAAATCTTTTAGCAAAATAAAATATTCACCCAGGAAGTTTTTTTTGTAGAAAAACAAAAGAATTCATAAAACAAAAAAGCACACGCTTAAAATAAAGCTTTTACTAAAAATTATGTAAAAAAGAAACAATATTTTCAAATTACAAACAGATATGTAATTTGTAATTATGTGAAATGTATGACATATTTTGATAAAAATTTCTTATTATATTTATGAAAAGAAAATGCATAAAATATATCAGAGAATAAAAAAAAAAGCAAATTCAACGAATTAATTTCATAACATTTTATTTTATTTTTAAGCTGAGACTACATTCGACAAAAATGTACCACTTTTTGCAAAATATTTTTTGTCCCTGTTTATCGCATGAAGATTTCATATCAAACTTTTCCAATCAAAAAAATGGTCAACGCTAAAACAATTCTTGCTTTGAAAAGTGTAAATTGAAAAATGCTACTCGCTCCGTCCAGAAATAAGTGTCCGATTTGGTATTTTTTTCTTGTCCGTACATAAGTGTGGATCAATTTGCTCAAAAATTATTTCTTTCATATCAATTAAAGAACAAATTTCATAAAAAAATTTTAATTAAGCTTATTTAAAATAGAAATTTAATTAATTTATTTTGAAATTTTGTTACAATTTTCTCCGATACTAATTTATTGCAGATAGTTTTGATTGAGCCATGGCTTAACTTGACTTTGTTGCTGAGTTTGTAACAGAATTTAGAAAAAAACAACTTTATATTAATTTTTCATTTAAAGTATTTGCGATGGTGCAATAGCTGAAAATAGTACAAATGAATGCACGTCTTGCTTAATAGCTCTAACTAGCTCGTCGTTGGGTGTGGCTGACTATTCTCCACCATCAATTACCTTGTTACATAATATTTATTACGTGCATCAGAAAACTTTATTGGGGCTGACGAGGGAAAAAACACAGAGGTGTTTAGGTTCTACATCCCTCCGGGTAATCAGCGGGCGGAGACTTAAAAATAAAATAAAATCGTGGATCAAAAGAACCGAAGGAAAGTATTATCTACCACGTTAATATAAATTGGAACAGAGGGACGGATGGACAGACATATGATGATTTAAAAAGGTTGATTGCTCAATCCAAGCTGATAGGTGTCGGGACCAGCATTTGAGTCTCAACCCTCCCTCTCATTTATGGACTGCATCCACAAATAGCATGATCATATCAGACCCGATACGTTGGATATGATCCCTAAATTTTTTTTTTCACTTTATGCAAGTTATTACATTAGCTCATTGAATTCGAATACCTCCCTCATGAAATCTTCTCTGCCTACATCCTTCTTAAACTCAATACATTATAATTCAACTTGAATTATCTATACTAGCACTTCAGAAAACCAAAAAAAAAAATTTATTACCGAACCTAATTGACAAATTACTTTGCTCATTTATTTTCTTATTATTTTTTTTTCTTTATTATTGTAAATTTCAGACATATAACATTTATGTCGCCTTGGACAGGATCAAATAATTTGTATGCCCTATAGTAGGTACTACCAAAGGGTATATTAGTTTTGTCACTAAGTGTGTAACGCATAGAAATAATCATCGCAGAAAAATTTCAAGGGTATGGTTGTGTAGGGAATCAAAAGTTATATCGATTTATGCATGTCCGTCCATCCGTAGACAAGATAACTCAAAAACGCGTTATCCGATGAAATTTATAATGTGAGTTGCTTATTCCTTAACTGCGTTTGGTATTGCATTTGAGCAAAATCGATCCACGGGGGGCAAAGTTATAAAAAAAAAACCAGGGTGTCCAGAAAGTTTTGTCGTTTTTTTGGTTATGGTTTTTCGGATGTAATTGGAAAATTTGCGTATGAATTTTGTTTAAATTAATTACATGTGTTAATTACGTAAATAGACGATACCATGTTAAATTTTAGTCAAATCGGTCCAAGAATAGTGGAGAAAGAAATAGTTGTAGCCTAAAAAAATCCTCTTCATAAAGTTTTTCCGATGTATTTTAAAAAGTTATATACCGATTTCAATCAAATTTACGAAACGCGTTTATGCTATTAGACTTCAGCCTGTGAATTTAAGCCATTTTGAGAATGAAGAAACGAAGTTATGGAGAAAAAAACCTTGAAATATTGACTTAAGTAGAAAGTTCGTGACGTTTTTTATCCAATAGATGGCTTTAGAGTCGTATAACTTTAGTAGTTCTAATCCTATCAAATTATATTATAGCGCGCTTAAAAGGTGACATTTTATAGAATATTTGTGAAATTCAAGGAGAGCAGAGCAGAGGGTAAAATTGGGTTTTGAAAATGAGGCAAAATTCTGAAACAAATTCCCTATATTAATGCTCCATGTTAGGTACTACCGTCCGTCCGTGGACAAGATAACTCAAAAACACGTTATGCCATTTTGATGAAATTTAGAATGCTACTTGGTTATTGCTATAGCGCATTTGGTATTGCATCTCAGCAAAATCGACTGAGGGGCAGCGAAGTTATTAAGCAAAAACAAGATTGACCATAAAGTTTTGTCGTTTTTTTTATATAGTTTTTCGGATTTAATTGGAAAATTGATAAAGCTATTTCGTTTAAATTAATTATATTGGCTGACTACATAAATAGACAATACCATTGTAAATTTCAGTGATATGGGTCCAAGGGTAATGGAGAAAGAAATAATTCTAGGAGAAAATAAGCCTGTTCATAAAGTTTTTTTTGATGTACTTTAAAAACTAATACAGCGATTAGAATAAAATTTGCAAATTAGGCTTATGCTACCAGGGTCTGGATTACTTACAAATTATAGAAAATTTTGAAAAGGGCAAACAAAGTTATGAAGAAAAAACCTTGATATATTGTTAGTTTTCACAATTTTTCTCTCCCATTTCTACCATAGGGCATTAAATTACTTAATGTTTTTGTTTTGTTTTTCTTAATTTTAATTCTTATAATTCTTGTATCTTATATACGAAAGATTAGTGTAACTCCACTTAAATCTAATAACACACATTTAGGTTCTAAAATATCTTTATCAAAAAAATTTTATTATTAATTCTGTGCAATTTCTGTGTTGATTTCCTATTTATAGTCTTCAGAATTAAACGTTAGTTAACCGAATATTGTTTATCTTACGAGCACTCTTCCGATAAAACTATTTCTCATTCTACGCATTTATAAAACAAATAATTTTGTGTCCGAAAATTATCTCACACAAAAAAAAAATCTTCCTGACCCAAACCAAAAATCCTCGGACAGGGTGTTCTAGTCGGCAGGTTTGTCGTTGAGCAAATTTGATTTTGTTTCTTTCATATATATATGTGTGAACAAAAAATATAATGCAATATAATAATGTAACTTGTAAATCACTTACCCCAATTTCCTGCTGTAGAAGACCTTTCGCAACTCTGGAATATTAGGAGGACACACCCTATATGAAGTAGTGTGTGCAAATATATATTCACAGATACATTTCACAAACACATATTGCTTCGCTTCATTTCCGATAGTATTATTTCATTTATTCTTTTGTACAGGAACGAACTCAGAAAATTGTGGTCACGTTTATAAATCCACGTTGATCAGTCTCATCATTGCTACATCTGCTATGTTCACTACTCCCACAATTCCCACTAACTAAATTCGGTCTTATTTGGTAACCCGTTCTTCCAAATTATACATATATATTTTATTCGATATAATTTGATTAATTCCCTTCTGATTGTCGACAGGTATGCTGTTCCAGTATGGAAAGTATTTTTTTTTCAGTGTGCCTAATCTGTGCTGTGCTGTTATTTCCTCAATGCTAACGGAGAATAATTTTGGTTAACATGTGGTTCAATTTCTTATATAGGTTTTAATTTCCTTACCCGTCAGGTTTGCCTGATACACTTATTACAGTCATCACAGTTATAGTTTCTTCCGAATTTGTAGAAAGTCACACTTTCATATAAAACAACAAAGAACAAAAAAAATCCCAGAACTGAAACTTTGTGCACAAGTGAATCCAGTCACTGTCTGTCGAACAATGGCCACTTCATTTCGGAAAAGAAACATGGTCGACGCAATGTACTACCTAATCAAGTTAAAATACTTCTTAATCAAATTTTGTATGATTTCGCGATTCGATAATTGAAATTTTTTGAACTTTACATGGACAAGATTCGGTATGATTTGAGGTTTTGATCTCCGATAATTGAAGACGATTTCAATAAATAATTAGTATTTAAATTTTATTTTTTTTTGAATCAAGGCACATGCTACAACCACAGCTGTGTTAGTGAGGAACTTTTCTGATCTGCCACAGCTGAAAAGAAATGTGCCTATACTATGCTATTTGTGGTTTGAAAGACCAACGTGTGGCTCGACCATGACCCGTGATTAAGAGTCTCGTGCTCTACCGACTGAGCTAGCCGGGCAAAATTTACCGTTTAAGATCTTTCGCGTGATATATGGTACGCCTATACGTTTTCCTTGTTGATCTTCAATCTCATACAGAGGTGTTCCTATTCTTCTGACAATTCTACATTTCAAGAATTTTCTTCTAAACTTGGCATTTATGTTCTTAGAGAAATCACTAAGAATAAAGTTTCGTCTATAGACTTCCTGACCAGGGTAATACGATACATATTGGACTCGTTTATTATCAGTTTTCTGGTGACGTTCATGAGCCCTTATCAAATTGTGTTTAGCTTGCTCCTTTATCATTCTTTGATGATCACTAGTGGACAGAACATTAAAATCTGAATTATCCAAACAATTGAGTTTACGGAGAAGTTGGTAACAACTTCCATGCGTTATCATTCGTGTACCGAACACTAAGGTAAATGAGTCGACTCCGACCCCAGTGTGCACTGTACTTCTCAAAGCACTACCAATAGTTACTAAATGTTGGTCCGATTCCCTGTGATCGTCTTGAACGTAGGCTCTTATAGCAGCCAATATAGATCGATTTACCCTTTCGGAAGCATTTGCTTGGGGGGCATATATAGCGGTACGAGAATGCTTTACGCCATAAGATGACAAAAGAGATTCAAATTCCTTTGATACAAATTGGTTACCATTATCCGAGAACAACTCTTCCGGTACACCAAACAAATTGAACACATATTCTTCTAGGAAACTACAGATATTAGTGGCAGTTGCGCTGCGCAATGCTTTTAGTAATACAAATTTAGAAAATTTATCAAGAAATATGTGAATGGTGGTATTTTCTCGCTTTGATCTAGGGTATGGCCCTGATAAATCTACGTACAGATATTGAAATGCCCTTTCTACTATTATCTGTTTTCCCATAGGTGGTCTCAGAAGACAATTAGGTGATTTAGTTTCTTTGCAAGTGGAGCAGTTTCCAATGTAATCGCGAGCCTGACGGACCATATTTGGCCAATAATATTGTTGACGTAACGTATACAAAGTTTTAGTGATACCTCCATAAGCTGCTTGAGGCGAATCATTAGCCATCCGGACTAAACCAACAGTAAGGCCCTGTGAAACCCATAATTTCCAGGCTTTGTCTTCCTGTGCAGCACTACTCTCGGTTCTGAAACCGGTTCTAACATACACGAATCCGTCAGATATTTGCATATCTGGCAATTTGTCTGTGTTTATTTTTGTTGTTTCTAATAAGAAAAATATTCTTCTGATTTAAATTCATCTGAATCGAAATCAACGCTAATCAATGGATTCGATAACTCATCCATGAATACTCAGAACAGAGTGTCACGTACTATGTTTTCTCAGCCTTTGCGATGCTCATTTGTAAAATCAAAAACCTGGAGCTTGAAGCTCCAACGCGCCAAACGTCCATTTAGATCCTTTTGTGAGCCATTTTAAGCTGGCATGGTCTGTTAGGATTTTGAAGGGTAGGCCTTCAATGTATGTAGCTATCAGAGGTCAGGTGAGGCACAGCATAGTATTCTAAGTCGGTAATGCCATAGTTTCTGCGACATGTAGGCTATCGGTTTTTCGTTGCCTTCATCATCAACTTGGACTAACATATTACCAACCCCTGTCTTACATGCATCACACTGGATTATGAAAGCTTTGGTATAATCTGCATTTGTTAGAACTGGTGCTGACGTTAGAGCTAATTTTAAAGCTTCAAATGCCTTTTGAGCTTCATTGGACCATAAAAACTTTGAATGTTTCTTAAGACAATCTGTAATTGGAGCCAACTATGCTAGTCTGCATAGTTGGCTACAAATCTTCGATACCAGCCCATCATTCCTGAAAATCGACGGATCTGTTTGACTATTCCTCAACTACATATCCTAGGTATCGTACTTTCTTATAAGAGAATCTACTCTCTTCTACATTTATGGTCAGACCAGACGTAGTCAAACAGTTTGCAACAGTTTCTAACAATTCGAGATGGGTATCAAATTCTTCGGAGACTACTAAAAGGTCATCTAAATAAACGAAAATCATTTCTTTCAAGTAACTAGGGATTACTTTATCCATCAGTCTTCATATACGCTGAGGTGCGTTGCATAAACCGAATGGCATAACAGTAAACTGGTATAGAGGACGACCGGAAACCGTAAAAGCTGTTTTCTCCCTACTACATTTCTCTAGTGGGATTTGCCAGAAGGTATCCGTCAAATCCACACTCGTAATGTACTTGGTGTTGTGGAGCCGACGGAGCAAACCGTCAATATGAGGCAGGGGTACGCGTCCTTTTTTGTGACCTGGTTCAATTTTCTAGAATCTAGGCGCAAGCAAATATTTCCAGGGTTATGCACTAAGACTACTGGTGAATTCCAGGCACTATGACTCTCTTCGATGACTCCCATACCTAACATTCGATCTAACTCATCGTACATTAGTCTTTGAACTGCTGAGACGGGGTAATGTCTCTGTTTGAGGAGTTCTGAATCGTTTATTTCTATAATGTGTTCCTCTAAACTAGTCTTTCCTAATCCTAGTTTATTGAACGACGGAAATCGAGATTTAACATTATTGAGTTGCATTCTTCGTTTCATACTTAATTCGTGCATCTTGGGATCATCTGTAATACTTGTTTCAATAGTTTCAATGGCACTAAATATCTGTGGAGCTACTTCAAATGTTTTCCAAAATTCTATACCAAGGTCAAACTCGGGACAACATAAAGCTTAATGATTTTCTTAATATCTTTGCATTTTACTGGTATTGATAGATACCCAAAAACAGATTGACTAGTTCCGTCCGCAGTTCTAACCATAGAGCTTCGTCCAGATAATTCTAAGTTCTGACGTTCGATAAATGATACGACTCCTGCTCCGAGATGATGACACTTCAAGCAACGTGGACTGATGACACCCTTATTACCACATCGATAACAGAAAAGATTTCTATAGACCGCAATGCAGTCCCTAAATTGATGACCGTACCTGTCACAATTCCATCATTGGATTTTCGAGACTTCATTTACATCCACAGCAGAAAAGAAAGCTGGTATTTCTTCAGACTCAATAGGGTTATAGTATAGGTCGTGATCATATATACGTTCATTACTTATAAATGGTGATGGTTCTACTTTTTCTAATTCCTGAACACGTCTAACAGGTTGAGCACAATGTCGATTCGCAGAATCATGCAAGGTTAGTTGACGTTCAGCTCTTCTACATATCTCATGCAAGTGAGATAATGTAGTGATAGGGATGCCAAAAGTTAACATGGAAATTCTCGGATACACATTCGATTTCAAAACTTGTACTAGTTCGTGTTCTGACATGGGATTTTGTAATTGATAGTATTGTAACAAGGGGTTTACATATCTGGGGTTTGTTATCGATGTAAGCAAATCCCCTGATGACCTATTTAGCATATCTTCTTCCTTGCGAGGAGAAGATATGAGATGGTGCAGCAAATGTGAGCAACTGAAAGGCTGCACGCCTTGCTGAGTCGCACGAACTAGCTCGCCGGAGGGGTGGGTCGCTGCTCACCACCATCTGTCATCGCGTTACACATAAATTTATATGCGTGCATGATGAGTGTAAACGTCGTTCAGACTTTATTGTGATAGCGCGAGCTATCAAGCAAGGAAATTCGGTTTTGCGAGAAAAAAACCGAATAAAGGGGATGTTCGTTAATTATGTGGTCACCGGAACTTGACCAGCCGTCCGCGAAAGCCTTGCGAGGCATGTCGGGGCCGATTGGCAAAGGTGTTAATGCCAACCGGACTTTGGCGCACTTCCCTCGCACATGGACCGACAGCAGAATGCCGATGTCCGCACTCGCCCCTACAAATGAGCATGGACCCTTGATATTTTTATGTTGTTCTCACACGTCCTCTAGTTCATCTCCCTCACACACCACGAAGCTCTATTCAAAAGCGTACATAACAAGTTTGTATAAAATAAGCCTCAATTTTGATTTCGTCTGTAGAACACTGATATGTATTTATTCATGTAATTATAGGTACTTGTTCTACCGTTCACAATATTCCACTTATAAAAAAAATTTCTTAAAAGTATAGTAATCCTACGAACAAATCATTGGTTCAAATTTATAAACTTTAAAAACGGAAAATCTTCCCTTGATTCCTTATAAGTCTAACTCCCGGTGTAGTCGATTGCCTTACAGTGGATATTCACACCAGATCACACGGTTTTTCCTTTTTGCTTGCATTGCCTTGAATCATACTTAGGTGTGTATGATTGCGATTTGACAGTTGCTTTACCCTGGTAGGGAATTTTACAATATAATTAAAGGACCAAACTTTTGCCACCATGATCTGGGATGGATATCCCCTGTTTTCAACACATACAAGGATTTATACACAAAGAAAATTTCTTCTTTCTTTTTTTTTTTTTTTTTTCTTGTCTTAATATATATGTATATAAAAAAATTTTTATTTCTTTTTTTTTCTTTATTTATTATAAATGTCAAAATTTACTTGAATAATTGTTGGAGGTATTTTCGGTGCAACTTCGACCAAAAGGTGATGTGAATTGAATCTGAATGGTTTGATGGTATTAATGTTGAATGCAAGTTGATTTGTATAGGTGTTGAAAAACAATGATTTGCGCCAAAACTTCAAAAAAAAAGTTTCATTTAGTTGGACGATAATTAATGTTGGACGAAATCGATTGATATAGATGCTGCAGTAATAATTGCGCCAAAACAAAAAAAAAATCGTTTTGTTGGATGATGATTAGGTTGATTCGTATAGATGTTGAGCAAAAGATAAAAAGACAATTTTGCGCCAAATTGTGGCTTTCTTATCCCAATAAAACGCTGGGCTTACGGTACCATGTACTCCAATTTACTGATTCTTGCAAGATGCCATGTTGGAAACAAAAAAAATTTTTTTTTCTTTTTATGAGGTCGCCATTTTATGTTGCACATCGATTTTTCCACTCATTGCTACCTGCATTGATGTTTCTCACTTTCCGCCATTTTTCCCTTTTTTTTTGTTCTCTTTAATTTCACATTTAAATATTTTTTTTTTCTTATTATTTAAGCATTTTATTTATTCCATTTCTTATTATTTTTTTTTCTTTTGAGGAAGAACAAGTAACGAAATTAGCTTCGAATACGCACCATCACGATTCGTGCTATATCAAAAAAAAACTTTCCATTTTTTTTTTCTTTTCACCAATCACTTTTCGAAGAAAACAAAACTTCCCTATTCTTTTCTTTTTTTTTTTATAAGTAAATTCCCCTTTCTCTTTATATAAAAAAAAACCGGCCTAATTTATGCCACTAATTCACTTTTAATTTTTTTTTAAATTCACTTCTTTTCTTTTCTCAAACAAAAAAATTTTTGGTCTTCTACTATATTTTTTTTTCTGCTTCGTAAGTGTAATGTCTCGATGGGAAAGACGAAATCATCTACGTCATGGTTTTGGGTGACCGTCGAATTTGATATTCCATTTGTCGAGGCGATATTCCGCGACAAATGGTCTATGTACCATGGGCCTAAATTGGGATTCATGAGGGCGGTTGAATGGACTTGAAGTCCTTGTCTCAGATGTGTTTGTTCGATTAGAAGAAGAAAGAGGTATCTGGTGTCTTGGCGGTATTTATTGATTTGTTTCCGCATAATTACAATTACATGGGTGGGAATTGGAATTATTTTCATTTAGTCTATGCTCGTGTGCTGAGGATGCTTGAACGAATGATCCGGGAACATTAGATGATATATTTACAGCTAACGGACGTTGTGATTCTGTAATTTCCTGCTCTCTTAAAGGTATATTATGTTCTGATACGTATTCTAATTTATTAGCTAAATTGGGTTGACCGTACTCCTTCGGTATTTGTTGTAATAGTTGACGTGATTCTCTAATTATATGTTCGTTTTGTCGAACGGCTTCCTTGACTAAGTCTAATAGTTGATCGAGTTTGGCTGATTCTGATTTTGACTTAAATATAGCAGATTCTAACACGGTTACTGAATCACGCATTGTTTGTGGATTTTGACCAGGGTCTTCCACCGAACACATATTTTGTAATGAGGTAGCTTCTCCCGATACAATAGGACGTGGAGGATGTATAGTGTTCCCTAAGGTAAGTTCGAAGGGTGGGGAATGAATAATGCATGCCGGGCTGGAACCATGAATGTTATGATCTGTAATATTGCCAACGCTTTGGTCTGGGTCTGGTTCTTTACCGAGGGCGTTACGCTGTAGTTTTTCGGGTTTACCCTTCTTTTTAGGTATCGCTCCTTTAGAAGTGTCAGACATTTTAAGGAAGATTGGATATGATCTAGATTAATAATTCAGTAGATTATTATTCGGATATAGCCCAATACTGTCTCTATAAGGCAAAAGCTACCAATGGACAAAGCTAAACTTAATAATTTCACCACAAACCTAATTTCCGAAACTGTAATCATCTACAATTAGATTGACTTCAACTAACTAATCAATATAGTCTTCACTGACCTACTTAAAATAATATTTTAATTACTCTATAATATTACTACTCTAAATCCTTGCCAGACCTCCTTTTGAAGCCACAGACACAAAAATTTATATATGCTTGGCTTAAACTCAAATCTAATTTTAATTCTATCCTAATCTCAAAATCAATATATGTATGAAGATATTGAAATTTTTATAATCAGGGTTAGAGATTGCTTTAAACACTCTTAAATTAACTCAATAATATTATCAAAAGAAATAATTAAAAAACTTGAAATCTTAAACCTAAACTCAAAATTATTCAAAAAAATTTAGTGTATATTTTCTAACTCAATTGCAATATTGAGGCAGAGGTAGGTAACATGAGCTAGGCGAGCAAGGCCATAATGTAATTTGACCGTTGACAATTACTATCCATAAAAAATATATTTATATATGTGCACATGTTTATACTACACTAGGGTACACTTAATAACTTCTTTCGAAATTTATATTATTAACCCTGTGTAATAACAGCGATCTACGAGGTGGGCTTACTGATAGTATTGGCGTGCAAACTGAACATCGCTTTATTTCCGGTAGTATTATTTCATATATTCCTTTGAATAGGAATGAACTCAGAAAATTGTGGACCCGTTTATAAATCCACGTTGATCAGTCTCATCATTGCTACATCTGCGATGTTCACTACTCCCACAATTCCTACTAACTAAATTCGGTCTTATTTGGTAACTCGTTCCTCCAAATTATACATATATATATTATCCGATGTAATTTGGTTAATTCCCTTCTGATTGTCGACAGGTATGCTGTTCCAGTATGGAAAGTATTTTTTTTTCACTGCGCCTAATCTGTCAATTTCATAGACGCTGCCAAACAAATTTTTCTTTTTTAGGTTATGTTTCCCTTTTTTTATACTCCATTTTAAATTTTCAATTCGATTTGAAGTCGATCTGGGTTTACATGAAAATTTCGAGTCAATCAGAAAAAATTTTCTGATCGGATTGACTCAAGTCGATTTGAAGTCGATCTGGGTATACCATACATCCTTTTTATGAATGTGGGATCGGATTCCGCCTCGCAAATCATGACTTTTGCGACGTCAACACGGTCTCTTTTTGCATAAAATTGTAAAAAATCGCCAACACACACAGAGATAGATGTACTCTTGGCTACGTAACTTTTGTAAATGTCCAGCTATGATGCTAAGATTTAGAGGGAATATCAACAACAGATGTACCAATTTAACAAGAAAACAGAACTCAAATCGGAACGATGGGAGCGCCACACGGTGGTTATTCCGTTTTGTTTTTGATCAAGGTAGTATATAGTTATTTGAGTCGTTTTAAACGAATCGCTTGTGCTTTCCTTTATCACGAGCTAGTATTGTTGAAATAAGGACAAACGGTTAACTTGCATACGTGCTTGTACATTATTGTGATTTACCAATATATTTTAATTATAACGAACACTTGTACCACAAAAGTGTTGTGTTATAAAAATATCGTAAAAGTCATAAATATGATTAAAACACGACGAAATAGCACTTCAAGAAGTACCATCGACAAAACATCCATCCAGGATTCAATAGAAAGAATCAACCTCCGCATTGACAAAAATTTACCTTCGATGTCTGAATTTGAACTGGAGACACGACTAGGGTTAGTAGAACTATATTTTTCCAAATTTTTGACAGTACAATCAGAAATTGAATGTGAAGGTAATTTAGAAGAGGAAATTTTAAAACGTCAATCGACAGAATATTTGTACTGCGATATTAAATCCAAAATTATGTCGCGCGTTGCAACGCTTAAAAAAAGTGAAACATCATCTCCATTTGATACTCACACGTCCTTAATGATGCGGTCTGGACATTCCAAATCTCTTAATCTCCCTAAATTAAAGTTACCTACTTTTAGTGGAAAATATACAGAGTGTACAGATTTCATTACGTCATTCAACACATTAGTAGATGAGGATAATAATTTACAGTGGCTCACTTTAATATTCGGACAGTAGTAAAAATAACTTTTTAAGTGGATTTTTTTTAGTATATCTGACACACCCTGTATTATTGAACTGCACGATGGTAGACACCTTGACGTGGTGTGGGGTCTTTTGTTGCGAGGATCATCCAGGCAGGCCCATCCTGCAGGGTGGCCCGAGCAGCGTACCAAGAACTACCCCCCTAAGCCAAGGATGTTATGCGACCCGTGCCCAGTGGACTGGTTGGTAGTCGGGGGGTATACCGACTACCGTGAACGGAGCCTCTCTGATACCTGGCGACCTCAGAGAGTATTTAGCCTTACCATGGTATGCAGGGCTCTGGCATGGTGGACCTATTTTCCCGTGCTTTTCGTGGGACCAAATATGGAAAAGAACCAAAACAAAAATATAAAAAACATGCGGGATGTTACCGCTACGCAGGCTGCGAATCTAATGGAGACCATCCTCCGTGATGATGGTCCAAAGCCTGGAAATAGTAGAAAGGAGCCAGTGGCTAAGAGTACTCGAAAGAGTACTCCTACGGTTACGAGCACTCCTAAACCCAGCACCTCTAAACCTGGAGAATCAAAACCTCCGGTGCAAGAGGGGACAAAGAATGCGGGCACAAAATCAAGAACCCGCAATTTACCAATACTCCCACCACCTGGCCAACCAGGTGGTCGAGACGACCCACTGAGAAAGGGCCTTAGTGGGGCGGGAGTTAGGTGGTATATCCGCTTTCTCGCACAGGGACTTTCACCTGAAGATGCGAGGAAGAAGGCGGCGGAGAGCAAGGTTGTAAATCAACTAGTCGTTATACAAAAAGAGGAAGAGGAGAAACCTCCTCAACCACGATTTCGGATAGCAGGTTCGCCAAAAGGTCGAAACAGAATACGCCACCGGCTAAAGCCCCTGAAGGGCAGAGTAGCAGTGGAGCTAGGGTAATTCCAAGCTCCAGCTATGCCGGTGTAACGAAAGCTGTGAGGGTAGTAGTCCTCCCGGCTAATTACCCTCATGAAGGTCGCAGCACCAAGAACCTTACGGCACTTGAAGAGGCCATCATTGAGGAGATCTCACAGGGGTGGCATACCAAACTTCGGTTTGAAGGAATACACTTCAAACCTGGTATGCTTCTCATAGACTGTGAGAACAGTACGACGGCTGCATGGCTTAGGGAGAAGGCACCTAAGTTTGCAAGCTGGGCAGGGATAAGCCTCAGCACTAGGGTAGGAGATGATATCCCGAGACCATACATCGTGACGATCTACCTACCCAGAAGCTCAGGTCAAGAGCCGAGAAAAGCTATAGCGCTTCTGGACGCGCAGAATTCCGGACTGAAGACTAAGGAATGGAAGGTCCTCTCCAGTAGGAATGAGGCAAGCGGACTAGTGCTTAAGATTGGGGTCGACCAAAAATCTGTAGACTCGATCATCAAAGGGGGACACACCTTTTCCTACAGATTCTGCAAAGTTGAGGTCCACGGACTCAAAAAGAAGTGCCAAGGAGAAGATCCTCTTATCCGTAGGGGAGCAGAGGACGCAACATCGTCTGAGGAGGGTATAACTCTACAAACCGATGATATGGTATGGCCGGAAATGGAGCTGGAGGAAGAAGACTTTGAGCTAACTCCTCTACACCTCCTTTCATTGGCAGAGCCGACGACGCCAGAAAACGAGGATGCGTTGCTAGAGGGTGTTTGTGAAAAAATGGAGAGTCTCTAGTGAACCCTCATTATCAGATCACAGGATAATCATGATCTGGTCATTGATCTGGAGGGGCTGAGTGAAAAGAAAATCTCTATAAGAAACCCAAGGAAAACCGATTGGGTGCAATATAACCTTTATTTAAAGTGCAATTTAGAACAAGGGAGAGTGAACAAGGTCATCTTCAAGGTCAATCATTTCGAATTCGAACTTGCAGTAGAAGAACTAAATGGAGCGCTTATAAACGCCTTTGAAGAGAGCTGCCCTCTAAAAGAGAAACAAACAAGCGTTGATGCTCCATGGTGGAATAGGCATATATCAGAATTAAGAAGCAGTGTAAGGAAGCTATTCAATATGGCTAAAAGAAGTGGCCAGTGGGAGGTTTATAAAAGGGCACTCACCGATTATAACCTTAAAATTAGAGAAGCAAAACGGAATAGCTTAAGAGCATTCTGTGAAAGCATCTCGACCACTCCGGCCGCGGCGAGACTGCATAAAGCGTTAGCCAAAGATTGCACGAATATGCAGTGTACGCTGGTAAAAGCAGACGGCAGTTACACGCAAAGTGATGAAGAGAGGATACTTCTCCTTCCAGAAACTCACTTTCCGAACTGCCTTCTAATCACAGAAGATGATAACAGTGAGAACATCAGGAGACCAACCCCGACTGATTGGAAGCAGTCAGCCATCTGCTCTGAGCAGAGAATTAGCTGGGCAATTGACAGTTTCCAACCATACAAATCAGCTGGGGTTGACCAGATAGTCGCAGCCTTACTGCCAAAAGGGAAGAAGGTAATATTACCACACTTAATAAGAATATTTAGGAGCAGCCTGGCACTCGGGTATATACCGAAGCTATGGAGAAGGGCCAAGGTGGTATTTATCCCTAAGGCGGGCAAAACCGACCATACGCAACCTAAAGCCTTAAGACCTATTAGCTCAACATCGTTCCTGTTAGAAACAATGGAGAAGCTAGTAGAGAATAATATAAGAAACACGGTCTTAAAGAGAAAACCTCTACGCTGGGATCAGCATGCGTATAGAGTGGGCAGATCAACAGAAACCGCTCTATACGAACTAAAAAGCAGCATTGAAGAAGCACTGGACTATAAAGAAATAGCTCTATGACCCTTCTTAGACATTGCAGGTGCATTTGATAACACCTCACATGAGGCGGTCAGGGAAGCACTAGTAAGGGGAGAGGTAGATCGCACAACCTCAAAGTTAAAGTGCGAGATGTTGAGAACTAGGAGTGCGGAGACCTTGCTGAGACATAACACCATAACGGTCAAAACAACAAAGGGATGCCCGCAGGGAGGAGTACTGTCACCTCTTATATGGAGCCTAGTTGTAGACGAACTCCTAGAAAAAGTAAATAGTAATGGCATAAAATGTCAAGGCTATGCGGACGATATTGTCCTCATAGTAAGAGGTAAATTTGAGGAAACCCTCTGTGACATACTACAAAGGGGCCTAAGAATCACCCATGAGTGGTGCTTGTCTGCGGGACTGAGACTCAACCCAAGTAAGACCACAGTGGTATCATTCACCAATAGGAGAGAGCTAAAACACATGCACCCTATTTGGCTAAATGGGGCTATAATA
Organism: Xylophagus ater; assembly: GCA_963422695.1. NCBI lineage: Eukaryota > Metazoa > Arthropoda > Insecta > Diptera > Xylophagidae > Xylophagus > Xylophagus ater. Next base: position 35,136,298 of record OY730479.1, read on the forward strand.
GATATAAAGCGGGAAGTAAAATACCTGGGACTTACAATTGATAGTAAGCTCCTGTAGAATAAACACACAGAAAACGTGGTAAACAAAGCTCTGAGGGCTATAATGGTATGCAGGAACATATCAGGACAGAACTGGGGATGCAAACCCGACACACTGAGATGGGTTTATACCATGATGATAAGACCTATCATCACATACGGAGCAATTGCTTGGGCTGGTAGAACACAGCTAACCACTGTAAAAAAGAAGTTGGCCAAAGTGCAAAGATTGCCATGCGTATGCATCACAGGTGCCATGAGAACCTGCCCTACTGCAGCGTTGGAGGTGCTTTTGGAACTCACTCCATTACACCTAAAGATACAAAAAATTGCCTAGGCGACGTTAATCAGACTTGGAAAAGAAACATCGGAGATAGGAGCAAATATAAGAACTAAACATTATAGCTCTCTATCGAAAGAAAACCCATGGCTGACAGCCCCAAGGGATGACACCTGCAGAGAACTCAACTTGACAAGGAATTTCACTTCAGAGTTGAGTGGCAAAGATGAATGGAGAGGGGAAACAACCCACTACCAGATAAAAAGTCATGCCATCAAGTGGTATACAGATGGCTCCAGAACTGTCGAAGGAACAGGTGCCGGAGTATATGGGCCCAGAACCAAATACTCCGAACCTATGGGAGTTTACAGCAGTATCTTCCAAACAGAGGTACATGCTATCAAAAGATGTATATGATGAATATAGCGATAATGGCTCATGTTCAATAAGATCCAGGAGGGTAGAAGAATGCGTGACCAAACTAAATAAGTTAGGCACAGCAAACAAAGTTACCCTGTACTGGATACCGGGTCATATGGGTATCGAGGGCATTGAAGAAGCCGACAAACTGGCCAAACAAGGGGCGGGAACACCCTTCACAGGGCCAGAACCCTTCTGTGGAATCGGACCACACATAATCCGAGAAATTTTATCAAAAGAAGAGGTGGCAGAAAGAACCAAACACTGGGAACAAGAACCAGGGCAAAGACAGGCCAAAGATCTCCTAGGGGAATACAATCCAAAGAGATTCTAAGTCTTAATCAGCACAAGCAGAAAGAATATGAGAGTTCTGACAGGAATACTAACAGCTCACTGCAGACTCAAAGCACACCTAAAAAAGCTAGGGCTTGCACTTGACAACAGCTGCAGATTCTGCGAGGGTGAGGAAGAAACTCCAATGCACTTTCTCTCTGAATGCGAAGCACTATTCCGCACAAGAAGGAAATACTTGGGGATATACTACCTCCCCCGCAAATGAGATACAATCTCTTGATCCACTCCGGATTATAAAATTCCTAAGAGAAATAGGTCTGGAGGAAGTGCTTTAGAATGGGAGCTAACCAAACGACTGCACCAAAGATAAGGGGGTACAATAGATCTTAAGGTCGCTGTTCAAGAACACCCTTTAATGTAATCTAATCTAATCTATTAGATGAAAGAACCATTAAAATGAATTCAATACTTTCATAAATGTAGGAATTCATTAATTCCTGTGAAGTATTGTTCGGGTCATTAACCGACCTTCATAGCACAATATTGCGTATTGTGTATTTTTAAATACTGTTTAGGTCATTAACTAACCTTAAAAATGAAATAAGAACTACCGATATTAGTTACAGCTGTTTGTGTCAATAACCGACCTTGAAATGGAAAAAAATATAAAAGGGAACTTCTTGGAATAAAAAGGTTAGTCGAAAAGTAGAAAACGAAAAGACGTAATGTTAAGAAAAATCTAAAAGTAAAATCAGTTAAGAAAACGGGAAAGTAAAGATAATAAGAGGAGTTATAAAACCAGAAAAATTTATAGTGTAAAAAAACATTTTTTTTATAAACAATAAACAATAAAATAATCATTAGACAATAAAAAACAAAAAAAAAAACCATTAAATTTTTTTTATTATTTTACATTTTTTCAAATATATTCCCTACATTATGGGGACTCAATCGGGATTACGGAAAAAACCAATATAAAAAAATAGAAATTTTTTTTTTGTGAATAGTGCTAATTACTCTAGTGACACTTTGAATTACATTTTGGATAATAAAATTCTTTTGTGAGTGATTAGATTTGGATAATTTGTTTTTAGAACTTAAGTTAGTATATAAAAGTAATTTTTTTTTGAAGTGAAATACTTCTATGGGGACGTTTTGCAAAAATTATGTGACGATTTTGTGTGACGAAACGTTACATTACAAAATATCTCATTATATGGACGTCCTAGATGATTACAATGTTTAACAATATTGTGGAGGTTGTGATTAGAATTATTTTCGTTGAAGACCAAATAGTTCTATCTATCACCGTATTAGCGCTGTAGTCGATACAAATTTTTGAAATTTTTTAAAACTTTTTATGTAGAGGTCGTATACGATTGAAATGTTCAACAAAGTTGTGGAGGTTTTTATGGGGATTATTTCTGTCGAAGACACAATAGTTCTATATCCAACCACTTCGGCGCTGTATTCAATAACAATTTGACGAAACGTTACATTACAAAATATCTTATTATATGGACGTCCTAGACGATTACAACCTTCGACATTATTGTGGAGGTTATAATGAGTAATACTTCCTTCTCAGACCAAATAGTTCTATCTGCCACCATACCGGCGCTGTAGTCGATAAAAATTTATGAAATTTTTTTCGAACTTTTTATATAGAGGTCGTACATGATTAAAATGTTCGGCAAAGTTGTAGAGGTTTTTATGGCGACTATTTCCGTCGAAGACCCAATCGCTCTATCTCCCACCATTTCGGCGCTGTATTCAATGACAATTTTTGAACTTAGATGAAACGTCACATTACAAAATATCTTATTATATGGACGTCCTAGACGATTAGAATGTTCGGCAATATTGTGGAAATTATAATGAGTAATATTTCCGTCGAAGACCAAATAGTCCTATCTGCCACCGTATTGTCGCTGTAGTCCATACAAATTTTTTAACTTTTTATATGGAAAAAATCATGGAACGCTAACTCTGTAAAGCAGCGTGTCACATCAGTGTAAGCTGACTAACAGTTGCGTCGTTTCTGTGCATAAGGCTGGCGCATACGAATATTGCATAGCGGAAAGCGGTCAGCGCATCTTACATACATTAACGGGCATTGTTTCTTACTACGGCTACAATGACTCCGGTAAGAAACGTTTGCGAGTCGACAATTCTGCTCAATCACAACACGCTGACAATGTTTCCACGAGAACGCCTATGACTATTGCAGAACGGACGCGGGCACGTAGGGCTAGGCAACAACAAGCGGAGTAAAAGAAACTCGCTGACAAGGCTTCGACGAGTACGACTATGACTGGTGCAGAACGGACGCGGGCATGTAGGGATAGGCAACTTGCTAAACAAGCGGAAAAAATGCAACTCGCTGACAATGCTTCGACGAGTACGGATATGACTGGTACAGAGAGGACAGGGTTATATAGAGCTAGGCAACTTGCACAACAAGCGGAACAAAGCCAACTCGCTGACAAGGCTCCGACGGGTACGGCTATGACTGGTGCAGAATGGACGAGGGCATGTAGAGCTAGGCAATTTGATCAACAAACGAAAAAAAAGCAAGTCGTTGACAAGGCTTTGACGAGTAGGTCTTCGACAGGTACGGCTATAACTGGTACAAAGCGGACGCAGGCATTTAGGGCTAGGCAACTTGCACAACAAGCGGAACAAAGGCAACTCGCTGACAAGGCTTCGACGAGTATGGCTATGACTGGTGCAGAACGGATGCGGGCATGTAGGGATAGGCAACTTGCTAAACAAGCGGAAGAAATGCAACTCGCTGACAATGCTTCGACGAGTACGGATATGACTGGTACAGAGAGGACAGGGTTATATAGAGCTAGGCAACTTGCACAACAAGCGGAACAAAGCCAACTCGCTGACAAGGCTCCGACGGGTACGGCTATGACTGGTGCAGAATGGACGAGGGCATGTAGAGCTAGGCAATTTGATCAACAAACGAAAAAAAAAGCAAGTCGTTGACAAGGCTTTGACGAGTAGGTCTTCGACAGGTACGGCTATAACTGGTACAAAGCGGACGCAGGCATTTAGGGCTAGGCAACTTGCACAACAAGCGGAACAAAGCCAACTCGCTGACAAGGATCCGACGGGTACGGCTTTGACTGGTGCAGAACGGACGCGGGCATATAGAGCTAGGCAATTTGCTCAACAAGCGAAACAAAAGCAACTCGTAGACAAGGCTTCGACAAGTATGGCTATGACTGGTGCAGAACCGACGCGGGCATGTAGAGCTAGGCAACTTGCACAACAAGCGGAATAAAACCAACTCGCTGACAAGGCTCCGACGGGTACGGCTATGACTGGTGCAGAATGGACGAGGGCATGTAGAGCTAGGCAATTTGATCAACAAGCGAAAAAAAAGCAACTCGTTGACAAGGCTTTGACGAGTAGGTCTTCGACAGGTACGGCTATAACTGGTACAAAGCGGACGCAGGCATTTAGGGCTAGGCAACTTGCTCAACAAACGGAACAAATGCAACTCGCTGACAAACCATAAAGAAAAGCTTCTATTTCACTTCTACAGTGTGGTCAAAAGCACACTTCCTTTTTTTTATGTAAAAGTGGATATGGATATTAATAATTTAAAGACTAAAGAATTGCAAAAAGAATTACGTGATCGTGGCTTATCTTATACTAGAGGCACACATAGGTTATTCATACCATAGTTTAAGGATACCATGTGGTATACCATATGTGTGTCGTCGAATAATAGCTGAATACCATTTCAACTACGTAGCATAAATCTGGTATTTAAATTCGAAAAAGTACGTGGCATCCCCTTTTTTACTTAATTTTTTCGTCCACCGTAATCTATTCTTTAGTGATTGTCGCGCCTTTTTATTGAAGCGGAAAATAGCGAATGAAATTTTGTAGGAAAGCTTAGCAATTGACGCAGGTTTACACTTTTTTTTTGAAAATATTAATTTAAAAAACTGAAAAGGTAATCAAATACGCAAAATTTTATCGGTGGATGGAACCTCAAAATTTATAGATATTTGTAGGAATCACATAGAGGATTTAAGAGGAGCGAAATGGCAGAATTTCAAATGTCAGACAGATACTATGTTTGATGTGTGCCAACCCCTTTTTATACCATGGTACAAGGCTATACTGTAGTATCGATACTAAGGTTTGAATACCCTATGTGTGCCTCTAGTATTACCGATATCGATTTAAAATTAATTTAATTAAAAGACTTAGTGCGGCTTTAATGGATGAAGCCAATAACAAACTAAACAATACAGTTCTAAGTGACGAATTATCGGACGGAAGCGGAAGTGATACGAGAGTAGGTGAAACGAAAAAGGTAACGGTTACAAATATTAGCACAATATTAGAAAATAAGACAGAGAAAGAGTCAAGTAAAGAAATGACTGCCAATAATAATAATTTTGTCTTCAAAGACGTCGAAGAATCACTTCAAACATATGACGGTGAGTCAAATTTGAATGTTGAAGTTTGGCTAAGCGACTTTGAAGACATCGCGCTCATGTGTGGTTGGAACGACATCCAGAAGTACATTTATGCACGACGATTGTTAAAAGGTGTTGCAAGATTAGCAATAGAAGCTAATGACAACACAAAAAGTGGGTCAGGTCTTAAAATGACATTGATAAAAGAATTCAAGATAGTTTCATCAAGTATATCGATACATCGAAAGTTAGAGGCATGATTAAAGTTACCAGATGAAACTTATCTTGAATATATGTACACAATGAAGCAGATTAGTAAAAAAGGGAATATTGATGAAGAATCATTTCTTACTTATATTGTTGCTGGCATTCAAGATAATCCAGTGAACAAAACGTCATTGTATGCAGCTACAAGCTTTGAAGACTTTAAAATTAAATTCGAAGTCTACAATGAAATTAAATTAAGTCATGGAAAGAATCGAGCAATACGAGAAGCTTCAAATATTCCCCGAAACACGTCAACGGAGAAAAATCAAAATAAAGTAAGATGTGTAAATTGTGGCGGTCTAGGACATACATCTTGTAGGAAAATAGCACAAAAACTCTTATTATTTAGTTTTGAAAATCAAAAACGATGTTTTTGATATTTTATTTTCTCGAAAGTTTTTTACAATTGCTATCGCCTACTACAATTAAAAGTTATTTATTAAATTTTAAAGTTACGTTAACACCACATCACTCCCCCTTAGTGAGAGCAATGAGCGATAAAAAGAAAAAATTAAAAATTGAATAATTATGGAAAAATTCGATTAATCCCTTCCAAAAATATAAAAATGAATTTAATTTGAATTATAATGTTATATATGTTATAGTACTTCTAAAAGTTAAGCAAAAATTAATAATTATAAAAGTCAAATATCAAATTATAATTTAAAGCTAGTGAAAATTGAAGTAATGTTAATTTAGAAAGAAAATTTGAACAATTTTAAATTTAAATTACGATGTAATTAATTGTTTGTATCGATCGGGGAAACGAACTCTTCTTCCGGATCTGGTAAACTTTGGAGTCGAATCATCTTTCTTCAATATCCTCTTAGGTGATGATGCTGCGGGCATATCCTCCTGTCCGAAGGGATCCGTAGTCTTCGATTCTGGAATTGATACAGGAATTGATGCAGGAACTGCCACCGGTACCTCTTCTAATGCGTTAGAAGGATCCTCGGTAGTGTGTGCCGCTTTCAAACGATCAATCATGATGGTAACTGTTCTGCCCTTAATGATTAGGTCGAAGCACTTCTCGTTCCGACGGACAATTTCAAAGGGCCCATCAAATGGTGGAACTAAAGATAAACGTACTGAATCGTTTCTGACGAATGCATGTGAACAAGCCTTTCACTCTGGATCAATAAAAATCTTATGTTTAGCATGATTTGCTGCTGGAACTGGACGCAACAATGACATATGCTCTTCTAGTGCCTTAACAAAATCTGATTGAATGACTTGCTTGTCATTTTGGACAAAGAATTGACCAGGCTAGGAAATTGTAGTGCCATAAACCATCTCCGCTGGAGAAGACTTCAAGTCTTCTTTATAAGTCGACCTTAAGCCTAGAAGAATAGTTGGTAAAATGTTGTACCAATTTCTGGTACTATAGCTCATAATGGCAGCTTTAAAAGTACGATGCCATCTCTCAATCATTTCATTTGCTTGCGGATGGTAAGCAGTTGTTCTGAGATGTTTTATACCAAGTCATTTTGATAATTCATTGAAAAGTGTCGATTCGAATTGCTTTCCTTGATCAGTCGTGATACGAAGAGGCACTCCAAACCGCGAAATCCAACCCGAGACAAGTGTTGATGCGACTTGTTCGGCCGTAATATCAGTCAATGGCAAGGCTTCAGGCCATCTTGTGTAACGATCAACACATGTAAGAACGTAACGATGACCATTTGATACTGTTAATGGACCAACTATGTCCAAATTGATGTGTTCGAATCGACGATCAGGTAAAATATAAGTTGAAACTTGCGATTTATTGTGCTTGCGGACTTTCGAACGTTGACATGGAATACAACGACGAACGACTTTGGCACAATCTTTGTTGATACAGGGCCAAATAAAACGGTGCGAAATTAATTTGGTCGAAGCTTTGATACCTGGGTGCGCAAGACTATGAAGTTTTTGAATGACAGCCTCACGAAACTTTTTTGGAATGTAAGGTCGAGCTATGCCAGTTGATATATCGCAATACACTTCTGACTTGGAATCGGAAAAAGTAATTGGTCTAAGTTTCAAAGAATTATTTGCTTCGCTTTCCAATAATTGACGAAGTTCTGGATCATTCTTTTGCTCGTTTGCGATGATTGCGTAATCAATAATAAAATTGCCATCCATCTGACAAATTCTGGATAAGAAATCTGCAATGACGTTGCTATCACCGGAAATATGCCTGATATCTGTTGTAAACTGTCCAACGAGGTCCAAATGACGCTCTTGACGAGGTGATGAAGTATTATTCTTTTTTTTCAATGCATAAATTAAAGGTTTATGGTCCGTGTTTATGTGAAATTGTCTTCCATCTAACATATGACGAAAATGCCTCACACCCCTGTACATAGCCAACAGCTCTCGGTCATAAACACTATATTTCGTCTCAGTTACCGTTAACTTTTTCGAGAAGAAACCCAAAGGTTCAGGTGAATCTTCAACAAGTTGATGAACAACAGCACCAATCGCAACATCAGAAGCATCGACACTAAGCGATAATGGTGCATCAGGTTTCGGATGAGCCAATAATGAAGCATTCACTAGCTCTGCCTTGCAACGATCAATGCAGCAATCGATTCATCATCCCAGATAATCTTCGTTGTATCATTTTTTTTGTTACCAGGAGCCAGAGCTTGGAGAATCATTTGATTATCTACAGCATGTGGTATGAAACGGCGATAAAAGTTGATAGCAGCCAAAAAACGTTTAAGCTCTTTTGCAAGTATTGGTAATGGAAAGTGTTGAACAGCTTTGACTCGTTCAGGAAGTGGTTCAATGCCTCTCGATGTAACGAGATGACCAAGAAATCTTAATTCCTGTTTTCCAAATACGCATTTAGCCAAGTTAATTTTTAAGCCAAAGTTACGAAGACGTTGAAACACTATTTTTAAATGACATAAGTGTGTTTCTAGATTCAGTGATGCAATTATAATATCATCGACGTACACAAAAACGAAATCTAAACCAGCCAGTGCCATCTGCATGAACCTCTGAAATGTCTGTGACGCATTTCTTAGTCCAAATGTCATGAATTTAAACTCGAATAGACCAAATGGTGTAATTATAGCGGTTTTTGGTATGTCAGCTGGATTTACCGGAATCCAATGAAATGCTTTTTCAAGATCAATTTTGGAGAAAATGATTTTCCCCACAAGAACATGAGTAAAATCTTGAATAAATGGAATTGGATACCTATCCGGAACAGTTTTAGCATTTAATGCTCTGAAATCACCACAAGGTCGATACAACCCGTTAGCCTTTTTAACAAGATGTAGTGGACTAGCCCATGGTGATTTTGATGGTTGACAAATACCCTTTTTAATCAAATATCTAAATTCTTCTTGAGCAGCTTTTAATCTTTCTGGTGTCAAACGACGAGCTTTAGCGTAAACCGGTGATCCATTAGTTTCAATGTGATGGAAAATATTGGAATCGTTAACTATAGGCGGAACCTTATTCACGGATGTTAGGTCAGGAAACTCAGCAAGCAGCTTCATGAAAATATTCGTAACAGTGAAAATTTTAGGTGATTGTTGTGAAATAGAAGCAACTGCGACATTGAGCACAAATTTGGTTTTTCTGTCAATAAGTTTTTTATTTTTTACGTCCACTAGAAGATCATAATGATTCAAGAAGTCAACACCCAAAATCGGAACTTTAACATCTGCAATGATGAACGTCCATTCGAAGTCACGACGAAGACCAAAATCGAGTTTCATACGTCGTTCCCCAAAAGTCTTGATGCGCGTGCCATTTGCTGCAGATAAATATTTCTCCAATGGATTTTTAGCATTAAAAAGGTACGCTGGAAGTACAGAAATGTCTGCTCCGGTGTCAATTAAATATTTGTTGGACGATTTTATATCAGCTACACAAAGACGGTTGATGTTGGCAGTTTCATCATCCTTATGAAACTGCAAATTTAGTTTTTTGTATTAGAGAAAGTGCACGGCGGAACGCACTTCTGAGCCTTGTCAGCATATTTGAAATGATACCAGCAGTAAGGTTTAGATTCTAGTTCACCTGCTTTTTTTGCTGGTGTTTTAGAACGGGATCTGGAACGTTTTGTGGAAATGTTGCGAATATATTTAGATAACTCATCAATTTTTTTCTCGAGTCTACTCATCCTTTCATCTGTAGCGTTAGTTGCAGAAGATGCCGCAGAAATAGTTGCAATATTGCCACGAAAATCGCCATTTTTGCTAGCCCATCCAAATCAGCGTCGCTTGTGGATAAAATCGCGCTTACATTGTTCGGAAGACATCTTGACCACAATGTCCGCATAAATTCATTATTAACTTTGTCCCCTGCCAGTTTTTTCATTTCGTTTAGCAATTCTGACGGTTTTCTATCGCCCAATTCTACCTCGGACAATAATTTATGCGATTTTTTCTGATCTGATTCTGCAAATGCTGCTAGTAGACTTGTTTTTAGTGTTTGATATTTATCAGATGTCGGTGGATTAATTACAATGTCACTAACCTTGCTTAAAAATTTTCCATCCATGTTACCGATGACGTGTGAGAACTTGGTGTAATCTGCTGTTATTCCAGCCGTTACAAATTGGGCTTCTACCTGCGCGAACCATAATTCAGGCTGTGCCTCCCAGAAAGGAGGAATTTTTGCTGAAACCCTCATAATACTTGTTTCAGGCGCCGGTTCTGTTATGTTAAATCGGAAAACTAAAGTGCAGTGAATTGATTTTAAATAGTTTCAGTTTTCAATTCTTTTCGCGGAAACTGTTTGTCACCAACGCGGATCGTTTAACACTCTTTATTTTTTCAAAAGAAATATTTTATGAATTCCAATTTCAAATTAAAATTAAAATAGAACACACTAATGATGTAATGACATGAAATCGTCAGATGTACACAACACCATGAAATTTAGTTTTTTTGTTTTATTCCGGACAATTATGTTATATAACATATAAATGCGATGTTATAGGGAGAAAATGAAAAAGATCTCGAAATGAATTCGTGAATATACCGCGCGAACAAAAATGTTACCGCACGACAATCAAAAAAATTAGTGATTTTTCCTTTTTTAGGAAAGAAAATTACTTGAATTTAATTCAAATAGAATTTAATAATGACTGCGGTTTTTTTAATAGTCTGGGGTCACCAATGTAGGAAAATAGCACAAAAACTCTTATTATTTAGTTTTGAAAATCAAAAACGATATTTTTGATATTTTATTTTCTCGAAGTTTTTTACAATTGCTATCGCCTACTACAATTAAAAGTTATTTATTAAATTTTAAAGTTACGTTAACACCACAATCTCAACAATGTCCAAACAAAGAAAAAGGCCCCAGATGCTTTAAGTGCAACGGATTTGGTCACATTGCCAGAAATTGTGAAACTATAGTAGCAGAATGCAATCAAATAAAAAGTGATGCAAAAGTTTCAAATTTATCAGCATTAAAACAAATGGAAATGCACGTTAAAGTAAAATTAAATGGGAAAGATATTACTGCTCTTGTCGATACGGGAAGCGACGCAACAGTAATCAAAGAAAGTTTATTTCAAAATCTTGGAAATAATATAATGTTAGAAGGTCCACAAATAATACTAAAAAGTTTCGGCAGCCAACAAAACTCCACATTAGGTAGTTTTCATGTAAAATTACAAATTGAAAACCAAGAATTCGAAACTTTTTGCCATGTAGTACCCGATATATGGATGAACGCACAAATGATTCTGGGAAAAGATGTATTACGACAAGCCGAAATTTATGTTGTTCAAGGTAAAGTAAAAATCCAGAAAACAAATTACCACGAGACAAGTGTTCCGACACAAGATGTTCAAAATGCATTTACAGTACCTGCTAAGTCTATCCAAAATGATACCATTGAATTGCCTGATAAAGAAACTCAATCAGATATACGAGATAAGGAGATAGAATCTCTAAAAAAATGAGTTCGATATTTGACCGATAAACACGAGGATGTACAATTCAACTTAAACGAAAGAACACAGATGCTTGTTAATATGGAACATCAATTGAATCGAGAACGTGAGGAAAAACTTTCAGCTCAACGTGAATTACATGTGACTACTGAACGCGTTAATGGTATGTTAGAATTTGCACGTGATATACAAGCAGATAATGGTGGTTGTGAAACCGAAATGAACCGATCTTTATCTGCACAACAGTTTTTAATACAGGAGAAAGCAACAATGAAGAAAGAATCTTATGAACTATAGGATTTCCTGCAAAATGAAAAGACTGCAATGTATGACGGTTTGAAAGATGCTGAAGCTGAGTACCAAGAATGTAAAAATAAATTAAATGAACGTGAAGCTGAAATTAGAATTTTCAAAGGAAAATGTCGTCATTTAGTAAAAGTAAACGAGCAAAGAAGACAAGAAAATAAGGGAATGAAAAAAAAACAAAAAATATAAGGTCTTAGAATCCAGAAGTAAAGACTTAATTGTACAACAAGGTAGAGGAGTATTTGGAGCATGCGATAACGAAGGAAAAAACTCAACGTCTTCAGCCGCAGATTGGATGCAGCCACGGGTAGATATTGATAGTGAAGATACATCGTCAGAGACTGACGACAATGTCAGTATCGCCGAGTGTAGGAATTCATTAATTCCTGTGAAGTACTGTTTGGGTCATTAACCGACCTTCATAGCACAATATTGCATATTGTGCATTTTTAAATACTGTTTAGGTCATTAACCAACCTTAAAAATGAAATAAGAACTACCGATATTAGTTACAGCTGTTTGGGTTAATAACCGACCTTGAAATGGAAAAGAATATAAAAAGGAACTTTTTGGAATAAAAAGGCTAGTCGAAATGTAGAAAACGAAAAGACGTAATGTTAAGAAAAATCCAAAAGTAAAATCAGTTAAGAAAACGGGAAAGTAAAGATAATAAGAGAAGTTATAAAACCAGAAAAGTTTATAGTGTAAAAAACATTTTTTTTATAAACAATAAACAATAAAATAATTATTAGACGATAAAAAAAAAGAAACCATTCAATTTTTTTTTATTATTTAACATTTTGTCAAATAAATTCCCTACATAAATATCTCACAACCTCTCAAATCTACGCCACTTTAATATTTGGACAAAGTTAGTTTCATTTTTATTATTAACAAAAACTATACATAGAACTTAAAATTAGGGCCGGTTTGTGCACTTTTGGTTAAATCTGTTAGGTTACCAGAGATTTTGCTTAATCCATGATTATGAATCTGTGGTTAACGAAATACGTTTGTTCACATTTTTTTCACCTTGGTAACCAAACTATAGATTTTTCCATTTTTCCAATGGTTTTCCAATGTATCTGTCAAATTTGAATCAATGGTTAATTAAAATTTTTAAATAATTTATTCTAATTATCGTGACTACTTCACGAATTTCAAATGCAATTTCCGAAATAACTGAATTTGTAGATAAAACAATACAGATTATAAGAAAAAAGAATAAAAAATAACAAAAAAAATCACTCCATTTGGAGTTATTTTATTATTATTAATTTCGTATCTCTCAATATTTTCAGTGAATGTTGTTATATTTATATTAAAACTAGCTGACCCGGCGAACTTCGTACCGCCTCAGAATCAATAAATGTTGTGTTAACTTATTAGCTGAATTAAATTCAGTGTTTTGTTAAGATAAAAAATGAATACTCAAAATGAATTAAGTTCAATAAATGTACAAAAATCGAAATGAAATGTATTTTAATTACATTGAAATGAATGTAATTCACGTGGCGTCAAGACATTTGCTTTATTGAAGTGAACCGAAATGACTCGCGTAGCATTGTTGCACTACTTTCTGTTAACTATTTGCTGGATGGGTTGCACCCTTTCATTGAAGCACCTTGTGATATACGACATTTCTCGTTTTGTTATCAGGTGCGGGAACGACCAAAGTGGATAGAGTTTGCCGACACGTGAACGTGCTACGTAAAATCAAAGTGTAACTAATAATAAAGTCGGGAAACTTCCTATCCTTACCGTACCGCCGTTTCTCAAAATTTGCCTGTCCATTTTCCAACAATTTTCTATCCACTGCTGATATAGGTAGAACTAAAAATTTGGAGTGTGGGTGAAAGGGAAACATTATTTTAAAAAACATCCTACTTCTCACTTTTGGGTAATTTGAAAATGTACACAAAAAAACACAGGCAGAAATTTATATACACATGCACACACACCACAAAAAAATTTGGCGATAATTTTTTATTTTGGTATGTGTGGGAAATTTATAATATTTGGTCCCATATTTCAGATTCCAAGGGTAATTTATAAGATTCCATGCGTTTTTTAAGAACGTTTCATTCTCCCTCTTCCTGATGGATTTTGCCTATGAAAACAATATGTACTCTTGCCTATTCTTTCCCAGTTATTGCCACGTGTTTTTCTTGCTACTTCGCTAGCTTTCCACACTTTATCATAGTTATACTTTGATAAAATTGACCGTGAGAGAAACATTCATTTTCTAGATTCAGGCCACAAACACTCTAGGATTGGCCTTGTAATTTGTTGATCGGAAATTGAATTCGTTTAATCTCAAATGGCATATCGGTTGGGATGATCGGATTTCTCGCAATGAGAACTTCCTCACCTTTCCTTGAGTCGAAGATTATCACGTTGTTGATCTGTGCGATAAGCTCGATGATTTCTCATTGCCAACTGAGCCGCTTTACGTATTGCCTCTCTATGTTCTTGTATTTGTGTAGCACGAAGTCGGCCATACTAACGCGGCGCTCTTTTCATGCGATTTCTTGTTCATCTGCAGTGGATTGATTCGTAATATTCCGAAGTCTAATTGGATTACGGCTTCCTTGTAAAAGATTAGATTTCCTGACTCGCAGCATTGTAAATAACACTGGAAAAATAATCCCACAATTCAAAATTACACAATGAAACATTTATCGATGCGCAAATTTGATAACCTCACAAAGTGAATAACTTTGTGACAAACGACATAACGTTTCACAATGTGCACTCCATAAAACTGAACCTACCTCTTTAAAATCAATTTTCGCTGATGAATTTGAAAAAAAAATCGTTTGAATAAAATTAATCGAATCGAACTCAAATGTAATAACCGTCGAAAACTGAATGAAAATTGGTGAAAACTCGATAAAATGTTGATAAATCGCGGCCCGTCTTTACAGCTAGCTCAATGGTAATGGAAACTATTGGGTGACCTCCCTTTTTTTGCTCTTTTTATATAAATATGCCAATTCTGCTTCCGTCCCTATTTTCAAATACAATGGATGTGTGGTTTTTCTCAGTAAAGATATATAAATTCAAGCCGTCATCTTTTTAGCTATCCATCATTTTGTTAGATTTCATCACGTTAGTGCAACAGAGATAACTATGAATTTAGCTTTAATAAGTAATACCAAAACTTATGTAATAAGAATGGCTATTCATACCGGCACTAACACTTATAATATTTGAAATACACGTAATAAAAGGATTTCTTCTACTTAGATAAACACACGTGGTTATGAAAAATGCTTGTTATACATGTACCAATACTTGAAAAGTGTTGGGAAAACCATATTGGTGCCTAAAAGTATAAGGAAACGCGTGGTTTTCGTTTACACAAATTGACTTTAAAAAAATTCCGATTGCTTTCTTTGTTTCATTCTTTCTTTAGTCTAAAATCCATAAGACTATTTACGCCATCGCTCGCTACAATTATCTTATAGGAAGTGCGTTGTAAAATAAAAGATTTCCGGTTTATACGTTACTTCATTCGTTCTAATGAAAAATTTTAATTTTCTTCACTTTCTTTTTTGTGATTTTCTTACTTTAACAATGCGCGAGGAAACTTCTCAAGGCCGAGACGAATAGCAAAAAAAATTCATCGCAATCAGTCAATCCGTTCTCGAGATATCATCAAAAAAGCCGTTCCATACAAAATGTATGAGAAAATGAATTTTCTTCATCAACTCTTTTTCGTGAATTTTTCCGATGTTTTAATAGTTATTCTGCTATTCGGGACGGAGACAAATCCAAAAAACCAAAGATCATAAAAATCGGTCCAGCCGTTCTTGAGTTATAAATGGTGTAACTAACACGACTTTGTTTTATATATAAAGATTCTGCTATTCGGGGCAGAGACAAATCCAACAAATCAATGATCATAAAAATCGGTCCAGCCAGTCTTGAGTTATAAATGGTGTAACTAACACTACTTTGTTATATATATAAAGATTGAAAATCATAAAATGCTGCATGCATTTTTGCTGCATTGCTGCATTCAATGTATTTCGGCCTTAAGCCTCGACATTATTTTTGATTAGCACGTGGTTTTTTTAAAGCAGAAGAAAGCTTTTGTTATGGATTTTGCAAATATTTTAAAGTTAGTTCCTGTATGAATAGCCATTCTTATTAGTTGCATAAATGTTGGAATTGTTTATTACAATACCTTCTAGATGTTTTCATCAGGCCAGCATGTAGATGAGAATGACGTCTTAAATTCAAGTGTGTGAAAAAGAAAAATAATTATGAAGCAAGAAGGTTGAAATAAAGAAGTACGTTAGTAATGTAATTAGCATTAGAATCTTGTTTCTCTCTTTTAATATTCGTACTTAATAATTATTTCTCTTTCCACACTCTTGAAGTTATGACGTCAGTGTCATCAGCATGCTGGCCTGATGAAAATATCTAGAAGGCATTTTTTATTAACAATAATAAAGATGGTGGTTGGAATTTATATAGCTTTTAGTGGGGAAAACCACCCATCCATTGTATTTAAAAAGAGGGGCATTCTCGAGATATCATCAAAACAGCTGTTCCATACAAAATGTATGAGAAAATCAGAGATGCAAACCAAGAATTTTTTACAGTTGGTTCGGTTTTGGTTTAAGCATAAACCTTCATTTCGGTTTTTGGTTTGGTTTTGGTTTCTAAATATTTCAAAATTTGGTTTTGGTTTGGTTCTGGTTTAAAGACTACATAATTTTTGGTTTTGGTTTTGGTTTTGGTTCTGAACTAATATGTCTTTTTTCTTAGTTGTTGTGACAGAAACGAAGGAAGCCAACGTAGATTTGCTTGGCAAATTTTTTTCAGCTGTTTTTTTTGTTCAATTATGTCATAGGATTCGGAGTGCTTTTTTTAAAATGCCGCATTAAATTTTCTGGGTGATTATTTGTCATAACAATGCAGCATTCATTGTACTTACTGCTATTTGTTATTGAATCACAAACAAATTTTTCAAAAACCGGGTAATTTTTGTCTTTGTTGCCTGACATTTTCTTTTAGGAAATACTAAAAAAATTATTATTAAACTCAAAAATATACAGACTTGCTTACATTTGTCATTTAGATATGAAT
Source organism: Xylophagus ater (assembly GCA_963422695.1). Taxonomy (NCBI): domain Eukaryota; kingdom Metazoa; phylum Arthropoda; class Insecta; order Diptera; family Xylophagidae; genus Xylophagus; species Xylophagus ater. Next base: position 35,153,362 of record OY730479.1, read on the forward strand.
TTTATATCTTTTAATTTTAAGTATATTCTTCCTTCTTGTGTTTGTTTCTGTTTTTATTTTAATTATGATTTCACTAAATGAAAAGCTATGTCGTGTTTGATTACTCGTTAAAAACAAATTTGAAAACTGGCAAACTGTTGAATGTTGATTAACCATCGTTTTTATAAGAAAATGTAGTAGACTTTTTTAGTTTTTTTAAAAGGAAAATGTAAATTATAGGACAATTTTTTCTGTTGAACCGAACCATAAACCAATAGAAAAATTTCGGTTTATGGTTCGGTTCAAGTATTAATTTTAAAAGTGGTTTGGTTTTGGTTTGGTTCGACCGAATCATTTTAAAAGTGGTTTGGTTTTGGTTTTGGTTTTTGTTCGGAAAATTTCGGTGATTCAGTGGTTTTGGTTCGGTTCAAAGAAACCGGTTTGCATCTCTGGAGAAAATGAATTTTCTTCATATTCTTTTTTTTCCTAAATTTTTCCAATATTTTAATAGCTATTCTGCTATTCGGGGCAGAGACAAATCCAACAAATCAAAGATCATAAAAATCGGTCCAGCCGTTCTTGAGTTATAAATGGTGTAACTAACACGACTTTGTTTTATATATAAAGAAGATATAATGTTAAAAGTAAAACCCAGTCTGAAAACCAAGCATGAACAAACGAAATTCCAGTAAATCATGGAAAATCGGCTGATTAACGAAATCGTTGATTAACTGCCCAAACCATGGATTCTCTGATTAAAATTTTGGTAAACAAACGCAATCGATGGTTAACCACTGGAATAATCATGGGTTAAAGTTAATCAAGAGTGAACAAACCGGCCCTTAGTATTTGGTTGGGTAACCCTTCCACTTTAAAACCATTTCTAATCTCTTAGGCATCGATCCCACCAATTTTGTTGTGCATTCTGATCCAAACATAGCCCACTCTTCCTGAAGGACTCGTTTAAGCTGATCTTTGCTGCTAATGTTAAAGGTGCTCAAAATTCTAAGCTTTTCCGCGCTTTGCTTCAAATTGTCCCTTAAGATGTCCAAATATACTTGCTTATCCATTATGCCTTCGATGAAAACCAAATTTCCGACCCAGTTGATACACAACCCCACACCATTACCGATCCACCGCCGTGTTTAATAGTCCATCGCAGATTTTTAATACTCAGCTCCTCATTGGGTTTCCTCCATACATTTATGCGACTATCACTTCCAAAAAGGTTAAACTTGCTTTCACCTGCATAAAGCACCGTATCCCAAAAGCTCTGGTCCTTGAATTGGTACAAATTCGTAAAATTTAAAGGCTCGTCTCTATTCATTTTGCTTATGTATGGTTTTTTCCTCGCAATACGTCCATTATATCCATTTTCTTGAATCGCCCTTCGTACGGTCTCTGCATTTATAATTTTCCCACTCTCTGCCAGCTCGGAAGTTATTTTTGGTGCACTAATTTTAGGATTATCTTTCACTTTTCTCATAATCCAACGCTTATCGTGGTCGTTTAGTAACTTTGGTCGTCCTTTCTGAGGTATAGAGTTAATTCGATGCTCCTTTTCGTATTGTTTTATGATGTCGCCAATGGTGCTCTTGGGTTAATTGACAATTCCTGAAATTTTTTAACATAGTGGAAAATAACCAGTTGTCTTTGGTCTAACGAAGAATTTTTGCCTTTTTAGTTCATTCTATTTTTAGCAGATGTTTAATGTGACTTCATGATATGCAAAATGTTAACTGATCCAATATTAATGAATGATGCTTGTTAAAACAAAAGTACGGTTCAATTGAATGACAGGTTACTGTGTTAGAAATACTTTCATATGCATTGTCCGAATATTAAAGTGACGTAGATTTGAGAGGTTGTGAGATATTTATGAAAGTATTGATTTCATTTTAAAGGTTCTTTCGTCTAATATTGTGCAGTTGAATAATACAGGGTGTGTCAGATATACTAAAAAAAAAATCCATTTAAAAAGTTACTTTTACTACTATAACTATAGATTTTTAAGTGCAATATATGCTTGTCCGAATATTAATTTGAGCCACTGTAACTAATATCGAAAAGTATCAATACCTTAAAAGTTGCTTAGATGAGAAGCCACTGCGTTCTATTCGAGCATTGGAAATTACTGCCGGAAATTATAATGAAGCTCTTAAAATTCTTAAGGAACGTTATGACAACAAGTGTATTATTGTCCAAGCACACATTAAAGAAATTTTTGAATTATCGCATGTAAATAAAGGCTCAGTGTCGCAATTTAATTGCGATTTAATTGATTTACATTTAATTTTGTTAAAAGTAGACAAGGACACTTTATGGAAATGAGAAGATGAAATTAACTTGAAGAGTGTTCCAACATTGGAACAATTTTCTACATTTTTGTCTAATCGTTGCACAACACTTGAAAGCCGCGACTCAAATACAAACTTTAGCAGCTCTACCAAGCGTTCTAAAGACAAACGAAGCTCGTCATTAATTGCATCTTCAAATATTCGTAATACTATTTGTTCCTGTTATAAAAATGCTTGTCACGAATTAAAAGAATGTTCTACTTTTTTAAAAATGTCGCCATTGGAAAGATATTATGAAGCTAAGAAACTGTCGTTATGTTTTAATTGTTTATTGAAAGGTCATCCACTTCAATCTTGTTCAGCTAGCAAATGCAATATTTGCATCATTGCACCGGCATGCTCCAATGTTGGAATTGAAAACAATGATTTAAACATAAATCAAGATGCTTTCTCGGTTTCTCTTCCAAAACCTAAGCATATCATTTAGCCACAGCGGTCGTCTTAATTAAAGATTCAACTGGCGAGTTTATACCTTGCCGTGCATTGTCGGATTCGGCATCCCAGTTGAATTTCATTACTGATTGCATGGTGTCCAGATTAAACCTTTGTAAGAATAAGATAGATTTCGAAATAAATGGTATTGGTAAGTCTACGGCAAAAATAAAATCCAGAACATCAACCATCATCAAATCACGATTGAATGATTATTCCGCTCACCTGGAGCAGATTCATCGTTTCATCATCCTCAAAAAATTGATGTCTTAATCGGTGCTGGAATATTTTTCGAGTTACTCGTTGCAGGTCAGATTAAATTGGGAAATAATTTATCGACTATTCAAAAGACTTTATTTGGCTGGATTATTGCTGGGGAAGTTAATAGGATTCAAAACTATTAATCACTCTGTGGTTCACTACCGGATTCAGAAGACATTCTTGAAAGAGACAATTCTTTAAATACAAACTTAGAAAATTTTTGGAAAGTTGAAAATATGTAACATCCATCGTCATCACTGGTAATGAGTCAAGAAGAATTACAATGTGAACAGCATTTTTTATCGACTGTTGAACGGACTCCTACGGGTCGGTTTATTGCTAGGTTGCCATTTGAAACTGATGCGTCAATGTTAGGTCATACATGGGACATTGCGTATAAACGATTTCTCGCTTTGGAGAGACGTCTAAACCGAACTAGGGAAATCAAGAATCAGTATTCTGAATTCATTCATGAATATTTGCAGTTAGGTCATATGGAAAGAATTAGTTCATCGGATTTGTCATTACCATATAATATCATCCCTCATCATTGTTTTCTAAGACCTCAAAGCAGTACCACTAAATTAAGTGTAGTTTTTGATGCTTTGTGTCATTCAACTTCTAATATTTCGTTAAACAAATTGCTGTTGACTGGTCCCAGAGTGCAATCAGATTTATTCGACATTGTCGTTCGTTTCCAATTTCATCGCTATGCTGTTACTGCAGATATCTCGAAGATGTTTCGCCAAATTTTAGTCAATTCTAAGGATACAAATTTTCAATGCATTCTTTGGAGAAATAACTGAGATGATGAAATGCAAATATTTCGCTTGAAAACCGTTACGTATGGCACATCTGCAGCGCCATATTTGGCTTCTCATTGCCTCAATAAATTAGCTGATATAGAATATGAATCCTACCACATAGGGGCTAGAGTTTTGAAGAGGGATTTTTATGTGGATGGCATGTTGTCTGGAGCAAATTCAAAAGAAGAGGCTATAGAAATTCGTAATCAAATTTATAGCATTTTTAAGAAGGGCGAATTTGAATTGCACAAGTGGTGTGCCAATGTCGACTTAATTCTGGAAGCCATTTCTGAATCAGACAGAGAAAACTACTTTATATTAAAAACTTTGATGTAACTAAAGCTTTGGGAATCATATGGCAGCCTATCAATTATGAATTTCAATTCTATCATTCTCATTCTAATATGTTATCAACTATAACCAAACGTAATGTTCTATCGGGTTTTGGCGCGACTTTTCGATCCGCTTGGGTTGCTAAATCCAATTATTCTACTTGGAAAAATCTTCATGCAGGAGCTTTGGTTATCAATTGGGATGATCAACTTCCAGCAGAGCTATGTTCAGAATGGGAAAAATATCGCAATCATCTTTCGTTAAAAAATGACTTCGAGATTCCAAGATTATTTCTGTCAATATCTCCACTCTGTTACATAGAGCTACATGGATTTGCAGATGCATATGGATGTTGTATTTATGTACGAACTGTTGATTATAATGGCTTAATTGAAACCAAATTATTATGTGCAAAATAAAAGGTATCACCACTGAAGGTTGTATCGTTACCAAGATTGGAACTTTGTTCAGCGCAGCTTCTATCAAGATTGCTATCACGTGTCAAATCAATTTTAGAAAGAAACTTTGATCAGATAATTTGTTGGACTGATTCAAAGATTGTTCTTGATTGGCTTTCTTCACATCCTTCATCTTGGACGACTTTTGTTTGCAATCGAGTATCGGAGATCCAATCGTTAACAAACAACATGAAATGGAGCTATATTGACTCAAAAAAGAATCCCGCTGACATTTTTTCATGGGGCATGCTACCTCAAGCGTTACTAAAGTCCAAATTATGGTTTGATTGACCCTCGTTCTTAGCAACTGCTGAGTCATCCTGGACAACGTTTAATGAACCTATAACCACATTTGATCAAATTCCAGAGAGACGAAATGAAAAATTTTCAATGGCGTCATCAAAATATAGTGAGTTAGAAGATCTGGTTGTCGGCGTAAAATTTATTAATGATTTCGCAAAATTATGCAGAGTATTTGCATACGTTTTACGATTTGTTCAAACTATTAGAGGACCACGAACACAAGGTTCATTTTCTGCGGAAGAGTTGGAGCAGGCTTTGATAAAAATGGTTTGGATTGTTCAAAATCAGGAATTTAAAATTGAAATACAGCAGTTAAGAGACATCTATGGTTATGTGGCGATCGCGTTCTTCCCTTAACAAAATACAGCGGTTCCACACTGCATTAAAGTTTCACCCGTGAAAGGTGGGTCAAATAAAACCACTTAGCAAATTTTCTGAAACTATTCCGAAAACGAGTGTTTTTGATCACATCACCTTTTCTCCTTTCGACTAGAGAAAAAAACAAAAATCCTTCGAGTTGAAAATTTCGAGTCGTGGAGATTGAACGATTCAACGACCAAAAAAGTATTCTTCCGAGAAATCTAAAACGGGTTATTTAATAAAACTTTAAACCTTTTTCCAAATTCTTTTAATAAAATATTGTCAATCATTAAAACTAATCGAAGTAAAAACCCACTTCAAGTTTCAACGTAATTAGTTTCGGATGCAATTTTCAAGGAAATACTTTTCCAGATTTTTTTATATAAATGTTTTCCAACAGATTTTAATGTTCAAATTTGTGTTTAATAAAGATAAAAAACAAATCGTTTTTATCAGAGTTTCAAAAGTTAATTATTGCATTCGACAGCCAAAATAAAATGATTTGGTGACACAAATTGGACAGCCAGCTCCAGTACCACCTATAGTTACTTCCAAGAGTTACGTAAAAAATCTGAATCCATTCCCAGATGTCAATTCAGAATTAGAGCTTATTCGAGTTGGAGGTCGTTTGAATAACGCAGAACTACATTTCTGCTCCAAACATCCATTCATTCTTCCAAAGAAACATCCGTTTACATCGTCCTTACTAAATTACTATCATTGTAAAAACTTTCATGCAGGCCCAAAGGTATTAGATGGTTTAATTCGTCAAAGGTTCTGTATTATAGATGCTCGCAATATCGCCAGACGGATTGTGCATACATTGCAGCAAGTAATGGGAAATTTGGAATCTCATCGTATGCAGCCATCGAGGCCTTTTCTTCACTCTGATGCTGATTTTTGTGGTCCCATCTGGATCCATCACAAAATTCGAGGAAAACGTCCAGATAAGGCTTACATTGCCGTTTTTGTATGTTTTGCGACCAGGGCTGTCCATCTCCAGGTCATTTCTGAGCTAACTTCTGATGCGTTCATAGCAGGTTTAAAACGATTTTTTGCAAGAAAGGGAAGGTCTAATCATATTTACTATGATAATGGTACAAACTTTGTTGGTCTTAATAGGCAATTAAAAAATTGTGAAATTTGTTTTACGCTCAACAAACTCAACGGGAACTTCAAAATTTTTGCGTCGAAGATGGTACTGAGTTTCACTTTATTCCACCCCGGTCACCTCACTTTGGGGGTCTTTGGGAAGCAGCTGTGAAGTGAGTAAAAAATCATCTATTCCGTAGCATTAAAGCAGTTTTACTTACATTTGAAGAGCTTTCTAAAGTTATTGCTCAAGTGGAAGCTATTTTTAGTTCTCGTCCACTAGTTGCATTATCATCCGATTCAAGTGAACTGGAAGCATTAACACGAGGGCTTTTTTTAATTGGAGAACCACTTGTGGCTCTCTGTGAACCGAATTTGACTGAAGTAAAAATTTCTCGTTTATCTCGATGGCATCAGTTACGATCTGTACAACAGTATTTTTGGAAACGTTGGTCAGCTGAATATCTTCTTCAACTTCAGCTTCGCAATAAATGGCGTTCTAAAGAGAGGAATGTCGAGCTCAGAATGCTGGTTCTAATCGCAGAAGATGGACTTCCACCTCAAAACTGGGCTATGGCTAGGATAATTGATATACATCCTGGTTCAGATGGAATTATTCGTGTCGTTTCATTAAAAACTAGCAAAAGAAGCATACGTAAGGTAAGCCCACTTCCAAAAGAAGATAACGTTGGTTGAAATCAATACTTTCAAGGTCGGCGGCATGTTCCGTCCTAACATATAGTTTTTATAATATTCTAATATATTGTTTTTTGTAATTCACTTGTTATTTTATATTTTCATTTTTGAACTTTAAGTTGGCTTTGACAAATATTGATTTAGTTTTTGTTATTTTAAAAATTCATTCTATTGTTTTTTCATTGTCGATATCGCTTGGACATAGAAATAAAATAATTGTTTAAAAAATACAGTCCACATAAATAAAGATTGTCAATTATAAAATAGTGGTTTTCTTTTTAAATACTCCCAATAATTCGATTGAGATTCTACCAGTAATCATGGCATGCTTTTCTTAATTTTTCATAATCATACCTGATTTCGTTCAGTTTTTTTTCTATTATTTTATTGTTTTTTGTTTTATTTAGTTAAAACAATATTTAACATAGCCGTCTCTCAAAATATTTTTAGCTTTAATTTCATTATTTGTCTAAAAAAAAGAATTTTTAATTTTTTTAATCTCTCGAAATTCTGCTTTTTAGGAACATATGTAAGAAAAATCGTTTTTTTGAGAAAATGAACTAGCGCTCGATAGATAGCATTTTATTGGGAATTCTATCGGGCGCTATTTCACTTTGGTTGTGTAGGGAATCAAAATTTATATCGATTTATGCATGTCCGTCCGTCCGTCGGTATACAAGATAATTCAAAAACGCGTTATCGGATTTTGATAAAATTTAGAATGTTAGCTGGCTATTGCGTAACTGGATTTGGTCTTGCATTTCAGCAAAATCAGCTGAGGGGTAGCGAAGTTATTAAGCAAAAACCAGGGTGATCAGAAAGTCTTGTAGTTTTTATTCTATAGTATTTCGGATTTAATTTGAAAGTTTGTCTCGCAATTTTGTTTAAATTAATTATACTGGTTGACTACATAAATAGACGATACCATGGTAAATTTCAGTGATATATGTCTAAGGATAGTGAAGAACGAAATAGTCGTAGGAGAAAGAAAGCCTGTTCATAAACTTTTTTTTATGTACTTTCATTACCAATACACCGATTTGAATAAAACAAATTAGACTTATACTATCAGGTTCTGGGTTACCTGCAAATTAGAGCAAGTTTTAAAAAGAGGAAGCAAAGTTATGAAGAAAAACTTGAAATAATCCACCATTTTCTGGAATTCACTCGAAATGTAGATTGGTGTTCTCAATTTAACTCATTCATTTCAAATCCATTTTCGAAATGTCAAAAGTATCAGCTGATTTATTTATTATTTAATTTACATCAAAAAATATTGCGAAAATTTTGTAATTGCAATGGATTTAATAGTGATTGCAATGGAAATTGAAAAAATGGAACAAAATATAAAAGAAAGAATTAGAAAAAAATTTGCAGAGACAAATCGAATGCGTTAGATTTTCCAATATTTCAAATATTCTTATTTTGCAGACTTTTTTTGGAAGAGAATAATTTGGCGCCTTTATAACGACACCAATAAAACGTAGGTTTATTTCTAATAATACATTATAATAAACATATAAAAGAACTAGAAAAATTTAATGTTTACGTTCTGGTCCTGACATTTGGCATCACTTATCTGCTACTATCTTTCCTATTTCGGGAGAAATTTTGTTTTGTCCATTTGCATATGGCTGGGTACTGAATCTATATTTATTCAGAAAACCGAAGAAAACAAACAAAATTTTGTCTTCCAAAGAATTAAAATCTTTAAATTTTGTTTCAAATTCAGTTATAAGATTTGAAATTTTAATCGACATGAAAAATGAAATTAATGTCGTCATTTATGTCTTTTTTTTTTAGAACAAGACTAAGTTATGAAATCAATAATAAAACCGATTAAAAAATTGCATTTATATTTGGGACAAGACCCCAAAACCGAATTTAATGACAAAAGTAGAACGAGCATTAAAAAGTATAACTTTTCGCATTATAAAAGTCAATGGTAAGTTTCTCAAAAGGTCAGTCATAAAGTTAGTTAGTTAGTTAGTAAGAGAGTTACGAAAAGTCGGATAAACGCGAACGACTTAAATTAAAGTCGTTAAGATTTTTTTAAAGTAATTCAAAAGAATTTATTTTTAAAGTAGCAAATAAAATTTTCGAATGTGATTGATAGTATTTCCGTTAAGAAAGCCAAGTTTAAAACTCTTAATAAAAACGTTAATTTAAAACTCTTCTAAAGAACAAGTTATGTTTCAAATTAAAAAATAAGTAGTTCGGTTTTAAATTAAAATTGTAATTATAGAGAATTAAGAATTATATTGAATCAAAAGTTATAGTGTGCGAAAAGAAATTATTGTGAGTTAAAAATTGAATTGAAAGAAATATCATTTTGAACAATTTTAAATTTAAAAACTCCGTTAAATCAAAGAAAAATCTTATTGAATTAAAAGAAAAATTATAAGAAATAAATAAAAGGGTTTTATTGAATTAAAAATTACATTGAATTTAAAGACAAGTTATATTGAACTAAAGGTTGAATTAAGTTAAAAAAGAAAGGCGGTTATCGAAAGATTTAAGTTAGAAGAGATTGAGTTTGTGTTAAGAAATTATATTTGATTTAAATGAAATAAGTTAAGTGAAAAGAAATTGAACATTTTGTGAAAATTCTATTGCATTTGAAATAAAACATACTGAGTAAATTACGTAAGTTCGTTTTCATTATTTTATATATATTATCCAATCAGAAAGGACCCGTTATCAAATACACACTAATTTCGCCGAAAGATCATTAAAATCCCAACAGGGGAAACCTTTTGAGAGAACTTTTGTTCAAGCATATTACTAAGTCCTGCGGTAGAATACCCAATAAATTACAAAAAATTTAATTAGTTACAACAGCCCGAAAAAAGACAACAATTAGTCCAGTTAATCACTTCAAATTCTGGAAAGAGCCAGTGTTGAGATCCTTCAAAGGACTTTTATATAACATTGATTTTCAGTTTTTAGAAACTGACATATTTCTTTCAAATCACAGAATTGTTTGAGAATCTTGGAGCAAGATAACGAACGTACCTCGGTATAGTAGGACAAACTTGAATATGCACTATCTAACTCACTTAAATGTACAGTTTCGCTGGGAGCTGTTGAAAGTAGTAAAATGTCGCTGATTTTAGCCTCGAATTCTACCTATCTTATTTTTATTCTGCGTCGGTTTGTTATTTTATTATATGTATACTAGCTGTACCCGGCCACGCGCTGCTGTGGCTCAGTCTGGTTAAATGGAAAAGAAAAGAAAAAGCGCACGTTTCTCGTATATTTAATTTGAAAATGCTTGTGGTTATACAACATTTTTTGTTGTTCCATTTTCTGTGCAGATATAGAGATTTTCTGGTTTGCCGATTCTAGAACACGCAACATATAATTGTCCATGTGGGAAGCAATCCGTGTCTAGATCTAAGCCGCACAATTTTAAAAATTGGCCCTGAGCCTTGTTGATGGTGATTGCAAATGCCAATCGAATCGGGAATTGCAATCTCTTAAATTGAAATGGCATATCCGTTGGAATCATAGGAATGCGAGGAATGAGCACATCTTTATCTTTAAAAGGCCCTGCCAAGATTGTTGCTTCTACGATGTCGCTCATTAATTTATTTACTGCAAGCCTCATGCCGTTGCAAAGCTTTGGCTGGTTGATACTTCGCAACAGATAATTGGCACACCGACTTTCAATTGCGGTGCGTGTGGTGGCAGACTTGTATGTGACCACCTCGCTTTGAATGTTAGACTGAATAATATTGTAAAGTCCGTAGACGTCCTTGTTCTTGGCTGCAAGAATAGCTCGTTCAGTTAGCCAATCGTGATTCTTGTAATTGGTTTGAATATTGGGAAATACTTTTTCAACCAATTCTTCTTTTGACATCACTAAATTGCAGAAGTTATGACGCAATAAAATTCGTCCTGACGTCAGATCAACCGGCACCTTTCCGTTCCCAATTTCCAGCAATTGATCTGAGAATATTTCTGCAGACAGATCGTTTTACAGCGGGACTCGCATATTTGTAGTTAATTTTAACGTCTTTACGAGTTGCCAGAAAGTAGAGTATTTCAGGCAAGCATTTATTTCATCCGCTGATGTCGATCGAGGAATTACAGGTAGTGTTTGCCTGAAATCTCCTGCAAGCAATATTAATGCGTTCCCAAATGGTCTGATATTTGCACGTAAGTCTTGCAATGATCGATTAAGAGCATCGAGCGGTTTTTTGTGCGCCATTGTGAATTCATCCCAAACAATAAGTTTGCATTTTTGCAATACTTTTCCCATGCCGGATGCTTTGGAAATGTTGCATGTGGGATTTTCAATGAATTGAATGTTTAATGGCAATTTCAAAGCGGAATGAGCCGTTCTTCCACCCGGTAGCAAAGTCGCAGCTATTCCGGATGACGTAAGAGCTGAGGCTATGTCATTTTGGGGTCGAATTGTGGCCAGAATCAATTTAATTAAACGTTTTACCAGTTCCTTCTGGCGCATCTAAAAGGAATATTTCTCCAACTCCGTTATTGACAGTTTGCATTATTTCATCGAAAATGCCCTTTTGCTCAAACGTTAGCTTAGGAATATTTGATTGCACATAGGACAAAAGATCACCCGTGTTGTAATTTTGTTCACGACCCAATTCTACCTCAAAGAAAGCAGCAGCAGATCGATTCGGCATTGCCAATTCATTGAGAACTTGATTCGCGATTTCTAAGCACAAATCTTCAATCATTATCAACACTTCGTTGTAAATTTCTGCTGCGAAATCCATGTTTATATTTGAATTCTCCTTGCATATTCGAAAGACGTTGGACCGGCCACATTTATCAACAGCGTGCGAAGAAAGAAGCATTCATCTTGATTGGGGTGCACGATGTAGAGTTTGCCTATCGTAGTTTCATCGAATATGCTAGGGGTTGCTAATTTAGCGCCATCTTCTGCTGATCTTCTTGTTTAAAGGATATCCATCGTTTCCTGTAACTGTGTTGAATACTATCATGTATGGTGAATTTGGATTCAGCGTACCGCAAAGTCCATGTATCATATATTTCGTCACAACTTCATGCAAATCCTTATCGACATCGGTATTTCAGCGCATATTACATCGTCGATTTCGTTTGAAGTGATTTTTTCATAGAGCCAGATTAGTATATGTACGTTTGGGAATCCATTCTTTTGCCATTTCACTGAGTATAGCCAGCAGCGCACAGACCCAAACACTTAATTTTTTATCATGAAATCCATCAGCGATTTCAGCTTCTGTCTGAAAACAGGTTCTGTGATGTCATGCCTATCCAACGGCAATTGCCCAGGTAGTAAGAGCTTTTGTATTGTAAATCGTCCCAAGTTGGAAATTTCATCTAGGATTTTGTTAAATTCAGCATTTTCATCTTTAAATTCCTTTTTTGGTTTTAGGGTTTCCAACAAATGAGGCTACGTATTAAATGTCCTTCGGCTTTGGGTTTTCAAAATGTTATGCCAATTAGTAGAGAGTAGATTATAATTTTAAAATTTAATTTTGTATGTTTAAACAAACTTGATTTTTGGCATAAACCCTTTTTTTAGGTTTTTTTTAGCTCGTATTATAATTTTCGGCGGAAAAAAATTTTCGTTTCACACGTAAGTTTGATACATTTTGTATTAAAATGGGCAAATTTTCATTATTTCTGTACAAAAAAATGTTTTTATAGGCTTTATTTAATTATAATTAATCAAACAGAAATGATGTTAATTCATAATTTAGTAAAAAATTTGTTTTTTTGATTCAACTTTGAATCTAGATCGTAGCCCAATACCCCTCGTTTTTTTTTTAAATTAAAACTACCAGTGACAGTAATTTTTTTTGTGAAAATGGGGGCAATTCTTAAAATTCGTCGAAGATTTTGAAAATTCAGCCTTGTCAATTCTAAATACATTTTTTTTTGGCTTTAAGCTTTCCAAAAGATGAGAAATGAAATGGCTTTCGGCTATGGGCTTACAAAATTTTAAATGGCGTAAAAATTGTAGAGATATAATTTGCTCGTTACATTTCAATAAAGAGGATCTAAACTAAAGCGAATAATTTAATTTTGCACGTTTAAGAGAAACTTGTTTTTTGGAATAAAAAACGCAAAAATTTTTTGCAATTGTGATGTTGCAGAATACATGAGCATTAAGCCGATTTACAGTGTTGCCCCTCCGAATTAACATTTTTAACGCCGCCACTACGCCCATCCGTATTTTTTATAATGCAAGCTTATGATTTGGTATTATACTATATTGATGAATGTGCGTGTGAGTAAGAGCAATCACGTTTTCTCGCTGGAAGTTGTTGACTTTAGACATGTTTGTGTCTTCTCAGGTGCAACATAGGTAAATAAAAAGTATGTAAGACCAAGCTCATATTCCCAAGGAATATTCTGTAAAATTTTCAAGCCAATCCATCAAGGATTTTCGGAGATTATCGATTTTGTACAAACATACAGATACGATTTTATTTATATAGATTATTGTGTGCCGATATATTGGCCGGGTCGCAAAATGTTTGTTGCGGGCCGCGAGTTTGACAACCTTGTGTTAAGTGATAGGAGCTCAAAATACACAATTGCTTGGTAATCCAAACATATTGACAACACAACCTTCTTTTGATGAATATCATCTTTTTATGTGGTTTGAGGTAGCTGAGCTTTTGCGACAATAAATTTCTCATCATCGGTTATCATTACCTTAAAAAATGAGCCACATTCGTTACGTTTTAAGAGCATATTACAGATACTTTGCGTTAAATGAACTTCTTGTGGAATTCAAACATTAAGTTTTCTTACGTCTCCAATATTTCTCACGTGATCATCAACAATTGTTTTGGATGAATTTAACTTCTATGCAATGTCACGAAACGTTATGTGTCGATCAGCTTCAATCAAAGTCTTCAATTGGTAGTCATCCATTTCAATTGGCTTATAGGGGGCAGTGCATCATCTTGGACGAAGAATATTGCAAAACGAAATTTTGCATACCAATTCTGCCACGTCTGTTCGGCTGGTGCATAATCATCATATACAAATGCATATCTTTCTGTGGGCTTCCTCAGCAGTTTTATCTCGTTTGAAATGAAAACAAGCTATAATGCAAAACCACTATTGAAACTTCTATATATATGTCCAAATCATTTTACTTTTCAAAAAAACTTACTAAAAAAATTATAAAATATGGAAATTCAGCACAAGTCCTTTTTGTTCTTTCATATAATTGAATTATTTTTATTTAACGTCCTTCACACATATTTTAAAATTGTTTTTAGTATTTTGGTTGTTGTTTATACTATATGTAATCGGTAGAGTACAATGCAATTGTACTAGGAATTGATACACATTTTATATTTTCCCCAATGATTTGACTTTATTTTGAATCTTTCTCACGGATTAATATTGGTACATATCAGAAAATCGTAATTATTACAGAATGTTTTCTTTTATATAATGTTGCTTAATTCTGATACGGAAATATCAGAAAATTCCATCAAATTGGAACTATTATCTGTTGTGGAATCTTGTATTTCGATTTGAGCCAATTGAATCTAGTATTCTGGGTGGATGACAAGTCGTATTGAAAAAAGCTCGTGTAAAAATTATTCGAATAAAAAGAAAATCGAAATATTTTTTTTCAAATTTTGTTCCAAAAAATTCTAATAAGAATTAGGTGAAATTATTCCTTTTCTTTAATCCCTAAAACTCTAAACAGATAATTTGTGAAAAGAGAAAATTCGTCTTCATCCAAAAAAGATTAAAAAGAAGAAGATAATTACATCAAACAGAAAAAAGAAAAAGGGGACCGCTGCAATTGCGGTGCGTGCCCCTTTCGCGTTCCTATCGGAAATGCTCACTGAAAAGGAGAAAGAAGCAATTCTGACTAACTTTTGTCATATGTCAAACCCGATTTCAACCTCCAAGGGGCATTCTATGCTTACAATAGAAACGGAATCAAACCTGATAGCAAAGAATGTTTCTCCGCATATAAAGGAAACTATTAATATAAATGGAGCCACACCCCAAAAAAATGAGAAATAACAGGGACACTGAAATTAGTGGTGAAAGTAAAACTAAAAGTGTTTCTAAAAATAGCAACACTGACATAACATCCCTCATGGAGGTCGGGATAAGACATACCCAGCACAGCAAGTTGTCGGCGGAGGGTGCCATCACAAGTAAGTGGAGTTTTGTGCCTTTAAAAAATCGTTCGGATTTGGGAAAAAAGAAAACTGTATGGTACAGCAGCAGATAACCAGCAATTCGACACTGAAGAAGTAATGTTTTAGTCATTATAATAAAATACGACTGTCTTTGTTGACTACTAGATTTATTGTCCTACATTTATACTTTTATCAGAACATAGTAAACTAATCTTAATATAAACTAAGTACATAGGGTACAGGGTTGTACTCTATGATGATCTCTACAGAAGAATATAGGAATCGCTTCTCACGCTTATCGAATATGGAAGATGATGAATTTAATGGAGGCAATCAGAATAAAGAGGACAACAATTCGAATAATTTAAACTTAAATACTAATGTTAATTTTAATAGCAATATAATTTCAGATCAAATCAAACAAAAAATTTATTGGTGCCTCCTATATATATGAACGGGGGAGATGCTAAGGCGATAATTGAATCTGTCAAGCGTGTATCCAAATGATGAGGTAAGAGTCATCAATGCTGGGCCGGGTAAGTTCAAAACTCTGGTTGCTAACGTGAATTTACACAAAGAATTATTCAGTAAATTTGCAGAGCTTAAGGTGAAAAGCCTCACTTTCTATTTTACTGAAGGGGATTATGTGCGAGTTTACCCCTGAAGAAATTTTACTCGAGCTAATAAAAAGTTGCTCCCGAGGTAGGAATATTTATTGTGCTGCCATTCTCAACAGCTAGGTCTAGAACCCAGGGGTCCAAGCTGAATATTTTCATGGTAAAACTTGAACAGGATGTAAAAGTAGTAAGGCTAGCTTATGTTACATATCTCCTGCATTAAGAAGTTTGGTGGGAGAAAATTATCACATCAGGTCCCACTAAGTGTTATAAGTGTCAAAGATTTGCTCATTTTAGCGAAAACTGTAATCTTGTTGGAAGATGTGTGAAATGTAGCTTGGAGCATGAGAAAGAATGTTGCTCAAAGAATAACGTAGGTGAAAACCCGCCTAAATCGGTCTGCGCCAACTGCAATGAGGAAGGGCATCCAGCTAACTTTAGAGGGTGTCCGGAGTATAAGAAATATACAGAAAGGAAGAAAAGCAATAGGGCGCAGTCAAAATTAACGGAAAACAGAAGGAAATTTATGGATAAAGCAATTAACAATTTTGTAGACCCCAAAATATCATTTGCCAAAGTACTAGGTCCAAGTACTCAGGTTTCAATGACACAGTGAGTAATGATTTTCTTCCAGACTTCATGTAAGAATCCAATGTTCTTTTTGTACTATCTTTTGTAGTCTTACGAACAAAAGTCAACGAATTTTGGCCAAGCTACTTAAAACTATCAAACCTAGAAGAAAAAGCTTAGTCTGTATCTCTATCAGCAACAAATAAAATATTCAACATTAAAATCCTTAATATTAACGTTAACTCTTTGGTTTCACATGAAAAAAGACTGTCTCTCTCAAGAGAACTTTCAGAAACTTATCCTTTAGCGGCCTTCATAACCGCTGTTTGAAAAATAGTCACAAATCCTCCTTCGAAGGGTATGAACTATTCTGAAATGATTATGGCAGGGGTACTGCAATTTTAATTTAAAAGGGCATTATGCCCTAGACATACTACATGATGACGTCACATATGGTAAAAAAAAATATGTGGGCGTGTGTTTTCTGGGAAAAGATATTGTAAGGACATGTTTGTTTTTGACAGATTTATGGATATTTTTTCCAAACTGTACTACAAAATTTCGTGACAATTAATTTTTCAGGGGTAAATTTATGGTTTGATCGTCGTATTTTATCCTGACAGTTGGGTGGGAAAAAAATCGTCGAAACAGATGTTTTTAAAAAACATGATTTATCAGTCTGTGCTTTAAACATTACTATCGACACATGTGGTAAAAAAAACGTCGCGTGGGGGTGGGAAAATGTTTATGGATATTTTTTCCAGCTGTATTAGTACGAAATTTAACCAGAATGCATCTAGTGGCAATTAATTTTTCGTTGTAAATGCATCTAAGTTTATGGAAATAATATGTGGAACAACTGCGATCATTTCTTCAACACGCAGGTGTGGGGAAGAGATAAGGGGTTTTAATCGCTGAAATTTTGGTATAAGAGGGCCGAATTATCTGAAGATCAGTGATTTCATGATGAAAAGCATGAACCGGGAGAATGCAAACGAAAAAACCCGGAAGAAGGTGTACCATCTGCGTGAACGTGGTCACCCAGCAAATTATAGACACTACCCCGCCGCACAGAAATACAGAGAGAGAAAAGACAATGAATCCACCAAAAAATTAACAAACCAAACCAAACAAGCAATGTTCCAAAATTTTGTGCAGCCTTCAGTCTCATTTGCAGAGGCAATAACAAAAAAAAAAACAGATTTCGACAGCTACAAATACGCAATACACTAAACTACTACCAACAACAGCTGCAATTGATTCAAATAACTTGAACTTCATTCAAGATAAATTCCAACACCACTTTAATATAAACCTCTTTGAACTAGCCCATATGATAAATAATCTCACAGAAGTACTTAACTCTAACCAAAATGACGAGACAAAAAAACAACACTTATTTAATTTCGCATTCCAACTAGCATCCTACATAAATTTACTTAACTCATAAACTGACAATGAAAACCTTCCCACTGAATGTTAATTCACTGCACTCAAGACAAAAATAAAGAGAACTTAATTCCCTATTGTAAAAACTTACTGCAGATATTGCACTAATTACAGAAACATGACTTAAACAAAACAATACAAAGATTTACAACAAATTCCCAAACTACAATATTTACCACTACGACCGTACAGAAAACTCAGGCGGGGGCGTCGCTATTCTCGTAAAAAAAACAAAATAGTGCAACTCGATCTGCCGGTATTTAGTTCCATCGATTGTGTTGGTGTTTCTATTCTGTTAACATCTGGAAGGAGAATAAACAGTGTATGTGTTTATCATTCGATTAAATGCGGCAATCAATCATTGGCCGGTTTTACACTGGTCTTACATGCGCCTAAGTAACTCGGGCATATCCATGCTCAGAAGGCTACACTGGTCTTCCATGCGCCTTTCTTCACTGTGAATTTATATACGTCATATCAATGTGTGTGTGTCACGTGGGGGAATTTTTCTAGTTGATTTGAGCAGAAAACCAGTGGGAAGTGTTTATGTGTGCGTTTCTTCAATTTTGCATTCAAGTTAGAGCTGGCGTATTTCCCCAGCATTCGCCGCATCCTTCTCGCGTATTAATTTTTGAAGAATGCACCCGTTTGAAGGCCAATGTAAAACCGGCTTTTACAAGCTAAAGACTTAAATCTTCTGTTCAGGTCGTTGAAAGCACTGAAAGATCCCTACTTTATTGGGAGTGATTTCAATGCAAAGCATGCACTTTGGGCAAATAAGGTTGACGTACCAATGGACGTACATTATATAACTGGTACATAAACAACCACAATAGGTTTGACGTCATTCTCCTACATAGTTTCTACCCATCATATCCGTCGACCGGTTCGCATATGGATCTGTTTCTAGTCCATTGCTTATAAACAAGAATTGTTTAAAACATGGGTGCTTAATGACTAAACCCTCATATTCCGACCATGAGGTGGTATTATTAAACATCGACGGAATAAGAAAGTCAGCTAGAAACAGGTCTGGGTGTTAGCCGGTTGATTGTCAAATACTAAACAAAATAAAGATATTTGATTACAGAAAAGCGAATTGGTCAAGATTCCGCAGAAGCATGAAACAAAAGGCGGAAAAATTGAACGTAAACACCACATCAAACCTTACTAAACGGATAGATAGACCAAACAATAGACAAAATTACACAAGACATAAACGAATCAACTAAAGGCTCGATACCTTCAATAACATTAGGAAATACACAATACTCCTACGCAACAAAACATCTATCGACCCTACTCACCGACAAGAAAAGACTGAGACGCAGAATACATAGATATCTGTCAAATAACACTTACATCAGGGATATTATCTACTATCAACTTAAATCCTCATTGATAGGCCTAAACAAACAAATATCAGCAGAAATACAAATCAACGTAAACAATAGCTTCAACAATAAACTTAAAGACATGAAAAAAGACAATGACTTAATCAAAAGCATAAACAAATTAAAATCAAATTTAAACATAACATAGTTAAAAATAAACAACAAAATAGCTTACGACATACAGACGATAAACAACGCATTAGCATCGAACTTTTTCAAATTTCACACGCAAAACACACTATTGAACATACAAACCAAATAACTAATGAAACAAAACGCATAGTAGACACACAAAAACTTACGAACTTTGAATGAAATAACCCGGCCGAGCATTGCCCTATTCTCAAAGAAATCTTCACAACTGAAACAAACCTATCATACATCATACAAACCATAAACAACAAAAAGTCATTTGGTTTTGATGGTATCCCAAACATAATCCTAAAAAAAATCCATCCTCAAGTCATTAAAATATGGGTAATTGTCTTCAATAATGGCTTAAACATTGATTACTTTCCTAAAGCGTGGAAAACCGCGAAAATCATACCGCTTAGGAAACCCAAAGAAAAAATGATCTCCTTCCAACTAGCTACCGTCCTATCTCCCTTCTAAGTTGTGTAAGCAAACTTCTTGAAAGAATAGTACATACGCAAATGACCAACTTCTTAGAAGACAATGACATTATACCGAACTTTCAATTCGGATTTAAAACGCACTAAATTTACTTGAAAATAACATTATACGCAACATGACAAAACGAAAAATTACAGTAGCAATGTTGATTGACCTAGAAAAGGCATTTGACTCGTATGGGCAAATACACTCATCTGGAAACTCTCCTCTCTAAAATTTTCTAATCACCTCATCATTTTAATATCAAAATTCCTAAAAAATGGGCAACTTGCAGTATTGAATCAAAATTCCCTATCCAGTATTTTCTAAATGCCGCTAGGAGTCCCTCAAGGCGCAATATTGTCACGTACATTATTCAACATATTTATAGCCGACAAAAAAAAGAAAAATAAAATGAAATATTGTGCTAAAAATTATTTTGTTTTTCAAATTCGTCTGTAAAAATTGTATCACATGATTAATTGACGTGTATCCGCCCTCCCACGATAACCCATGATGATATATGCAAAGCCAGGCAGCTTGAGTCTGCAGTGCTGATGGTAGTCTGTTAAATTCAAATGGCGGTTTTAGGTGAAAATGATGTACTTCATTCTCATTGTACAGGATCGCAATTTCCTTTGGAAAGAAACTATTACTTTGTCCGTTAAAACCTTGTACAACAACGAAAATAACCATGTTTACTGCTTCAAGTACCAGCCTCAACTGATCTTGGCAGGGGGTTCGAGTGGCCCAATGTGTTTTCCCATGGAAAATAATGATCCTGTGGCCAAAAAAAACATGAAAATTCTCGAGGGAAAGAACATGTTTTATACTGTCCCGACTTAGCATGGGGTTCAAGTGGTCCCATATCGTCCGAAAATAATTCAGTGGCCACATATGTTGTCAATAAAAGTGAAGAAAATGCATGTCCTAACGTGTCCAAATGGGGTCTCCCCTCCAGAAAATTTTACTAAAAATAGGGACCGAATGGCTAACAGAAGTTAGTCTTAATCAAGTAATTTACGGAAGATAGTGCCGCAAAAAAATGTCTTATTTTTTCAACGAATTTCTGGAAGGTGATACACCACCAGAAGCAGCAGAAGGCGCAGTAGATGTTTTAAGCGAACTCAACAATAATCATGTTCAATACAAGCCGACGAAGAAAAAGGCAGATATGGAAATAAATACTCTATTTAAAATAAATTCGGCTCGGCAATGTATCACTAAAAATGGAGAGCGATTAATTTTGGATCTAGGCGACTATCAGATGTTTCTTCCTCCTCGATACCGCAAAAGAACAGAGCAGACTTTAAATCAGCTAAATCAGCAGCGATTTGGTATCATTAACAAGGGGGCAGTAGGAAAAAGTTTCCATCTCACTTTTGTGCAGAATTAAAAGAAATAAAATAATAATAATTGAAATTTCACTTTTGTGCAAAATTAAATGAAATAAAATAATAATGATTGAAATTTTAAAATCTTTTATTTACAATATTTCAGTACTGGCGATCCCTGAATTATGACTGGTCGAAAATCGCAACCATTTTACAAATACTTTGGACCCTTTCTTCTTTAATATTTTTTCAACAAGATACAAGCCTGGGTAACTAGTCTTTCTTAACTCCTTTTCGTAAAAGGGGCCTTTTATTGGCTGGCCCTGATAATCTTCAAGAATGTATGCCACGGGATTTGTATGCTGAACTGTCCGAATTTTGAAAATTTCAAATGTCCAATTTGGTGTGCCGCATTCGAGCTGTTCTGTGGCGAGTCTTGTTGTATCGATCCGTTAACTCTTTTACAAAATTAATAATAATTTCCACGCATGCTAAATTCCTTCCACATCATCGATTTTTGAGTTCTATTAAATTTCTCTACAATCTGTGCCTTAAGATTGGTATACATAGAATAATGATTAATATGATACTTTAACATTAAATTTTGAGAATTTTTATTGAAGAATTCTTTTCCATTATCAATTTGTAGGTTTTTAGGAATACACCCCTGGTTAAACATTGTCGCGATTGCCTTGGAAATTTCAAGCCCTATTCTATTTTTTACAGGCGCAGCCCACGCATATTTCGAAAAACAATCAATGACTGTAAGAAGGAGACGATAGTCTTTATTTTCTGCGGCATACGGCCCAATTTCCACCAAATCAGCCTGCCATAAATCGTTAAAACCTTTTATGATAACATGTCTCCATTTAAAATTTCTTCGAGCCGGTTTATGTAGCTCATTGACTCACTGCTTTTACCAGATGTGACTGCTCGTTTTACCATCATAAGATAAAATGGTGCATTATGCACTTTTCTTCAAAATAAAAAATTTGCGATCGGCGTCGTCAACTTCTGTAGTTTTATCAGCAGGTTAATATTCAGCAATGAAGTTGTATGGCGGATTCTTTCATTTTCCATACATAAACGAAGTCCTGCTATGGTTCACTTACCAGTACATCTGGAAAATGGACAACGTGTTTATTTCACAGCTGCAAATGCGCAAAAATAGCCCTGAATCCACCGGCGACAACGTTAACTGCATTTTTCACGTTATGTCAAAATGACGCGTTTGCGAAAACACTACTGTATTCGGAAGTGCCTACGTATTATACATGGAATGGGAGTAACGAACGGCGCAAACGAGGAGAGCGAGTCGACGTGCCCGACTCGCTAGCATATTCCAAAAACTACTATAGGCAGACTGTATACCGTGCATCCCAATCAAGAGGAATGGTTCTTTCTCCGCATGTTGTTGGTAAATGTGCCCGGTCCAACGTCTTTCCAGCAACTAAGAATTGTCAACGGCGTTACACATGCAACTTTCCGCACTGCATGTCAAGCTCTGAATTTATTGGGGAACAACCGACACTGGGATGTATGCATTAATGACGCGTGCAACACATCACATCCAAATATAATTCGTGCATTGTTTGCAATCATATTGACCGTCTGCTCACCTTCATATCCAACAGAGTTATGAAAGAAATTTAAAACGCTGGTAAACTGGTAAACTGGTAAACCGTTCCTAATTAGATTGATTCTGACAGCAATGCGATCCCAAAATGACATAAGCTTAACTGTGCGTCGTCCAGAATAGCTGTGTAATGAACCGCGTAAATCTCATATCATATGAGATTTAAAAAGATAACATCATATGATATGAGATCGTTTAAAAATACTTGTTCATTACTTTCTCCAAAACTTCGGAAAATATGACTCGTATATCCATATATTAATTGTAAACAATATAATGACATACGGGAATTACTTTATGAGAAAAAAACGCGAAGCATGAACATATCGTAAGTAATATAATATAATTTATGCTGACGCTAGAGAAATTGACAACTTATTGACTAATAAAATATATTGAGTTTTTTTCGAAATAAGACAGGAATTTAGTCTAGCCACTTTGGGATCAATAAATCCAAATGCTGACTATAATAAACTGTCCTTCGAAATAGCTAAGATCAGGGAAAAATTCCCTACAAAAGCAGCGATCAGTTTTTAGGAAAGTCACTCGATAATAAATTTTTAGAACTGAACGTTGGACCAAGCCATAATGTCCTAGTGTGAGGCTGCACTAGGCGTTCAGTAACAATATAAGATACTTTACATTAAAATAAAAGAATATATTTAAAATGAAATTAAAGAGTTTTATTCCGAAAACGAAAAGTAACAGTTCATAACGCGAGTGCAGTGAAAAAGTGCTGAAAAAGATAAGTAACGGCGATAAATATAGCCGATTTGGGTGCAACCAGCACCGCGTTATAACAAATTTGGTGGCAGCGAGTGCAGATATATGGTGTTTATTTCGTAAGACCAGCCATACATGCAGAAATCAACAAAAAAAGAGCAAACGACGATTTGAAAAAAAAAAAAACAGAAGAAAAGAAAACTATACTCCAGTCAGGCGCTCAGGAGTATAGCAACGAAAAATATATATACAAATTAAGAAGAAGTAGACAAAATACTAAAATTAGATGGACTTCCTGGAAGAGGACCAAGAAATGGTGCCATTCAACACGAAGGACTTTGATTTCATCAAAGAAATCGAAAAACCAGGCTCAACAAGCATCAGCAGCAAAACCACGTACACCAAGGCGATTCGAGGAAACTTCTTAGGGGTACATTTCAATGTAAGTGCTAATTTAAAAAAAGTATTACTGCAAAATTTGCAATTGTGCAATATCATTAAAAAAAGGATATGCACAATATCTAAACGAACAGAACGAACAATATCCTGGATGTTTTCTAAAAATTTTAAAAGTAAAATATATAAAAAAAAAGTAAAATCAAATAGAAAGGCCTAAAAATTGTCAAACAAAAAAAAAACGATGGGTCAAATCAATTAAAAACAATATTGTGACGTGCTCCCCTTTCGGTTCGATGTTATGAAAATGATAACACGTTTTATTTATGTGAATTTAGTGTATAAGCTTTATTTATAATTATTTCTGCGTTAACAATTAGTCTTAAAAATATTTATCAATAATTTAATTATTTCAAATTATTTATCACAGTTTATAAAAATACACAATCAGTGTTTCAATAATTGATCACAATTTCACTTTTGTATTCAAAGTCACTCTCCTAATCGCTTTCCACAAATAGCATAATCACGTTTCAAATCTCTGTTTCTATACAATCTCGGACGAAGCTTAGACTTCAACTGTTTGATTCAAACTGATTTTATTGCATCCCTTTTCTTCCGTATTTATAGTAAAAGAGGTTTATACTGCACCTGTTAGAAACTTCTCGTTTGAACGTTGTTTTTTCTTACATACTCATTGCTCTAAACTCGAGAAATTTCTTGCATGTAAACGTGTTTTCCATTATTTGAAAAGAAGCTTATTCCTGACGTTTCTAAAAGTTATAATTTGTTTGTGAAAGTGTTTTTGCAGGAAAATTCCAGACTTTTCTTTTATCAAGAAAAGTCGTGGAATATTTCCTGAAAATACAGTGCACTACCCCCTCCTGAATCTTCTGGACTCGTCCCGCGATAGTTCGTTAACTAATTTAAATGAACCACTTTCATTTTTACTCTTGATGACTTTCGCTTTCGCCATACCGCGTCCAAAGAACTCTTCTTGTTGGTGTAGTCACTTCCTCTTAATTTGTTGCTTGCAAGTTCCTCGAATAGTTTGTCCACCGGAACCCGTATATGCTGTCCAGATGATCTTTCCGGTGGAGTCTGCCCGGTGCTACCCTGTTCGCTAGTGTCTTGCTCCAGTTCAACGTCAACATATTGCCCACTGCAGTTTTAGCTTCCTTTGGATATCCTACAATTTTTGTGCAGGTGTCACAATTTCTGCACCAGCTTTTGACATCAGCTTGCCAGTGTACCCGATAGGATCGTTCTCGCACCTTCGCTAATGTTGACTCCCAAATGACCCCCTGAAGTTCCAACATATACTTCACCAAGTACCTCATGTACTTTGGACTTGGGCACGATCAACTGCATTAGTTTAAATTTTTCATCAGGAGAATCCTATTTTCTCCTCAGAACGCTATTTTCTATCTGTAACGTGTCCCACTGAGCGCAATAATTTTTTGTCGTGTCACTGCGTATCACAATATCGCTCCATTTTGGACGCTGACCCCCTTTCTTCCATTTAAGGATTGGTCCAACATCTTCATCCTTTAGCTGCTCGTTTCGGATGCTCAAAATGTCATCGCCTCCAATCCTTAATGTGCGGATAGCTACGGATAGCTACAGATAGCTACTCCCACGACGGTAGGCACCTTGACGCGGTGTGGGGGCTTTTGTTGTGAGGACCATTCAACAGGCCCAACCTGTAGGATGGCGCGAGCAACGTAGCAAGAACCACCCCCCTAAGCCAAAGGTGTTATGCGAGCCGTGCCCAGTGGACTGGTTGGTAGTCCGGGGTATACCGACTACCGTAAAAGGATCTTCTCTGATACCTGGCGTCCTCAGAGAGTATTTAGCCTTACCATGGTATGCAGGGCTCTGGCATGACCTACTTTCCCGTGCTTTTCGTGGGATATACATGGAAAAAGAAAAATTTTAAAACATGAAAAATATGCGGGATATCACCGCTACACAGACTTTAGATCGAGTGGAGCAAATCCTCCGCCATGATGATCCTAAGCCTGGAGTATCTAAAAGGGAGCGAGTGGCTAAAGGTGTCCGAAAGGGTACTCCTACAGTTACCAGTACTTCCAAACCAAGGACCCTTAAGTTAGGAGAATTAAAACCTCCTGCGCAAGAGGTACTAAAGACTGTGGGGGCAAAACGGTGCCGCAAGGTGCCTATGCTCCCAGCACTTGGCCAACCAGGTGGTCTGGATGACCCGCTGAGAAGAGCCCTCAGTAGGGCGGGAGTAAGATGGTAACTCCGCCTCTTAGCTCAGGGATTATCACCTGAAGAAGCTAGGAAGAAAACGGATGAGAGAAAGGTTAATAACCAACCAACCATCGTCCAGAAAAGGGGAAGAGGAGAATCCTCCTCTAACTTAATTCTGGATAGTAGAGTTGCCAAAACGGCAAAACAGAATACACCGCCGTTGAAATGCCGTGCAGGGCCGAGTAGTGAAAGAGCGAGAGCAATCCCAGGCTCCAGCTACGCCGGCGTCGTGAAAGCCGTGCGGATAGCAGTCCTCCCGGCCAATTATCCTCACGAAAGACTTACCACAGAGGACCTTACGGCCCTGGAGGAGGCAGTTATTGAGGAAGTATCACGGGGGTGGCAGATTAAAGTCCGGTTTGAAGGTATTCACTTCAAACCGGGCATGCTGCTCATAGACTGTGAGAACAGTGACACAGCCATTTGGCTTAGGGAAAGAACTCCTGAGCTAGCCAGCTGGAAGGGTGTGAAACTCAGCACCAGGGTAGGGGATGATATTCCGAGACCTCACATCGTGACTATCTACCTACCCAGAAGCTCAGGCCAAGAGCCTAATAAAGTAGTGGCACTTCTAGACGCGCAGAATTCCGCGCTGGAAACGAAGGAATGGAAGATTCTCTCCAGCAGGAATGAAGCGAATGGCATGATCCTAAAGATTGGGATAGACCAAAAGCCCGTAGACGCTATCATCGAAGGGGGATACACCCTTTGCTATAGATTTGGCAAGGTGCACGTCCGCGGACTTAGAAAGGATAAAGGGAAGGGAGCCGATCCTCCTATCCCAATTGAGAACGGTGCGAAGACATCGGCTGAGGAGGTCACTCCTCCGCCCGACAGGAAGGCGGAGTCGGAGACGAAAGTCGAGGAGGAATTTGACATAACTCCTCTGCATCTCCTCCCTCCGGCAAGGGCAATAGTTCCAGAAAAAGAGAGTGCGTTGGTGAAAGGTGCACTTCCACCTCACAACGCAAAGACCTTACCATAATAGGCAAAGAGGGAAGCACTAGGGTGGCCCAAGTAAATGTCCACCACGCTAAAGCTGCATCTGCAGTGATAGCGAGGGCATTCACAAGACAACAAGTTTGGCTAGTGCTTATCCAAGAACCACCAGAAGAAGTTCAGAGACTGGTCAGATACTGATGGAGGAACGAACACCCATAATCGTAGGATGTGATGCAAACCCTCAGAACCGAGTATGGGGAAGCAAAGGTACCCACAAAAGAGGTGAATGCTTATTAGAATTCCTAATTAAAGACAACTTAGAAATATTTAATAATATTTATTTCACTAACAGGATCCGGGAAGAAGTGCTGGATATTACTCTCGGGAGTCCAGTGGTCAGAAATGTAGTAAAAAATTGGAGAGTCTCTAGTGAACCCTCAATGTCGGATCACAGTATTATAAGGTTTGATCTTGAGGGGACGAGTGCAAAAGCCATCTCCATAAGAAACCCAAGGAAAACCGATTGGGTAAAATATGACACCTATTTAAAGTGTAATTTAGAACAATTGAAAGTGAAACAGGTGGCAAAAAATTATCGAGATCTCGAACTTGCAGTAGAAGAACTAAATGGAGCTATAATCAACGCCTATGAATAGAGCTGCCCCCTAAAGGAAAAACAAAATAACGTTGATGTTCCATGGTGGAATAGGACTCTATCGGAATTAAAAAGCAGCGTGAGAAGACTATTTAATAGGGCCAAAAGAACAGGTCAGTGGGAGGATTATAAAAGGGAGCTCATCAATTATAACCTCGAAATAAGAGAAGCGAACCGGAATAGCTTTAGGGCATTCTGTGAAAGCATCTCGAAACCACCAACCGTGGCGAGACTGCACAAAGCACTGGCTAAGAACAGTACCGACATGCAGTGTAGGCTGAAAAGACCGGATGGCAGTTATACCAAAAGTGAAGAGGAGAGATCTCTTCTCCTTTTAGAAACTCACTCTCCTGGTAGCCATCCAATGACGGAACAAGATAAAAGTGAGAACATTACAAGACCAACCTCGGCTGACTGGAAGCAGGCCTCAATCATCTGCTCTGAGCAGAGAATAAGCTGGGCCATTGAGGGTTTCCAACCATATAAATCAGCCGGGGTTGACAAGATTATCCCAGCTTTGTTGCAAAAAGGGAAAAAGGGAATCTTACTGCACCTAATATGCATATTTAGAAGCAGCCTAGTACTCGGCTATATACCGAAAGCATGGAGAAGGGCCAGGGTGGCATTTATACCAAAGGTGGGTAAAACTGACCACACTCAGCCTAAAGCCCTCAGACCTATTAGCCTAACATCCTTCATGTTGAAAACAATGGAGAAGTTAGTACAAAACCATATAAGAACTACGGTTCTAAAGAGAATACCTCTGCACCGGAACCAGCATGCATATAGAGTGGGCAGATCTACAGAAACCGCTCTATATGATCTGAAAAATATCACTGACGAAGCACTAGACTATAAAGGAATAGCTCTATGCTTTCGACAACACCTCATATGAGGCGGTAAGAAAGGCACTAGAAAGAAGAGAGGTAGATCGCACAACCTCAAAGTGGATGAGCGAGATGCTTAGAACTAGGAGTGCGGAGACCGTGGTGGGAAACAACACCATCACGATCAAAACAACGAGGGGCTGCCCACAGGGGGGGGGGGGGGGTTATTATCACTTCTTTTGTGGAGCCTTGTTGTAGACGAACTCTTAGAAACACTAAGCAGCAAGGGCATAAAATGCCAAGGGTATGCGACGACATTGTCCTCATAGTAAGAGGCAAATTTGAGGAAACCCTCTGTGATATACTGCAAAGGGGTCTAATAATCACCCATGAGTGGTGCCTGTCTGTGGGACTCAGGCTCAACCTGGGAAAAACCACAGTGGTACCATTCACCAATAAGAGGAAATTAGAACATATGCATCCTATCTGGTTAAATGGGGCATTAATAGATGTGAAACAAGAGGTAAAATACCTGGGACTCACCATTGACAGTAAGCTCCTGTGGAACAAACACTTAGACAACGTGGTAAGCAAGGCGACAATGGCCATAATGGTATGCAAACGTATTTCAGGAAAGAGCTGGGGATGTAGACCAGACACGCTGAGATGGATATATACCATGATGATAAGACCTATCATCACCTATGGGGCAATTGCTTGGGCTGGTAGAACACAGCTCACCACGGTGAAAAAGAAGCTGGGGAAGGTACAAAGATTGGCAGGCGTATATATTACGGGTGCCATGAGAACCTGCCCCACTGCAGCATTAGAGGTGCTTCTGGAACTAACTCCACTACACCTAAAGATACAAAAGGTTTCCAAGGCTACATTAATATGACTTGGAAAAGAAACAGCAGAGACAGGAGGAATGATAGGTACTAAACACCTTAACTCCTTAGCGAAGGACAACCCATGACTGCTAGCCCCACGGGATGACGTTGACAGAAGACTCAACTTCGGAAGGAACTTCACTTCAGAGTTGAGCAGCAAAGAAGAATGGAGAGGGGAAAACACCAACTACCACATAGAAAACCATGCCATCAAATGGTATACAGATGGTTCCAGGACAGCCGAAGGTACAGGGATCGGAGTATATGGGCCCAAAACCAAATACTCCGAACCTATGGGAATACATACCAGTATCTTCCAAGCAGAGGTGCAGGCTATTGCAAGGTGCACTGAAGTCAACCTTAAAAGAAACTATCGCAACAAGGAAATAGCGATAATGGTAGATAGTCAGGCGGTCATCAGAGCACTAAGCTCGCATACAATATGCTCCAAGATGGTAGAAGAATGTGTGGCCAAATTAAATGAATTAGGCACAAACAACAAAGTTACCCTGTACTGGATACCAGTGCATGTGTGTATCGAGGGCAACAAAGAAGCCGACAAACTGGCGAAACTAGGGGCAGAAACACCCTTCATAGGTCCAGAACCCTTCTGTGGAGTCGGACCACATATAATCCGAGAAATTTTAATAAAACAAGAGGCGGCAGAACGAACCAGATACTGAGAAATTCAACCAGGACTAAGGCAGGCCAAGGATTTCCTTGGGGAATTCAATCCCCAAAGATTCAAAGCCTTTATTAGCACTAATAGGAAGAGTATAAGAGTTCTGACAGGAATCCTTACAGGACACAGCAGACTCAAAGCACACCTCAAAAAACTAGGACTTGAAAGAGATAGCACCTGCAGATTCTGCGAGTGGGACGACGAAACGCCAATGCATATTCTCTCCTACTGTGAGGCATTACTCCGTAGGAAAAAAAAACATCGTAGGGCATATTGCTTCTCTCCAAGCGAGATACAATCTCTCAATCCACTCCGGATACTAAAATTCCTAAGAGAAATAAGCCTGGAGGAGGTGTTGTAGAATGGGAAGTTAAGCTAACTATTACACCAAAGAAAAAGGAGGTACAATAGATCTTAAGCTCGCAGTACAGGAACACCCTAAAATTAAATCTAATCTAATGTACTACCTTGTTCACACTCCTGCAGTCCGTTCTCGTTTCCTCAAAAGCCCCTTTAGTAGACACGGGACTTGCTTCTTTTCGTTTTATTCTTACATGCTGACAACTTCGTAACTTGAGTTGTCACTTCAATGTCGTTTGCCCGTTTCACTTCTACAACAGCATTCGCATCTCACGTAACTTGTTGGTCTCGTAGATTTGATTTGCTGCCACTGGAATCTGCTTCCTCCAACGTTAGCGGGAACTCAATATTTCCACATCGCAATAACCTATCTTCAATGTTTACGCTCCATTCTGCTTCATGAAGGCCACGCCCATGACACAATCGTCCATTATATCAGCCACCAAAAACGTATGTCGAAACACATACTCATCTCGCCCCAATGCTAGAATCACTTCACCCAGAATCGGAGATGATTCCCCTGTAACCGTTTGAAGAACACTGTTACTGCTTCTGCTCATGTGTTTTCTATTAATGAGCTTCCTGTTCACGATGGATCTAGTTGCGCCAGTATCTACGATGATCCTGCATCGACCAGTAATTACTCCTTGCGTCGTCAATCTGTCATTACTCTATTGTAGGAGAGAGACTGATACCATAATCGGTGATTTTGTCTGGTTGGGGCTCTGCGGTTCTAAATGTCCTTTCAGTCTTCTTTTAGTATCGGTCAATTCCAATTCCTGGATAGCTTGCTGCACATCCGTCTTTATCTTTTCCGTTAGTTGGTCTATTGTTAGTCCTCTTGAGTCTTCATCAACCATAGCAGCTCGTACCATTGGAACCGCCCTTGTCGCTCTCTTTGCAGCTTCCAATGTCAACGCTACAGACAACACATCGTGCAACATGTGCTTTCCACTAA
This sequence comes from Xylophagus ater, assembly GCA_963422695.1. Classification (NCBI taxonomy): domain Eukaryota; kingdom Metazoa; phylum Arthropoda; class Insecta; order Diptera; family Xylophagidae; genus Xylophagus; species Xylophagus ater. The sequence goes on from OY730479.1 coordinate 35,184,902, forward strand.
TTCGGACCTTGAACTGAATGTCTGCATCCCGAATGGCATTAGTAAATCTTTCTACAGCCAAGTCATTCTGCAGCTCTGTGGGATAATCGGGGTATGACAAGTATACCAACCGCTCAATATCTGCTGACAACTCCAGAAGGGTCTCTCCAGATTCTTGCATTCTGTTGACGAGCTCCATTCGGTATACGTCCTTCATGTGGTTATCCCCATATCGAATGTCCAATTGTGCTACAATCTAATTGTAATTCTTCTCATTTTCCGGTGGGATTGTCCGCAACAAATCTGCTGAATTTCCGCGCAAAGCCAGAATTAATTGCAATCTTATTTTCGAGACTTGCTGTATTGGATTACATCTCAATTTGCAGACTAGAAGCAGTTGATTTTAATTCTCCTTGCAGACTGGAAGCATTTGATTTCATTTCCTCTTGTAAACTGGAAGCATTTGTTTTTATTGCGCCTTGCAGACTAGAAGCAGTTGAGTCCATTTTAGTCTGAAGAACGATCATCATGGCCATAAGCGTCTTTAAATCATCTTGAACACTTGCTGTTGTTTTAGCCGCGTCTTCGTTGGTAATTTCTTCTTGGTTTCCCTCCTTCAGAATTTCACTAAAGTCGAATATGCTACTGTCTAGTTCTCTTGCTACGCATTTAGCGGATATTCTTTTCTTTCTCTGACTTTTACTTCCCGTGGAAGTTAAATTCCACACACACAGAAATGTGGATAGTGCTGATGTACTCAAATTGTCTAATAATTTACTTTCCATTGTTCAAATATTTTTAATTGTTCACTTAACGCGAATTTCTTATATTCTATCGAAACTTCTCGCACAGTATCTAAATACCAGGAAATTTCCTAGTATAATCTTATTATATACATATATTATATTATATTATGTTAAAAATTTTTAGAGTCAAATAATTATTTTTTTTGCATGTTCAATTACTTTAAAATAAAAGGAAATTTTCTTATGAGGAAAAGGGTATAAAAATATCGTCTTAAAAATCTCGATGTACAATTGATTGATTGATCACACGCGCGACATTCCTTCTAAAACCGTTCAAGGGAGAGGTTTATTAAATTCTTCAATTAATAATTTACCAATATAATTACATTTGCCAGGATACCAGTATTGTAGGCCTGGTACTAAGCTACAAGAAAGGTTGGCCAGAGGAGATCCTGGAATTAGCGAATTAGATAAAGCCTGCAAAGAGCACGATATCGCATATTCAAAAAAAAAAAATTCTGATTCAAACTTAAGTGAACGCCGGAATGCTTGGTTAATTACAAACACCCTGAAAACTAATTCTAAATTAGGGATGGAGGCGAAACATCAGCCATCTTTTCAAGAGATTATTCGAACTCCTCGAATAGTATTGAAGGCTCGGAAACCAAAAAGGAAATATTGAATATTTTAATAGTTTCGAATAGTTTCGGCTTAAAATAAAGCTCTTACTACAAATTATGTAAAAAAGGAACAGTATTTTAAAATTACAAACAAATATGTAAATTGTAATTATGTGAAATGTATGAAATCTATATAAATAAAATCGATTCTGTACGCTTGTACAAAATCGCTAATCTTTGAAAGTTTTTGACGGATTGCATTTTAACTTTCATAGAACATTCCTTAGGAACACAGGAGCATGTTTTTACATATTTTTTATGTACCTGTGTCACACCTGAGACAGGTAAAAATAAATTTCATAAAATGCGTCACTAAAACAAAGATATCAGCATCTAGAAATTGATGGATTTCCAGCGAGAACATACCAATATATTCCAATATAAATCATCTATACACAAAATAGTGTTTATACATCAAAAAAGTATTAATGATGTCGGCCCCACACAAAATAATATTGAATCTACTCATATTATACTTATATTTTGCTTTCAATGAGTGAGCACCGCAGGCGGTAGTGCGAAAAAGATTTTTCTTTTCTTCCGACGATTTTGTTTTTTCGCCCAAATAGAAAAAAAACCTAAATGCATCAGAAAAAGTTTGTGAATTTGGTGAATGTGATGTGACATTTTTGTTTTTTGTTACCATTGTTCAAAAAAGACATTTTTTCTTCGTTGAACGCTTTTTCTTCAATTTTGTTGGCATCCTTAAATTGAAAATTCTTTTCATATCTTCGTTTTCACTATCATTGTTGGAAATTTGGCGCTCATCGAATTTTCTTTGACAGCGACAACGCTGGTAAGCTCTTATGACTTGAAAAAGCATGAGACTCAGTCGCCCTAACGATTTTCATTTCCTTTCTTTGCCTTTGATAGCGTCGTTGAAAATAACGATTTTTCTTCATTTTTCGTGGGATCGTTGGAAAATATCGTTTTTTTTTCGTTTTTCGAAGCAACGTTGGGAAATTACGTTTTCTTTCCGTTCTTTCGTAGCATCGTTGGAAAATAACATTTTTTCTTCGTTTTTCGTAGCATCGTTGGAAAATATCATTTTCTCTTCGTTTTTCGCAGTAACGTTGGGAAATTTACGTTTTGTCGTCGCTTTGTCGTAGCATTGTTCGGAAATACTATTTTTCTTCGTTTTTCGTAGCATCGTTGGAAAATAAAACCTTTTCTTCGTTTGCCGCTTTTTCTTCAATTTTGTTGGCATTGTTGATTTGAAAATTCCTTTCATTTATTCGTTTTCACAATCATCATTGGGAATTTCGCGCTTAAAGAATTTTCTTTGACAGGGACAACACTGGTAAGCTCCGATGACCAGAAAAATCATAAGACTCAGTAGCCCTGACACTTCTCATTTCCTTTGTTTGCCTTTGATAGCGTCGTTGAGAAACAAGGCTTTTTCTTCGTTTTTTGGTAGCATCGTTCGAAAATAAAACTTTTTCTTCGTTATTCATACCATTGTTGGGAAATTACGTTTTCTTTTCGCTTTTTCGTAGCATGGTTGGAAACAGTGCAATCTGCTTTAGTTCATCAGCTTCGCAGAAGATGAAACTCAGGTCGTCGTCTTCGGATAATGGAAGCAGTGCGGCAAATCAAACTGAGGAAGAACGGGGATTAGCGAACGAACAAAACAGACAAAGAATGACTCAAATAGGTGCTGAGCAAGCAGCAGGGTGGCGTGCAGCCACACTTGAGAATGCACCATTGCGAGCCCGGCGATGGCGTTCTGCAGCTTCAGATCTGCTTTGTTCTCAACCGAATAAACGCGACAGGCTGCGAGTGGCTGAAAGACGTCAACGAGAAACAGCAAATCAGCAAAAATAGCAATGCAGTAGTATGGCGAAGTCTTTCGTTTCCCATACATGAACGAAGTCAAGCTATGGTTCACTTACCAGTACATCTGGAAAATGAACAACGTGTTTATTTCACAGCTGCAAATATGCAAAAAATAGCCCTGAATCCACCGGCTACAACGTTAACTGCTTTCTTCACGTTGTGTGAAAATGACGCGTTTGCGAAAACACTACTGTATTCTGAAGTGCCTACATATTATACATGGCATGGGAGTAAAAAATCTTTCGAACGGCGGAAACGAGGAGAGCGACTCGCTAGCATATTCCAAAAACTACGATAGGCAGACTGTATACCGTGCATCCCAATCAAGATGAATGCTTCTTTCTCCGCATGCTGTTGGTAAATGTGCCCGGTCCAACGTCTTTCCAGCAATTAAGAATTGTTACACACATGCAACTTTCCGTACTGCATGTCAAGCTCCGAATTTATTGGAGAACAACTGACACTGGGATGTATGCATTAATGACGCGTGCAAGACATCACATCCAAATATAATTCGTGCATTGGTTGCAATCATATTGACCGTCTGCTCACCTTCATATCCAACAGAGTTATGAAAGAAATTTAAAACACTGGTAAACTGGTAAACTGGTAAACCGTTCCTAATTAAATTAATTCTGGTAGCAATGCGATCCCAAAATGACATAACCTTAAATGTTGCGTCGTGCAGAATAGCTGAGTAATGAACCGCGTAGATCTCATATCATATGAGATTTAAAAAGATAACATCGTATGATATGAGATCGTTTAAAAATACTTGTTCGTTACTTTCTTCAAAACTTCGGAAAATATGACTCGTATATCATATATTAATTGTAAGCAATATAATGATATACGGGAATTACTTCATGAGAAAAAAACGCGAAGCATCGACAAATCGTAAGTGTTTCATATAAATTATCGAAATGCATCATAAACACATTTCCGTTTTGTATTAAACACTCATGATAATCGATTTCCATGAACCTGAATAAACCAATCTAAGATTTGTTTTTTTGGTCAAAGAAGAAAATTGCTTATGTTGATTTTTCTAAATCAAAACCGCGTGGAAAAATGAAGTGCGATGACACTGGAAAAAAACCAATAATTTAAAATTTCGATAACGGATTTTAAATTATGCTGCGTATTACAAATCATATTTTTTTTCCAAAAGTCAATAAGAGGACAATTTCTATAATATAATTTATGCTGACGCTAGAGAAATTGACTAATAAAATATATTGAGTTTTTTCGAAATAAGACAGGAAATTTAGTCTAGCCACTTTGGGATCAATAAATCCAAATGCTGACTACAATAAACTGTCCTTCGAAATAGCTAAGATTAGAGAAAAATTCCCTATAAAAGCAGTGATCAGTTTCTAGGAAAGTCAGTCGATAATAAATTTTTAGAACTGAACGTTGGTCCAAGCCATAATGTTCTAATGTGAGGCTGCACTAGGCGTTCAGTAACAATATAAGATGCTTTACATTAAAATAAAAGAATATATTTAAAATCAAATTAAAGAGTTTTATTTCGAAAACGCAAAGTAACAGTTCATAACGCGAGTGCAGTGAAAAGTGCTGAAAAAGATAAGTAACGGCGATAAATATAGCCGATTTGGGTGCAACCAGCACCGCGTTATAACAAATTTGGTGGCAGCGAGTGTGGATATATGGTGTTTAGTTCGTAAGACCAGCGATACACGCAGAACTCAACAAAAAAAGAGCAAACGACGATTTGAAAAAAAAAACAGAAGAAAAGAAAACTATACTCCCGCCAGGCGCTCAGGAGTATAGCTACGAAAAATATATATACAAAATAAGAAGAAGTAGACAAAATACTAAAATTACATGGACTTCCTGGAAGAAGACCATGAAACGGTGCCATTCAAAACGAAGGACTTTGATTTCATCAAAGAAATCGAAAAACCAGGCTCAACAAGCATCAGCAGCAACACCACGTACACCAAGGCGACTCGAGAAAACTTCTTAGGGGTACATTTCAATGTAAGTGCTAATTTAAAAAAAGTATTACTGCAAAATTTGCAATTGTGCAATATCATTAAAGAGGATATGCGCAATATCTAAACCAGTGATTCCCAAAGTGGTCTACATCGACCCCCAAGGGTCGATTACGACCTGCAAGGGGTCCATGTCAGCGAGAAAAAAATTTGGGGGTCCATAAAACGAAAATAGGGGTCCATAAATGGAATAATCCCCATACACACTTCCATAATACTACCTCATAATATAAAGACATATAACTATTTACATTCTACATAAATTAAAAAAGTACCTATGATGTAAAAATTTTCAAAACATAAATGTTCTTGAAATGTGAAGAAGAATTATATTAAAATTTAAGTAATTAGGTTTATTTTGTGATATATGAAACTGTTTAAGAATTACTCACTACTACGGTTTTGTAAGTTGTTGCCCTCCGCTTTGTGGTCGCCATACAATTTGAACTTGTAAAAACTTGCACATACAAGTAATGGTATACCGGTATCATCATGTTACACACATACGGGCAGTAGAAATTCTTGTCTATTCCAATATACAATTTACAACGTTGCATAGTATCTTACATAATATTTATGATCTTGGGTGGTATACTCACTTTTAGCTCTTTCAAAGTGAGTAGCAAAAATACATTTGAATCACCATTTTCGAAAAGGGCTCATGTCGATTTTTTCAAATTGTTCAGGATGTAATGTAATAAAACATTACAGATACCCCTCGTAATTACAAACTGCATTACGAACTTTAATGTGATTGGTTTAGTGACACATTTTCATGTTGAAGCAAGACGGAAATGTGCCGAAAAATCATATTTCAAAACCAAAAATCACTGTAGACATTTTTCGGCGAAAGTTCTACTTTGTGAATAAAAAATAATGAATTGGGAAATGCATTAAAATTACTTGATGCATTTCGAAACTCATTATCGGCAGAAAATTACATTGATTTTGTAATACATGTTATTGGCATGAATTACGAAATCAATGAAAACATTCTAGGGGAAAAAGTAAACCAGAACTATTACGTAAATGTTCGGCGACCTAGAAAATAATGAGCACAAAGTATGAACTTTCTGCCTATAAAAATGCTAGTTTTTGATAATCACGAGCCCAGTTAGAAAAAACATACGGTACGCGGTAGAGTCGTTGCGTTTTTTTTGAAAGAAAGGTGAAGTTCGGTAAAAAGTCAGTAGTAGAAAATAAAGTGTAACAGAAATTGTAAAGATCTATTGCGTAGTAAAATAAAGTGTAAGAGAAATATTAAATATATATTGCGAAGTAAAATAAAGTGTAACAGAAATTGTAAAGATCTATTGCGTAGTAAAATAAAGTGTAAGAGAAATATTAAATATATATTGCGAAGTAAAATAAAGTGTAAGAGAAATTGTAAAGATCTATTGCATAGTAAAATAAAGTGTAACAGAAATTGTAAAGATCTATTGCGTAGTAAAATAAAGTGTAAGAGAAATATTAAATATATATTGCGAAGTAAAATAAAGTGTAACAGAAATTGTAAAGATCTATTGCGTAGTAAAATAAAGTGTAAGAGAAATATTAAATATATATTGCGAAGTAAAATAAAGTGTGACAGAAATTGTAAAGATCTATTGCGTAGTAAAATAAAGTGTAAGAGAAATATTAAATATATATTGCGAAGTAAAATAAAGTGTAAGAGAAATTGTAAAGATCTATTGCATAGTAAAATAAAGTGTAACAGAAATTTTAAAGATCTATTGCGTAGTAAAATAAAGTGTAAGAGAAATATTAAATAACTATTGCAAAGTAAAATAAAGTGTAAGAGAAATATTAAATATATATTACGAAGTAAAATAAAGTGTAACAGAAATTGTAAAGATCTATTGTGAAATAAAGACAGACCTATTGTAACTATTGAAGTTTTTTATTTGTAACTGTTGAAGAATCTGGTGAATAAAGTGAAGTAAGTGCCAGGAGAACCAGACAGCAAGCAGAAAGTTATGTAAGTCATTTGTTTTTCATTACTCTTTTTACAACAACCACCTTCAAATGGCAAAAGCTCCAATCTGGATTCCCGATTTCCTTTCTTCACTAAAGAAAACTCTATCATCTTATCAAAATCAATTTCCCGGAGAGAGCCACGAGGGTCACCTGTAGGGCCATATTACACAACAAGGAGACAGAAAGAGCTGAATTTCTGCCAAACTATATGGAATTTAAGACCGCAAATTTTTTTTTAAAATGCTAACCATTGGACTGCGTCATAACATACTGAAATGCTTTCCTTTATTACAAGAATGCCGAAAAAACAACTGTTAGAGTTTTCCGAGATGAGCCCTTTTCGAAATTCATTGAAGAACGCTGGTGGTTTTAGTAATAAAAAAAAAAGAATGTTTATCATAAGATAGTCAATTTATTAATCAGAAACCATCATTATCACAATCATTGTACGAGCCTCTGCGGAAAATAAGGAAAACTCTGAACTTTCGACTGACTAATTGTTTTTGTTTTGTCCCGAACATTCGTCGCAAAACAAGTGGAACACCTTTATTTCTTCAGGGACGTTTTTACGAATATAATCATTTAAACATGATACGACTTCGTTGGGTCATTTGAGGGCCTGAACCTCGTGGTAGGAGTAGAAAGTTGTTTTCGCCGCTGTCATAGTTGGCGGAAATAAAATATTTCCTGGACGGGCAAAACTGGCAGTGGGAGTTTCTGCATATAATCAAACTCCAAACCCATGATAGTGGTACCAACCACTTGAGAGTTTTCAGTGATTTCTTTAATTTCAGAGTAAAATTTGGACGCCCTTATGAACTGGTAGTTAATTTCTTAACTATTAATTAATTTATTCGCCTTTTGAGCACACTTGTGGTCTCCAAAATGACAAATTAAAATTGACCTTGAAATAGTTCGCATAGGCTAGATATCTTACATTAGTTTCCAAAAAGGTCTCATCTCCAGAAGGATATGCATTTTTTCCACTTTGGAAAACACAATATGAGTCCCTGTCTCTCATGGAACATGCGTCTATATGTGAAGATAAAAAAACGGCAAAAAACACATTTTGAAAAAAACCGACATGAGCCCTTTTAGAAATTGGTGATTCATTTGATGTTGATGAATTTGTAAAAAATTAATATTAGTCTGCCCAAAACCGAAAAACATGGCAAGTGGTCCACGATACAAAAAAGTTTGGGAACCTCTGATCTAAACGAACAGAACGAACAATATCCTGGATATTTTTCTAAAAATTTTAAAAGTAAAATATATAAAAAAAAAGTAAAATCAAATAGAAAGGCCCAAAAATTGTCAAAAAAAAAAAACGATGCGTCAAATCAATTAAAAACAATATTATACTATACTAGCAGAGAATATTAGACGCGACAGACATGCATGTGAGGATCATTAGATACAGATATATGCGGAACAAATCTTTCCTCTTTATAATATTTCTATAGATTATATTATTTAAGTTTAAGTAGGGATCCCTAGCAATAAATATGGCCTATGTTACTCAGGGATAATGTAGCATTCTAATGGTGGAAGAATTTTTGAAATCGGTCCAGTAGTTTTTGAGTTTATTCGTTACAAACATACAAAAATACAAATTATTTAAGTTTAAGTATCCCTAACTTTTTCTAGCAACAAATATAGCGTATGTTACTCAGGGATAATGTGGCATTTTATTGGTGAAAGGATGTTTGAAATTGGTCCAGTAGTTTTTGAGTTTATTCGTTACAAACATTAAAAAATACAAATTATTTAAGTTTTAGTAGGGATCCCTAATTTTTTCTAGCAATAAGTATAGCGTATGTAACTCAGGGAAAATGTAGTATTCTAATGGTGAAAGAAATTTTGAAATCGGTCCAGTAGTTTTTGAGTTTATTCGTAACAAACATATAAAAATAAAAACTGTTTAAGTTTAAGTAGGGATCCCTAATTTGTTCTAGTAATAAATATAGCCTATGTTACTCAGTGATAATATAGCAGTCTAATGGTGAAAGAAGTTTTGAAATCGGTCCAGTAGTTTTAGAGTTTATTCGTTACAAACATATAAAAATACAAATTATTTAAGTTTTAGTAGGGATCCCTAATCTTTTCTAGCAATAAATATAGCCTATGTTACTCAGGGATAGTGTAGCATTCTAATGGTGAAAGAAATTTTGAAATCGGTCCAGTAGTTTTTGAGTTTATTCGTTAAAAACATATAAAAATACAAATTATTTAAGTTTTAGTAGGGATCCCTAATTTCTTCTAGCAATAAATATAGCGTATGTTACTCAGGGATAATGTAGTATTCTAATGGTGATAGGGTTTTTGAAATCGGTCCAGTAGTTTTTGAGTTTATTCGTTACAATATATAAAAATACAAATTATTTAAGTTTTAGTAGGGATCCCCAATTTTTTCTAGCAATAAATATAGCCTATGTTACTCAGGGATAATGTAGTATTCTAATGGTGAAGGAATTTTTGAAATCGATCCAGTAGTTTTTGAGTTTATGCGTTACAAACATATAAAAATAAAAACTGTTTAAGTTTAAGTAGGGATCCCTAATTTTTTCTAGTAATAAATATAGCCTATGTTACTCAGGGATAATATAGCAGTCTAATGGTGAAAGAAGTTTTGAAATCGATCCAGTAGTTTTTGAGTTTATTCGTTACAAACATATAAAAATACAAATTATTTAAGTTTTAGTAGGGATCCCTAATCTTTCCTAGCAATAAATATAGCCTATGTTACTCAGGGGTAGTGTAGCATTCTAATGGTGAAAGAATTTTTGAAATCGGTCCAGTAGTTTTTTTGTGTTTATTCGTTAAAAACATATAAAAATACAAACTATTTAAGTTTTAGTAGGAATGCCTAATATCTTCTAGCAATAAATATAGCCTATGTTACTCAGGGAGAATGTGGTATTCTAATGGTGAAAGAATTTTTGAAATCGGTCCAGTAGTTTTTGAGTTTATTCATTACAACATATAAAAATACAAATTATTTAAGTTTTAGTAGGGATCCCCAATTTTTCCTAGTAATAAATATAGCGTTTGTTACTCAGGGATAATGTAGTATTCTAATGGTGAAAGAATTTTGAAATCGGTCCAGTAGTTTTTGAGTTTATTCGTTACAACATATAAAAATGCAAATTATTTAAGTTTTAGTAGGGATCCCTAATTTTGTCTAGTAATAAATATAGCCTATGTTACTCAGGGATAGTGCAGTATTCTAATAGTGAAATAATTTTTGAAATCGGTTCAGTAGTTTTTGAGTTTATTCGTGTCAAACATCCATACCAACCTTTCCTCTTTATAATATTAGTATGATTATATTATAAATTTTTAGAGTTAAATAATTATTTTTTTTTGCATGTTCAATTACTTTAAAATAAAAGGAAATTTTCTTATAAAGAAAAGGGTATAAAAATATCGTCTTAAAAATCTCGATGTACAATAGATTGACTGATCACACGCGCGACATTCCTTCTAAAACCGTTCAAGGGAGAGGTTTATTAAATTCTTTAATTAATAATTTACCAATATAATTACATTTGCCAGGATACCAGTATTGTAGGCCTGGTACTAAGCTACAAGAAAGGTTGGCCAGAGGAGATCCTGGAATTAGCGAATTAGATAAAGCCTGCAAAGAGCACGATATCGCATATTCAAAATTCAAAAATATAAAGGACCGCCATATTGCTGATCGCATATTAGTTTGGAAGGCCTGGCAGAGAGTAAAATCTTCTGATTCAAACTTAAGTGAACGCCGGAATGCTTGGTTAATTACAAACACCCTGAAAACTAATTCTAAATTAGGGATGGAGGCGAAACATCAGCCATCTTTTCAAGAGATTATTCGAACTCCTCGAATAGTATTGAAGGCTCGGAAACCAAAAACGAAATATTGAATATTTTAATAGTTTCGGATAGTTTCGGCTTAAAATAAAGCTTTTACTACAAATTATGTAAAAAAGGAACAGTATTTTAAAATTACAAACAAATATGTAAATTGTAATTATGTGAAATGTATGAAATCTATATAAATAAAATCGTTTCTGTACGTTTGTACAAAATCGCTAATCTTTAAAAGTTTTTGACGGATTGCATTTTAACTTTTATAGAACATTCCTTAGGAACACGAGCATGTTTTGACATATTTTTTATGTACCTGTGTCACACCTGAGACAGGTAAAACTAAATTTCATAAAATGCGTCACTAAAATAAAGATATAAGCATGTAGACATTCATGGATTTCCAGCGAGAAGATACCAATATATTCCAATATAAATCATCTATACACAAAATAGTGTTTATACATCAAAAAAGTATTAATGATGTAATCCCCACACAAAATAATATTGAATCTACTCATATTATACTTATATTTTGCTTTCAATGAGTGAGCACCGCAGGCGGTAGTGCGAAAAAGATTTTTCTTTTCTTCCGACGATTTTGTTTTTTCGCCCAAATAGAAAAAAAACCTAAATGCATCAGAAAAAGTTTGTGAATTTGGTGAATGTGATGTGACATTTTTGTTTTTTGTTACCATTGTTGAAAAAAGACATTTTTTCTTCGTTTAATGCATTTTCTTCAATTTTGTTGGCATCCTTAAATTGAAAATTCTTTTCATATCTTCGTTTTCACTATCATTGTTGGAAATTTGGCGCTCATCGAATTTTCTTTGACAGCGACAACGCTGGTAAGCTCTTATGACCTGAAAAAGCATGAGACTCAGTCGCCCTAACGCTTTTCATTTCCTTTCTTTGCCTTTGATAGCGTCGTTGAAAAATAACGATTTTTCTTCATTTTTCGTGGGATCGTTGGAAAATATCGGTTTTTTTCGTTTTTCGGAGCAACGTTGGGAAATTACGTTTTCTCTCCGTTCTTTCGTAGCATCGTTGGAAAATAACATTTTTTCTTCGTTTTTCGTAGCATCGTTGGAAAATATCATTTTCTCTTCGTTTTTCGCAGTAACGTTGGGAAATTTACGTTTTGTCGTCGCTTTGTCGTAGCATTGTTCGGAAATACTATTTTTCTTCGTTTTTCGTAGCATCGTTGGAAAATAAAACCTTTTCTTCGTTTGCCGCTTTTTCTTCAATTTTGTTGGCATTGTTGATTTGAAAATTCCTTTCATTTATTCGTTTTCACAATCATCATTGGGAATTTCGCGCTTAAAGAATTTTCTTTGACAGGGACAACACTGGTAAGCTCTGATGACCTGAAAAATCATGAGACTCAGTAGCCCTGACACTTCTCATTTCCTTTGTTTGCCTTTGATAGCGTCGTTGAGAAACAAGGCTTTTTCTTCGTTTTTTGGTAGCATCGTTCGAAAATAAAACTTTTTCTTCGTTTTTCATAACATTGTTGGGAAATTACGTTTTCTTTTCGCTTTTTCGTAGCATGGTTGGAAACAGTGCAATCTGCTTTAGTTCATCAGCTTCGCAGAAGATGAAACTCAGGTCGTCGTCTTCGGATAATGGAAGCAGTGCGGCAAATCAAACTGAGGAAGAACGGGGATTAGCGAACGAACAAAACAGACAAAGAATGACTCAAATAGGTGCTGAGCAAGCAGCAGGGTGGCGTGCAGCCACACTTGAGAATGCACCATTGCGAGCCGGGCGATCGCGTTCTGTAGCTTCAGATTTGCTTTGTTCTCAACCGAATAAACGCGACAGGCTGCGAGTGGCTGAAAGACGTCAACGAGAAACAGCAAATCAGCAAAAATAGCAATGCAGTAGTATGACGAAGTCTTTCGTTTCCCATACATGAACGAAGTCAAGCTATGGTTCACTTACCAGTACATCTGGAAAATGGACAACGTGTTTATTTCACAGCTGCAAATACGCAAAAAATAGACCTGAATCCACCGGCTACAACGTTAACTGCTTTCTTCACGTTGTGTGAAAATGACGCGTTTGCGTAAACACTACTGTATTCTGAAGTGCCTACGTATTATACATGGCATGGGAGTAAAAAATCTTTCGAACGGCGGAAACGAGGAGATCGACTCGCTAGCATATTCCAAAAACTAGGATAGGCAGACTGTATACCGTGCATCCCAATCAAGATGAATGCTTCTTTCTCCGCATGCTGTTGGTAAATGTGCCCGGTCCAACGTCTTTCCAGCAATTAAGAATTGTCAACAGCGTTACACATGCAACTTTCCGCACTGCATGTCAAGCTCCGAATTTATTGGAGAACAACCGACACTGGGATGTATGCATTAATGACGCGTGCAACACATCACATCCAAATATAATTCGTGCATTGGTTGCAATCATATTGACCGTCTGCTCACCTTCATATCCAACAGAGTTATGAAAGAAATTTAAAACTCTGGTAAACTGGTAAACTGGTAAACCGCTCCTAATCAAATTAATTCTGGTAGCAATGCGATCCCAAAATGACATAACCTTAAATGTTGCGTCGTCCAGAATAGCTGTGTAATGAACCGCGTAAATCTCATATCATATGAGATTTAAAAAGATAACATCGTATGATATGAGATCGTTTAAAAATACTTGTTCGTTACTTTCTTCAAAACTTCGGAAAATATGACTCGTATATCATATATTAATTGTAAACAACATATGATATACGGGAATTACTTCATGAGAAAAAAACGCGAAGCATCGACATATCGTAAGTGTTTCATATAAATTATCGAAATGCATCATAAACACATTTCTGTTTTGTATTAAACACTCATGATAATAGATTTCCATGAACCTGAATAAACCAATCTAAGATTTGTTTTTTTGGTCAAAGAAGAAAATTGCTTATGTTGATTTTTCTAAATCAAAACCGCATGGAAAAATGAAGTGCGATGACACTGGAAAAAAAACAATAATTTAAAATTTCGATAACGAATTTTAAATTATGCTGCGTATTAGAAATCATATTTTTTTCCAAAAGTCAATAAGAGGACAATTTCTATAATATAATTTATGCTGACGCTAGAGAAATTGACTAATAAAATATATTGAGTTTTTTCGAAATAAGACAGGAAATTTAGTCTAGCCACTTTGGGATCAATAAATCCAAATGCTGACTACAATAAACTGTCCTTCGAAATAGCTAAGATTAGAGAAAAATTCCCTATAAAAGCAGTGATCAGTTTCTAGGAAAGTCAGTCGATAATAAATTTTTAGAACTGAACGTTGGTCCAAGCCATAATGTTCTAATGTGAGGCTGCACTAGGCGTTCAGTAACAATATAAGATGCTTTACATTAAAATAAAAGAATATATTTAAAATCAAATTAAAGAGTTTTATTTCGAAAACGCAAAGTAACAGTTCATAACGCGAGTGCAGTGAAAAGTGCTGAAAAAGATAAGTAACGGCGATAAATATAGCCGATTTGGGTGCAACCAGCACCGCGTTATAACAAATTTGGTGGCAGCGAGTGTGGATATATGGTGTTTAGTTCGTAAGACCAGCGATACACGCAGAACTCAACAAAAAAAGAGCAAACGACGATTTGAAAAAAAAAAACAGAAGAAAAGAAAACTATACTCCCGCCAGGCGCTCAGGAGTATAGCTACGAAAAATATATATACAAAATAAGAAGAAGTAGACAAAATACTAAAATTACATGGACTTCCTGGAAGAAGACCATGAAACGGTGCCATTCAAAACGAAGGACTTTGATTTCATCAAAGAAATCGAAAAACCAGGCTCAACAAGCATCAGCAGCAACACCACGTACACCAAGGCGACTCGAGAAAACTTCTTAGGGGTACATTTCAATGTAAGTGCTAATTTAAAAAAAGTATTACTGCAAAATTTGCAATTGTGCAATATCATTAAAGAGGATATGCGCAATATCTAAACCAGTGATTCCCAAAGTGGTCTACATCGACCCCCAAGGGTCGATTACGACCTGCAAGGGGTCCATGTCAGCGAGAAAAAAATTTGGGGGTCCATAAAACGAAAATAGGGGTCCATAAATGGAATAATCCCCATACACACTTCCATAATACTACCTCATAATATAAAGACATATAACTATTTACATTCTACATAAATTAAAAAAGTACCTATGAAGTAAAAATTTTCAAAACATAAATGTTCTTGAAATGTGAAGAAGAATTATATTAAAATTTAAGTAATTAGGTTTATTTTGTGATATATGAAACTGTTTAAGAATTACTCACTACTACGGTTTTGTAAGTTGTTGCCCTCCGCTTTGTGGTCGCCATACAATTTGAACTTGTAAAAACTTGCACATACAAGTAATGGTATACCGGTATCATCATGTTACACACATACGCGCAGTAGAAATTCTTGTCTATTCCAATATAAAATTTACAACGTTGCATAGTATCTTACATAATATTTATGATCTTGGGTGGTATACTCACTTTTAGCTCTTTCAAAGTGAGTAGCAAAAATACATTTGAATCACCATTTTCGAAAAGGGCTCATGTCGGTTTTTTCAAATTGTTCAGGATGTAATGTAATAAAACATTACAGATACCCCTCGTAATTACAAACTGCATTACGAACTTTAATGTGATTGGTTTAGTGACACATTTTCATGTTGAAGCAAGACGGGAATGTGCCGAAAAATCATATTTCAAAACCAAAAATCACTGTAGACATTTTTCGGCGAAAGTTCTACTTTGTGAATAAAAAATAATGAATTGGGAAATGCATTAAAATTACTTGATGCATTTCGAAACTCATTATCGGCAGAAAATTACATTGATTTTGTAATACATGTTATTGGCATGAATTACGAAATCAATGAAAACATTCTAGGGGAAAAAGTAAACCAGAACTATTACGTAAATGTTCTGCGACCTAGAAAATAATGAGCACAAAGTATGAACTTTCTGCCTATAAAAATGCTAGTTTTTGATAATCACGAGCCCAGTTAGAAAAAACATACGGTACGCGGTAGAGTCGTTGCGTTTTTTTTGAAAGAAAGGTGAAGTTCGGTAAAAAGTCAGTAGTAGAAAATAAAGTGTAACAGAAATTGTAAAGATCTATTGCGTAGTAAAATAAAGTGTAAGAGAAATATTAAATATATATTGCGAAGTAAAATAAAGTGTAACAGAAATTGTAAAGATCTATTGTAACTCAGGGAAAATGTAGTATTCTAATGGTGAAAGAAATTTTGAAATCGGTCCAGTAGTTTTTGAGTTTATTCGTTACAAACATATGAAAATAAAAACTGTTTAAGTTTAAGTAGGGATCCCTAATTTGTTCTAGTAATAAATATAGCCTATGTTACTCAGTGATAATATAGCAGTCTAATGGTGAAAGAAGTTTTGAAATCGGTCCAGTAGTTTTAGAGTTTATTCGTTACAAACACATAAAAATACAAATTATTTAAGTTTTAGTAGGGATCCCTAATCTTTTCTAGCAATAAATATGGCCTATGTTACTCAGGGATAATGTAGCATTCTAATGGTGGAAGAATTTTTGAAATCGGTCCAGGAGTTTTTGAGTTTATTCGTTACAAACATACAAAAATACAAATTATTTAAGTTTAAGTATCCCTAACTTTTTCTAGCAACAAATATAGCGTATGTTACTCAGGGATAATGTGGCATTCTATTGGTGAAAGGATTTTTGAAATTGGTCCAGTAGTTTTTGAGTTTACTCGTTACAAACATTAAAAATACAAATTATTTAAGGTTTAGTAGGGATCCCTAATTTTTTCTAGTAATAAATATAGCCTATGTTACTCAGGGATAATATAGCAGTCTAATGGTGAAAGAATTTTTGAAATCGGTCCAGTAGTTTTTGAGTTTATTCGTTAAAAACATATAAAAATACAAATTATTTAAGTTTTAGTAGGGATCCCTAATTTCTTCTAGCAATAAATATAGCGTATCTTACTCAGGGATAATGTAGTATTCTCATGGTGATAGGGTTTTTGAAATCGGTCCAGTGGTTTTTGAGTTTATTCGTTACAATATATAAAAATACAAATTATTTAAGTTTTAGTAGGGATCCCCAATTTTTTCTAGCAATAAATATAGCCTATGTTACTCAGGGATAATGTAGTATTCTAATGGTGAAAGAATTTTTGAAATCGGTCCAGTAGTTTTTGAGTTTATTCGTTACAACATATAAAAATACAAATTATTTTAGTTTTAGTAGGGATCCCCAATTTTTCCTAGTAATAAATATAGCGTATGTTACTCAGGGATAATGTAGTATTCTAATGGTGAAATAATTTTTGAAATCGGTTCAGTAGTTTTTGAGTTTATTCGTGTCAAACATCCATACAAACCTTTCCTCTTTATAATATTAGTATGATTATATTATAAATTTTTAGAGTCAAATAATTATTTTTTTTGCATGTTCAATTACTTTAAAATAAACGGAAATGTTCTTATAAAGAAAAGGGTATAAAAATATCGTCTTAAAAATCTCGATGTACAATTGATTGATTGATCACAAGCGCGACATTCCTTTTAAAACCGTTCAAGGGAGAGCTTAATTAAATTCTTTAATTAATAATTTACCAATATAATTATATTTGCCAGGATACCAGTATTGTGGGCCTGGTACTAAGCTACAAGAAAGGTTGGCCAGAGGAGATCCTGGAATCAGCGAATTAGATAAAGCCTGCAAAGAGCACGATATCGCATATTCAAAATTCAAAAATATAAAGGACCGCCATATTGCTGACCGCACATTAGCTGGGAATGCCTGACATAGAGTGAAATCTTCTGATTCAAACTTAAGTGAACGCCGGAATGCTTGGTTAATTACAAACACCCTGAAAACTAATTCTAAATTAGGGATGGAGGCGAAACATCAGCCATCTTTTCAAGAGATTATTCGAACTCCTCGAATAGTATTGAAGACTCGGAAACCAAAAACGAAATATTAAATATTTTAATAGTTTCGAATAGTTTCGGCTTAAAATAAAGCTTTTACTAAAAATTATGTTAAAAAGGAACAATATTTTAAAATTACAAACAAATATGTAATTTATAAATATGTGAAATGTATGAAATCTATATAAATAAAATCGTTTCTGTGCGCTTGTACTAAATTGCTAATCTTTGAAAGTGTTCGACGGATTGCTTTGAAACTTTTACAGAACATTCCGGAGGAACACGAGCATGTTTTTACATTTTTATGTACCTGTGTCACACCTGAGACAGTTAAATATAAATTTCATAAAATGCGTCACTAAACCAAAGATATAAGCATCTAGAAATTCATGGATTTCCAGCGAGAACATACCAATATATTCAAATATAAATCATGTATACACAAAATAGTGATTATACATCAAAAAAGTATTAATGATGTCGGCCCCACACAAAATAATATTGAATCTGCTCATATTATACTTATATTTTGCTTTCAATGAGTGAGCACCGCAGGCGGTAGTGCGAAAAAGATTTTTCTTTTCTTCCGACGATTTTGTTTTTTCGCCCAAATAGAAAAAAAAACCTAAATGCATCAGAAAAAGTTTGTGAATTTGGTGAATGTGATGTGACATTTTTGTTTTTTGTTACCATTGTTGAAAAAAGACATTTTTTCTTCGTTTAATGCATTTTCTTCAATTTTGTTGGCATCCTTAAATTGAAAATTCTTTTCATATCTTCGTTTTCACTATCATTGTTGGAAATTTGGCGCTCATCGAATTTTCTTTGACAGCGACAACGCTGGTAAGCTCTTATGACTTGAAAAAGCATGAGACTCAGTCGCCCTAACGATTTTCATTTCCTTTCTTTGCCTTTGATAGCGTCGTTGAAAATAACGATTTTTCTTCATTTTTCGTGGGATCGTTGGAAAATATCGTTTTTTTTCATTTTTCGTAGCAACGTTGGGAAATTACGTTTTCTCTACGTTCTTTCGTAGCATCGTAGGAAAATAACATTTTCTCTTCGTTTTTCGCAGTAAGGTTGGGAAATTTACGTTTTGTCGTCGCTTTGTCGTAGCATTGTTCGGAAATACTATTTTTCTTCGTTTTTCGTAGCATCGTTGGAAAATAAAACCTTTTCTTCGTTTGCCGCTTTTTCTTCAATTTTGTTGGCATTGTTGATTTGAAAATTCCTTTCATTTATTCGTTTTCACAATCATCATTGGGAATTTCGCGCTTAAAGAATTTTCTTTGACAGGGACAACACTGGTAAGCTCTGATGACCTGAAAAATCATGAGACTCAGTAGCCCTGACACTTCTCATTTCCTTTGTTTGCCTTTGATAGCGTCGTTGAGAAACAAGGCTTTTTCTTCGTTTTTTGGTAGCATCGTTCGAAAATAAAACTTTTTCTTCGTTTTTCATAACATTGTTGGGAAATTACGTTTTCTTTTCGCTTTTTCGTAGCATGGTTGGAAACAGTGCAATCTGCTTTAGTTCATCAGCTTCGCAGAAGATGAAACTCAGGTCGTCGTCTTCGGATAATGGAAGCAGTGCGGCAAATCAAACTGAGGAAGAACGGGGATTAGCGAACGAACAAAACAGACAAAGAATGACTCAAATAGGTGCTGAGCAAGCAGCAGGGTGGCGTGCAGCCACACTTGAGA